>CM052539.1:122642428-122658322 GCA_028533065.1 Trachops cirrhosus
TACTTTGCTCTTCTTTCTCAAAATTGCAGCAGCTATTCAGGGTCATTTTTGGTTCCATATAAATTTTTGAAGTGTTTGTTTTATGTCAGTGAAATATGCCATTGTTACTTTAATAGGTATTGCATTGAATGTGTAGATTGCTTTGGGTAGTATGGACATTTTGATGATGTTAATTCTTCCAATCCATGAACACGGTATATGTTTCCATTTGTTTATGTCTTCCTTGATTTCTTTCTTCAGTGTTGTGTAGTTTTCTGCATACATGTCTTTTACCTCCTTGGTTAGGTTTATTCCTATGTATTTTATTTTTCTTTTTGCTATATGAAATGGGATTTTTTTCTTCATTTCTACTTCTGCTGTTTTATTGTTGGTATATTAAAATGACTTTGGTTTCTGGATATTTGTGTCCTGCTGTTTTGCCAAAGTCATTTATTAGGTCGAGCAGTTTTTTTGCCAAGTCTATAGGATTTTCTATGTACACTAGCCTCTTTAAGACACAAAATTCCAAGACAAAGAGAGAATCTTAAAGGCAGCAAGGGAGAAACAGGAAGTAACATACAAGTGAGCCCCAATTAGGCTAGCAGCTGACTTCTCAACAGAAACGCTCCAAGCCAGAAGAGAATGGCAAGAAATATTCCAAATAATGAGAACCAGAGGCCTGCAACCAAGGATAATTTACCCAGCAAGGCTCTCAATCAAGATAGAAGGCCAAATAAGAAGCTTACCATACAAAAGAAGTACAAAAGAATACACCTCCACTAATCCAGCTCTGCAGGAGATGCTAAAGGGACTGCTTTAAGGAAAGGAAGGAAAAGAGAGAGAAAGAGAGAGGAACACAGTATGAAAATGGCAATAAATAAATACATATCAATAATAACCTTAAACATAAATGGATTAAATGCTCTAATCAAAAAACATAGAATAACTGAGTGGATAACAAAGCATGAACCACACATATGCTGCTTACAAGAGACCCACCTCAGGAGAAAAGACCTACACAGACTGAAAGTGAAGGGCTGGAAACAAATTTTCCAAACAAATGGATAGGGGGAAAAAGCCAGGGTAGCAATACTCATACCAGACAAAATAATCTATTTTAAATGTTTTCCTTTTTAGATGTATTGAAAATAAATATTGATAAGGTATAAAACTGTCATTTCACATACTAAAAGGAAGAGAAAATGGCCTAAAGTTATTTATACTAAACTCCAAATTGAAAGCAAAACAAAAGAAAAAAAGCATAAAAAGGTTAGTTAGAGTTGATTTAATTCAATGTCTATGTGAAGATTAACCATAAAGAACAGTAAACAAAATGGTAATGTGATAGAACCTAATGAGTTTATTAATTTAATTATAAGTATAAAAAACAAAAGCATTACAAAGCCCAAAATTAAATAAAATTCTTTTAAAATTTGATTGTATATTTTTCCTATATTGAGAAATTATGAACTTTCTGGCTATAACTACTGACAATGATATTTACCATTCACTCAATTCTTTTACCTTAAGTGCCATTTTTTGTCTGTCATGAAAAAATAACAACTGGTTTATGGAACAATGGCAGTGACAATGCAGTTTTTTTAATGTCTCAGAATCCACACCAAATGGTAACAAAACAAATCAAAACAAACAAACAAAAAAAAGAAACTAGATAGTACATTAAAACCTGTGGGCAATATCCCCCAAAAAAGTCAACCATAAATTATAGCCACTAATATTAAAATATAAATAGGAAGCTGTAAACACCACCAAAATCATGTATGCATTCATTATCTGTCTAGGAGGAAGCAGAAGAAAGCAAAAGAGCATCTAGCAGAATCTAAAACAAGAGAACTCCCCAATAGCCACAGGTATTCACTGGAAATCACCTTGCACCAAAGCAAGAACAGCAGCTAAATAAATAAACAAACAAACAAACAAATAAAGGATAAACAGCAGCATTTGCCCAACTAACACCTTGTAACTGTTCAGTACAAAAAGCCCATAATTAGGTCTGAAGGATCTGGAGACATAGAGCAGCCCCTTTAAACATCTAAAACTAACCCACCTAAGAATCCTTTTCATGCAGAGCCCCAAATCAAGAGGAAATTGTTGGGAATGGAATCAAATTGATCAAAAAAGGGAACAATATACAAAGGGAAAGGAAAGTTCAGAGAAAGATGAAGAATAAGAATAGAGCAGAAAGCTCAGAGAGCAAGCTACTGCATTTCTAAACATGTTATGAAATCAAGAGAAGAGGGAGCTGTGTAAAGATAGGAAAGCTATCTTAAACCCCACCAAGGGGAGTAATAGCAGAAGAACATGGGGTGTCTTTTTGAGGAAATTAAAATCTTCTAATATTGATTCTGGTGATGGTTTTAAATATCTGTAAATATAATAAAATCCATTGGATTATATATTAAAATGGGTGAAATGTGCAGTAATATAATTATTTCTCAATGAAGCTGTTTTTAAAAAAAATGGACAGAAAAAGACAAACATATTAAAACAGTGATCTGTAGGTGATTTCATACAGTAGCAATTTCTGAAGAAGAAAACCAACAGTAAGATAGCCAAGCAAATACAAAAATGTTTAATTAAGGAAAACTTTACTGAAATAATACAATTGGAAAAATACTTGAGACTACATGTTGAAAAAGCACAGCAGTTATCTAAAACTATTGACAAAACAAATATTTATTGTCAGAGTAAAGGGGTAGAGGGAACATTCATAGAAGTTGAGGATATAAGAGATCAGTTGATGGACCATGAGGGCCAGAAAACACAGTGGACGCACGGGGAAGATGAGGAGTGTGAAATAGGGACTTATGGAAATAGGCAAAGCTTTAAGAGGATATTGCAGCCTCAGAGTGTGCATGGCCTGTGTACTAGCAGCCTCAGCATCACCTACTGAAAAAGAATTTCTGGGGTTTGGACTCAGGAATATGTGTTTTGACAAGGCTATAGTTGAGTCTTATGCATAGTCAAATTGAAAAACACTAGATTAGAGTTAGAGTAATAGTGAGCTGGAAATCTGGGACTTTGTGCAGTGATTGACATGGACAGAATTATAGGACACAATGTGATTAGTTCTCATGACCTGGAGTCAGATCACAATAGTGATACTATAAGATTTGGGTTAGAGAGGAATTGCAGTCCTTCTCAGAATATGCTGGGGCTGTTGGGCTCCCTTGTGATTCCTGTAAGTGGAGGAGAGAAAGCTTCTTCCTTGTAGAGCGAGGACATATATACATGACACAATGAGGCCAAATGGAAATACATACAATATATACATATGCAAGATGGTTACAGAGTAACCTTTTCACAGCTAATTTAAGCCTGTACATATCCTGATTTTACTATCGTCAGAGTTAAAAGTATGTTATCTATTGCTTAAAAATTAGAGCATGCTAAATATGCCCTTTTTGAACAATTGAAGAACTGCCTTTTTTAACATGTCTTTATTGAAAGTTTATTCAAGATAATGAGATTGATGTTGGTTAAATAGTCATTCTTAAAATAAGTGACTCAAATTTGGTACATAAGACAGCTGAAATTGATATAATTTTTTTTAATTTGCAATAATCATTTTGTTCAGTTATAAAATGGATTTAAAAGTAATTACTATACCTGCCCCCTTAAGTACTGACAGAGAATATGTTTATGACAATACTTCCACAGAGGCTGGACAGGAAAGCTCAGGTTTCAGCTTGTGTAGAATTATAAAGTAGGTCTTATGAAAACAAAACTTGCTCTTCCAGAAAAAAAGGATTTATTATTTTAATAATGGCAAATAAATAAGCCTGAAGTTAGTGTTAATATCTCTCTTTAATGTATCCCTCTTACCTTCAAGTGGATCACCTTTAGCTAGAAATCATGTTCTCACTTCTTTTAAATGATGTACATGTTTAAACGCAAGCTCTCAGATGTCAGCATTTTCTTCATAACTGAATTTCTTACACATAAAGGAACTGATTTCAACACTGTCCTATTCATAATGTGATCATATAGGCAAAATGTATATGAATGTGTGATTATCTGCTGAATGCATCTGATGTCAAGCTGTCTCTAAACATTGAAAGAAAAGTCACTCGTGGATCCAGATAATAGTGGATTTCTGTATCATTCAAATGAAGAAGTAGGGAAAAGTTTATTAAATTGAGCTATATTTTTGTGCATACTTTTTGTTTCATTTTCTTTGCAGACCTCTCAGAGATGTAGAGATACAAATTTTGTATCTCTCCACCTTTACATTTCTCACCACCTTTAATTTGTGGTGAGAAACTGGGCCTTCTTTCTAGTTTCAAATGTTACTGTTGTTCCCTACTAGGGATTTTAAGAGTGTTCATTATATGTTGGTGGGGTGAGAAGTTTAGGGTTTCTGTTTGCCTCATTTTATTCTTTGCAATTCTTTTCTTCCACTTCCATTATTTTCCCTCCACACTATATACCTGTGGTGATGGATTATGTTTCTTCCTGTCTCCATTCTCAAAGTTAAGAGCTATATAAACATAGTTTAGTACAATTTAGACATGATTTCATCTTGGGAACAAGCTCAAGGAAGTGAGGTGGAGAAAGGATCTGATCCAAAATGAGAAAGAAAAAGCTGTGACAAGGAAAGCTCTGACCCTGGCGATTTGCCAATCATACAAAGTGAACATGACATTGATAAGCAGTACTCAGAAAGCAGTACAGAGGCAGAATAAACTGCCTTGATCCATGGAGTTCAAGACTGAGACAGGTCCATGGACTAGCAAGAAATATAACTGGATTAATCAGACTGAGTAGAGTGGTCTAGAAAGCAGGTCTTTGCCAGGGGAACAACTGCTCTCAGTGATAGCCAATTCTTTGCCTGTAGGAACCAGAGAAGCAAAAACTGCTGCCTTCATGATGCTGATGTCTAATGATTAACCTTTGACTGGGAAGTATTTGTTTAATCACTTCCTAGATAAACTGTGAAGGCAAAAAAAAAAATGTACCTGTGGACAGAATTCTGCCTGTGGATCATCAGTTTGATAATTGTGCCCTAGTTTCATTTTTTTTTATTATTTGACAAACAGTTCAGACTAAATAGGGCTGTGATATAAGAGCTATCTCAAATAACATTCCTACTTACTTCTAAAGTAATAGTGTGAGAGGCTCACACATTTGTCTTAATATAGCTACTTGCTGAGTTAAATCAATAGACAAAGATGCTGTATTGTCAGGGTGCTGTGTTAGGAAAATGGCCAGCATTGCAACTGACTATATGTGTACATAAACACATATATACATTCCAGATTACAATTTCAAACTTTTGTGGTCAAGCAGTCAAGGTGTAAAATAATGCATATTGACTATATCAACATACTAAAGCATAATCCTAGGGAATATATGGTTAATACAGTATATATTTTATAATATTTTTGCTTTTCTCATTTTTAAAATCTACTCTTTATTATATTTTTCCATTACCATTTAGTTCCTTAGAGAGATTTTTATTACGCTACAAACAATTGCCAGATACAATTTCGTGTTCACACTTCAGAAACTACAAATGGAAAAAAAAGAAACTACAAATGGAAAGTCATCTAATTCCCTATATTTACAAAGTATAAACAGGGTATATTATTGAACCAAATGCTTACTAATTCTTCTAAATGCAAAATTAAGAATAATTTTACATTAGTAGACAGGATTTTAAATTAAATTCAAGAAATGTTGAACAGAAGCAAGTTTTTAAAGTAATTTCTACTTATAATTTAGACCAAGATGATACAGATTATCATACTTTTCTTAACTTTCTTCCTCTTATAAAGCCTTACCTGTCACTTAGAGAAGATGATATTCATTGGGTTCTCAATGGGATGATATGAATTTAATTGTCGAGAATATACATAAAATGTCCTGGAAAATGAAGATGGCAGTCCTACTCCTTTGTAGCAATATAGAAACAATATTTTCTTTTTTGCCACACACTTTAAATGGGAAAATAACAACTTTAGTTGTGTTCACAGGAGAACAAGAAAGAGCCTGATGGTCTGTTCACTTCTGGAAATACAACGAAGGGAACAAGGGAGAATGTCACCTGAATACATGAAAAGAACCCATGACATCAGTCTTCAAATTCAGTAGGGACTGTGACATTGGATTAACGTTTAAAGTGAAACTCCAGAGCATAAAGAAAGGAGGAAGATTTCAGCCTAATATAAGAATGAACTGTTTTTTGTTAAAGTCCCTGGCACAAAGGACACTCAAGAAGAGCATAAATTTGCCTTCAGATTCAACTAATACAGGAGTTGGCAAAAGTAGGTATACAGTTGTTTGTATGAGAAGTAATATAATAATTAGTAAATAATAATACAAGAATAAACTCTCTTTTGCTTACTCACAACTGTAAACCTACTTTTGCCCATCCCTGTATATTTAGCTAACACTGTTGAGGGTCTCTGTTGTTCAAGTCACTAAGTAGATCCTTTGTTCAGACAAGTCATGATGGCATAATTTATTTACCAGGTAAGACCAGGACTGGGGGAGTTCTATAGTTTTTTTTTTTCTCTAACAATTAGATTCTGTGATCTCACTTACCATTAAAAAGTTGAAGTATTTCACCCTGGCTAGCGTAGCTCAGTGGATTGAGCGCGGGCTGCGAACCAAAGCATCACAGGTTCAATTCCCAGTCAGGGCACATGCCTGGGTTGCAGGCCAGGTCCCCCAGTGGGGACCACATGAGAGGCAACCACACATTAATGTTTCTCTCTCTCTCTCCTTCTCCCTCCCTTCCCCTCTCTAAAAATGAATAAATGAAATCTTTAAAAAAAAAAAAGTTGAAGTATTTCATGTAGATTGTTTATTAAAGGCTGGCTTTATAGGTCACAATTTAAAAAATTAATACATACATTATCATCTGATAAAATTTCTGAAGAAATTATCAAATAGTAATTTATACACACACAAAATATATTAGTATCAGAAAATATAGACTTCATAAAAATAATACATTCAATTTTCAATAATATTTTAATAACATATCCAATAACATATGAAAGTAAACAATACATTTAGACATGATTAAGATGATAAATATTGTTATGAAGTTTTTACCAAAATAAACAACTAAAAATATCTCCACAAATGCTGCTTATTACATTTTATCTAAATAGATAATGCAACTTAGAAATAAAAACTATTAAAACAAAATATCTTGAATGATATAAAATACATTAAAATTTTCAAAAAACCTGTTATTTTAAAATGAAATTCTCCCTCCCCCCAAAAATTCAATGTTGAAAGGATAATAAAGGTACAGCAGTGATTTAAAAATGTAATTATTAAAGACTTCCAGTACTTGATTTTAGCTGTGTAAATTAAGTGGTTCCTGTCTGAGAGCTAATAAAGAAAGAAATTGTTTTGGAGGTTAATGCATTCTGGTGCTATGTGTTAAAGTAGTCAGGGACCACATGTTGGTCAGAAATTACCAACAGGATGCCAGTGAATCATTTACATGGTCATCAACTGAGCCTCTTCAACAGCGAACAGCATGCCCTAATGAGGACCTGCCTCTTATTGTCTGAATGTCACAGGTGCCATCCATTCCACTAAGTTACAGAGAACTATGTGAATAGACCATATGCATTGTGCTGAAAAACATAAGAACACCAAATAGTGTCCCAATATTTATTGTAAGTTAAAATGAGAACTTAATATATAACTGCTTCTTGGGAAAAATTGTGAATATGATATTTACTTATCTAGAAATGATCCCTTCACTTTTTGCCAGGCTTCTTAATTGTTTACTTGACTTTAAAGTCATTGCCATTATCATCTCCTGGCATCAATCAATTGCATGAACTTAAAATTCATTTTAGACTAATTTTGGTCTTGAGTTTCTGTGTATATTTAATCTATGTTGTGTTGTATTATTGTTATGAGTTAAATTGTGTCTCCTAAAAAGATATGCTGAATTCTAACCCCAGTGTCTCAGAATATAACATTTTTTTAGAAATTGCAGATATAATTAGTTGAAGTAAGATGAGCTCATAGTGGTGTAGGGTGGGCCCTTAATGCAATATGACTAATATCTTTATAAGAGAAAAGAAACACAGAGAGAGAGAAGACCATGCAATGACAGAGGCAGAGACCGGAGTGATTCAGTGGCATACCAAGAGTTGCCGGGATGGACGGCCCTCTCAAGTAGGTTTGCAGAAGCAAGGAAAGATTCTCCTTACAGGTTTCACAGGGAGGCTGGACCTACTTTTTGGAAGTCTAGCCTCCAAAATTGTGAGACCATAAACATATTTCTTGCACTTTAAACCACCCAGCAATTTGTGGTACTTTGTTTAAGCATAGGAAAGTAATACAATCATACAGTCCATGTAGGCAGAGAAAGTAACTAAATTCCACTTGCCTGTTAATTTTTTATTTATTCAACAAATATTTCTTAAATTATTGCTCTGTACCAGCCACTGTTTTGAATGCTAGAAATATGTCAGGGAAAAAATAAAATAGTCATTTGTTTTTCAAAGTGATGGTATTTTGGATATTGATGGCAATGTGCACTAAGTCCACAAACTCTTATCTAACACCCACTAAGTTGGAAAACATAAAGTTCTTTACCAAAAAAGTCACCAGCAGCACCAAATAAGGAAATGTCCGATACTTTGTACAATAAAATTTGAAAAGTACAGTCAGGAAAAGAGAAGTGTTTCTTGTACAGCATGATATATTTCTGATCCCTTCTGAGCTCAGATCCAAGCAATGATACAAAATGATGAAAATCAAAATTATATTTGTTATATAATTATAAAATAAGAAGAAGTCTTTAATTGTTCCAGTCTAACACAGAAGCTACCAATGGGGAGGGGCACGCATCATGCTGGCAGCAGATTTCTCTGCAGCAGTAGAAGCCAAAATGCCCAAAGATAATGAAACAATTATTATAAAATTATGTAAAAAGAATCACTTTCATTAGAAAAATTACATAGGATAGAATGTTAGTGAAATAACTCTGACAAAATATACATAATAGAAGCAAAAAAATGACAGGTGAGTGGGATGAAAGAGGTAAAAAATGTAAAATTGCTAATTGCCTAATAGTTTGTAGTGAGGGGTTGTTGATCTATTCTGTCATTGATAAATCTCTGTCCCTTTCACAAGGTTGATTACATTTACTTAATCTCAAAGAAACATTGTAGAAATGAATGCATATTAAAGTAAAAAAGTAATTAAGCAGGTCTACTTCAAATTTCTTTTTAATAAAGTAAATGCTTTTCTAATAAAAATATCTTAAGTATTATGATCCCATACTTATAAAAGTCTCTCTATTTTCCTCTTTCTCTCCCTTCTTTCCTTCTCTCTTCCTCTCTACCCACCCCGCCCCCCCACACAAGCACACATACAGGTTTAGAAGACTGAAATGATGTTTACCAAATGTAATCAATGGTATTTTAAAGGAGCACAGTGGCTCCTTTAACACATTCCACTTTTTGTGTACTTTCCCAATTACCTGATAATTTTATGAAAAAGTACAGCAGGGCATAGGTTCCAGATTGGGAGGCAGGGATAGGTTGGGGGGCATGGTGGGGTGAAAGTGGAGACAACTGTACTTGAACAGCAATAAAAAAATTAAAAAACAATACATTTATTAAAATTAAATAAGAAAGGGAAAATTTTAAACAAAAAGTAACCTTGTTGATTGCACACAATTTTAGCTAAATTATATGTTCAAATTATTTTTTCTAGAAAGAGTATGAAATTTTATACTTACTTTCCTTTGATTATTCTGTTTTTCTTGTATGAAATACTCTTCACCTGCATGCTGAACTCTGTCTGAACATGTACTTACTACTCATTCATTATTTAATGCCCAGCTTGAATGTAATTTTCCCCTTTCACCCTCCCAAACCATCCCTTCCTCCAAAATAATTAGTTATATATGATCTTATGGTTCTTTTTCACATGTTTCTTATAATATTTATGTTATAATATAATAGTATTTCTTTTGGAATTTTTAGAGAATAGATATTACTTCATTCATTTTTGTACCTCAAGTACTTGGACATGATATTGTAAATGCTCAGTAAAATGCATTTGATGAATTATGACAGGAAAGAGAGAGATGAGTAAACCAGCACACACAGTGCAGGAAGACAGGCAAAACACTGACATTATATATGAAAGAAGAGAAATCCTAACTCATCCTGGAAAGGAAACAAGTTAGAGAAAGCTTTAAAAATGTTTGGCATGAGATAATTTCTGAAACATATAAAAAAGTCAGTACAGTGAATAATTGTGAAAAGTAAAAAATTAAAAATATATATTGTATATAAGTATATTATATAAAAGAAGTCTATTGTATAATAAATATATCATATATAATATATAAGTGTATATGTATATATTTGTGTATATATAGGAAAAAGTGTAACCCACATAGAAAATTCAAAGAATTTGCTTAGTATGGCTGAAGTTTGGACCACATAGGAAAAAGTGCAAAAAGGGGGTGAAGAAACAGACACAACCTTGATGGCAAAAAACCTATTCATATCAGAGAGGAAGATCATCATTGTTTCTAAAAGCAATGAAAAGCTATTGAAGACTTTAGTTAGAAAAGCTGTATGTTAAATCGTTCTTTCAGAAAACTGTCAAAAAGAAACACAATATACTCATGAACTAAATGAATGTATATGTATTTAATGCATGAATGTCTTGTTTAAAAGATGTGGATTATTAATTAATTTTAAATGATAATTCTATGATATAGGCAAAAAGTGATAAATGATTCTGTGAAATGACCAGGAATATAGTTTCAGTTGGGACAAAAAGCTTTACAAGAAAGCTATGTTTTCAGTGTCCTGATAAAAGTATCAGAATCCTACCATAACTTTGAGGTTCAATGGTCCTTTGGAATTAGATAAGAAAGAGAAGATAGATATAAATCAGCTTGCAAATTAATAAAATATCTTTTTATGCCCTATGTTTGCTACTATGAAAGAAGGGAAAGAAGACTATGAAATCTCTCACCTAGTTCAAAGAACTTCCTTTTGGCTAAAATGTATGTAAATCACATGCATGCACACACACACAGTTTTTTTTCTCATTTAGGCATTTCACTACCTTATGTTAAATTCTATTCTACTCCATGTCCTCTAACAAGAGATATCCTAAGTCAAACAGAAGAGGTATTATCAAGAGATATGGAAAAAATCAGCCTATGAATGCAAAATTCTGCCTTAATTAGAAATGATTGTTCTCAAAGAAGTCATCTTTTGTAAGCTCCTCTTGTCATCTTATTTATTTCACATAAAGACTAAAATGTTTCCAAATAGTTCAGGCCTTTACTTGACATTTTGACGCTTAAAATATTTTATGGGTGTGTTCCAAATTCCTAAATTAATAAATAAGATTGATATAAAATTGTATTAATTTCTGCATGAACTTAGAATAAAAGTAAAAAGTAAACCATTCTAAGCAAGAGAAGGCATCACCCTCTTCTATAGAAAAATGTGGGGATAACTGAACATTCTAATACTTCCAAATGCTAGAGCGTAAACAAACAAAAACAGAAAATAAAAAGAGGTAGTTGGGGCTGCTAATTATTATTTTTAACTGGACAATCCCACACCACTCCTGACACTGACAACAGCTGACACTGTTGGCATTCAGTCCAGACCTCCTTCTGTCCGCTGACTCTCTCAATGGGCCCTCTCCTTTTTTTGGTGCTCCACTGTTTCTTCTGGCCCACATCTTTGAATTTCATTAGTGTACTCTACAGAGTTTGCAGGACCTGCTTGCTGTCATGACAAAGAGCTGGAAGACTGGGACTGAATGGTATGAAACTTCAAAAGTGCAATTCCATCACCTGATGTGTAATTTACACCACAGTCATCTTCCAGGATGAGTGGAAACTACCCTCTGTGGAATGTTGCCTGAACCAATGGTCTTGCTGGGATTCTTTCCCTTCTTCATCTTGCTTCCTCTATTCCCTCACTGGTTCCTTATGGAAGCAGCTTCTTAATAAGTATAGTCAGAAGTTTGGGTATTTAAAAGATGGGACTACTGAAACCTTAACACAAGTTTAGAGCATGCACAGAACTTTCAAAAGAAAATAGAAAGAAAAGAGAAATATGTAATATAGACTGAAATTTATTCATCTTGAGCTCATCAATGTTCCAAAGAGTGATGATTTAGGAATGGTGTATGGCAAGATTTTGATGCACCACTCAGATCTCTCCCTGAGGATCCAGGAACTCATTCTGGCAGCTTACATAGCTGAGTCACTCCTCAGGATGCATTTGTCGAAGAGTGAAGCCCTTCTTTAGGAGAAATCAGCATCTGATAATGGCTCATTGCATGGGTACAAAGACCAAAGCCCTTACTTAATTTGGAATATCACTGAAAGGCTATCTCAGCCTCAGAGTTCCATGGGAGGTTAGCTGATATCAGTCTTGAACTTAATCACAATTTAACTTCTTTCTCTGCCCAGTCTTGCTTTTGTGCATTCTTTTACAGGTATTATTCCAGAGAGTAGTTTCTATTAAGTTACCTGTATGACCATTACTTTTCCAGAAGAGAATGTACCATTCAAATAGTTCATCTTAAATTTCTAGTGAGACTTGGTAGAGAAGGAATGCCTGATTATGGAAAATATAAGGACCATGAAGCTAGAATTATTTTTTAAAATCTGTTAGATACTCAAAGTGATAAAATGTGCCAGCCCAACAGAAATTTACCATATGATAAAATGGTACACTTGTAATCAGACAAGAGCAAAGTCAGAAGGCACAAGTAGGATATACGAGCAGATGATCCAGAGGTTATAACATCATCTCTCGTACATTTATCCTCCACTCATGCTAATGCACAAGGGTCAAGAAGGGAGTTATTGCTAATGACCAACTGATAAAGGAGAAAAACAGGCTGACTTTGTTCTCAGAATTGTCAGCTCAAAGGTGGATGCAACAGAAAATTTCTTCAACACTACAGCACCTGAAAAGCAACAGTGAGTAAAAAGCTACCCAAAGCTTTCCTGGAGCTTTGGGAGCTCTACCTGGTCATCCACTTTGCGTGGAAAGAAAAGTGGCATGATGCAAGAATATACAATGATTGATAGGCAGGGGCAAATAGCTTGTTTGGTCAGGGATCTGGATCAAGAAAACAATAATTGGAAAATTTAGAACAAGAAATTCTGGGGAAGAGGCATATAAATAGATCCATTATACTGAGAACAAAGTGTGAAGATCTTTGTGTCATGTGGTAACGGCCTCTAGAAAGCATCCATTATAGAAGATTTAGCAAAAAGCCAATTAGACACAATAATGGACAGTTGATACCAGCCAAACATGGTCATGATTCTCCTTAATACTAGTACAATTGCCCGTGGTGGCAGAAACAGAGCCTATGAATAGACTCACAGCACAAGCTCTCACTCAACAAGGTCAATTTAGTTACTACTGCCACCAAATGCCTAAAATTCTCAACAGTGTGGACCAACAATGGTAGCATCCCTAAGAAAAACAACTAGTCACTTAGTGACAGGTAGATTATATTAAACCCATCTATTCTGCAAGGGACAGAAAACCATCTTCATGGAAATCAACAAATATTCTGAGTATAAATTTGTTTATTCTTCCCCTAGCTAGCACGACTTTCAAAAAGCTTACTCAGCACCAACATAGAATCCTGTATCTTGTTATATTGGAGAGTAAGTTGCTCTACAGTGGATGCTCAGCAGTGGATACACAACCATGGGCTCCATTAATCCTCTCACATACCACATTGCTCAGAGGCTGCCAGCTGACAAGCAATAAATAGCCTTTTGAGCTGCAACCTTGGAGACAAGAATCTGAGAGGATGGGAAACCTTTACCCTAGAGACATTGTACACCTTAGTTCAATGACAATTATGTGGTATTGTATCTCCAACAGTAGAATAAATGAATTGATGACCTACAGGGTGGAAGTAGAAGTGACCCATTATGCCCAGTGAACACACCTAGAGGATCTGCACTTCTTTCCCCAGGAACTCTAGTCACTGTTGGTCTAGATGTCTTAGATTACATACTGGATATCATTCTACCTAAGGACATAGGAAGAATTCTATTAACAAAATACAATATCCATACAAAATATTATTTGGAAATAAAATGAAAAGTACCGATACACTTTAAAACATGCATTAACCTTAAAAACATGATAAGTAAAGGAAGCCATCATAAAACACACACACACATGCAGTGTGATTCACTTATAGGAGATTTCCAGAATAGTTACTCTGATCTTTTCCTGCATAGCAGTATAGTAATTATAAATAAATATTTGTTTAACAACTTTGTTACACACCGGACTTTAAGTTCCATGAGGCTGAGTAACATGTCTGCCTTATTAACTCTACAATCTCTAACTCCTTACACAGTACCTAACACATAAAGGAAATGTAAAGAGTATACATTGAGTAAGCTATGTTTTTAAAAAAAATCTGAACATTGATATACACAAATTGTACCTTGTAGAAAACTCTTCAGTCACAGAGTCATTTGTCTTTTTACTATGTTACATTTCATTGTTTGTCATAACTTTACTAGCTTAAGATTTATAAAAATATCTATGTACTCAACACAAAGAAAATCTGAGTTATGGAAATTGTGGCTTACAGCTATAAAGTTTAATTAAAACTATCTTCAGTCAAGTTGAAAATTTTGCACAATCTAGTTTTTAGAGTCCTCAAATCAATGCAATGTGTTGATGTACATTACAGAATTTTAAGTTAAATATAGTACCCTTTGAAATGTGTTGCTAATAAAGATAAGCTTAGAGTGACGCCTTCAGGGACACAACATACTTTGCTTTTTCTACACCAAAGGAATAATCATATCTATTTACATGCATTTTTACATATATTTACATTCATTTTTTACAAATAAACATGCACACAAGCATTGTACTGAAAACATTAAAATATAATATACTTCATCTAAGAAAATAACTGTTTCCTAACACATCTAATCAACAGAATCTTATTATATTATAAAAGTGAAAATATTCAATGTCTACTATCTTGATATTACATTCATTAAATAAAAAGGTAAAAGAAAGAACTCAACCCCTGTTTTTAAAGAAAAGAGGTTCTTTAAAAACACTTTTTTTAAAGTGTGTAGGTTTTCATAAATTGCTTCATCACTTAATTATTTACTGAATAAAAATCTCCAAGAATGGAGACTAAGCAAGTCTGTTTTTACAAAACTCCCCATGTGATCTTGAATCACAGGTCATTTGACATCTTCAGGTCTACAGTAACCTATCCATTACATCAACAATGGCTTTCTCTTTTAATTAATTTATTCAGCAATTACTTGTTTTGTATATGCATCAAACAATTCAAGTACAGAAAACACCATCCTTTCTAGCTCTCTGGGTGTATAAAGCAGGCTGCCTCTGAGATGAGAACCATAATCTCAATATATTTAAAGAAAGAATATGTCAGCCAGAAGGTGAATTTATCAATAATTAGGACAGAAAATGTGTGTAAGAGAGAATTACAGAACTAAACTCTCTCTTGGCCCTTCTGCATACAACTGAAGGCAGGGAACATTTCAGCCAGTGGTCTGACATGTCCAGTACCTATTGTGGTGGTGAGCCCAAGTCAGGTGGATGCATCAAGTTAGCTTACCTGGATGTGTTCAAAGATACCTTCACCTCCTTGATATGCTTACTGTGCTCTAGATTCTGATTCTGATTTGAATCACCATGGAAGTCCAATTATTATTGAGAAAATATGTGCTTCTCATGCTAAACTTCAGATTCCTTTTCATGGCATATTAAAATTATGATTGTGAAGTCAGAAACTAACATTGAGAGTGTTTCTTTTTTTCACTCAGCAATATTTTAAGAGCCTTTTTGGAAATTACGATAGTTGATTTAGTAAAATAAAAAAAAAAAA
>CM052539.1:122658822-122678401 GCA_028533065.1 Trachops cirrhosus
AGGGAGGCTAGAAGAAGCCAAATCATTCTAGTTTATGAAAAACTAATAGATGTTATCCTGGCTATAATGTGAACATATTAAAGGTTTTTTGGTAGGAGAGTTATATGATCAAAATTTAGTTTAGATATCTCCTCTAAAAATATTCTTTTCAGAGAAAGACATAGGGACACAAGTTTGAAGAGTATAGCAATATGGAAAGATGTTGTTTAGAGACTATAAGCAATAGGACTTTATCAACTAAATGTAAAGGACACATACTAAGTGGGACATTTCCATCTGTGGGTAGTGATATATCTTATTTCTAATGGCTCACTCTGGTTTTATAGAGTGATCTTATAAACTTGGTAAATGTGGATATGTCTACAGCATCTGAATAATATATTGACTTTTGTAATATTGACATAGTGAAGTGTCTTAAAATGAAGGTTGAACTCTCAATTTAGTAAATTCATCAGGGGAATTAATGGGTATGTTAAATCCTGTAGAAAGAGCCTGCTGACTTTGTTCCAGGTAGATTTTATATATATATATATATATTTGGGACAAACCTCTAAATAGCTTAAGATAAAGAAAATGTACTGTGATACAAATGGTTAGAGCTAAATTAATAAATAACATTTAGTGACCAGAAATAGAGATAAAAGACATATAGCTTACAGAGAGAGTTCTTTTTTAAATAAAAGAAATTTTATTTTAGTCTTGCACTGTGTCTTTTTATTTATGGTAGAAGAAAACATAAAAGTAGATCCTGTAGCTCAAGACTTCTGAATAAATTGTTGCTTCTTGCAGACATTTATGATAACTTCAAATGATGTAATATTAAATAGAGACCTTTCATTCAACTGGAGTAGAACTGTGGGTTATTAAAATCTATTGAATGATTTTCACTGGTAAATAAAGAAAACAAACTTTAACAAGTAAATGTCTCCCCAAATAACCTGACCCAACACAAACCCCAAGTTTTCATTTTAAAGCGGACGTGGGAACCTCATTCACCTGGTTCTCTACCCAGGCATATCCTCCCCACACTTACTTTCTAGGATGAGACTGCACTCCAATCACTTAGCATCCTGTTCTTCAACTCTTCCTTCCAGGGACACTCGTTTCTTTTAAGTATAAGATTCTAGGAAAATAGAAGTCAAAGTGTTGTTGAAGAAATCTTCAGAGTGTTTAATTCAAAAGTCAAAGTATTTGATACAAAACAAAGAGCTGCCTCTACAAAATATATAGCAGATTTGATACACTTCACTTTCTCCCATACCAGAGCCAAAAATTCTCAAGAGAAATGTAAATATGTTGTCATAATGATTATATTTCAGAATATAGAGTGTAAGCTTATATTAAGTATACATGGCAACCTAATTCCCCTCTATTTAAAAGAAAGCCCTTGGCTGAGGTGGCTCAGTGGATTGATCACAGGCCTGCAAAATCAAAGGGTTGCCGGTTCAATTCCCAGTTGAGGCACCTGCCTGGGTTGTGGGCCAGGTCCCCAGTTGGGGGTGTGTGAAAGGTTACCACACACTGATGCTTCTCTCCCTCTCTTTCTCCTTCCCTTCCCCTCTCTCTAAAATCTTTAAAATCTTTTTTTAAAAAAATAAAAATAAAACTGTACATTCTTGTCTAAAACAAAGGAAAAAAGACACTGATCTGTCACATTTACAAAATGCTCAGTTTGATTTAAACAACAAAACCACAAATTTTCAAATACTCAGAAACAAAATAGCTTTGCTAAGGGATTATAGCATCCAATATGTGTCATTTTTTCTCTCTCTTTAACTGTAACATGTTTGACCTTGAAGATACACTTGATCAAAAAACATAATTCCCCTTTGATGAAAATGTCTTTCTGAGCTGTCCCCCACTCTGAGCAGGGTAATATGTCCACTTCAGAGGAAGCAGCTTTGACTGTCTAGTAGAAAAAGACAAAACTGTGTTTCTCTTACTGACCAAGCCTGGGGAAAACTCTGTCTTTCAAAGGCAAAGGCATTAGCAAGGCAATGAAACTTTTGGCAGCCCTTACTAGCTTCAAGCTGTGTCTTGCTTTCAGCTGCTGAATAGACAGTACACTAAAGCATTAGATACATTTGCTGGTGACAGCTGCCACCTCATCTATCAGTCATTACAACAATAACATGAGAGCAACTGCTTAGCTTTCCAGATGAAGGTTTAAATTCTTGTTAGTTCTGATTGACCCAAAAGAAGGTAAGTTTTTGGCAACACTGCAGAATAGCACCAGAAAAAAATATATATAGAAATAAAACTTCCTTGCTTTCTCGAATGAATCATGCCTAAACAGTGGTGAGCATTTTGGGCATTCTAAGTTCTTTCTGTGCCACTGCACATGAGTTTTGACAATTGTAGCTTAATTTAGAGATAAGAGATCACAAGCTGTTAGTATTTGTTCTGCCTCTGATATGCTTGCTGAGAAGAGAATAAAAATCAGGGACATCAATATATTTGAAAAGCAAGAAAGTTGATGGAATTCAATAAGTAGTTCAAGACTGAGGTCTACCACCTTATTAGAACCTAAGGAATCAAATTTTTAGTTGTTAATTATATGAGTAAATATTGTGTTTGTGTGTACTTTTTGCAGCATTAAATAGTTTTTGCTTCATATTTATTTATAATTCATTTAAGAATTACTTTATTCAGATGTTGGATAAGAAATAATAATAGCAGCATATGGAGGTATTTTAATTGTGGAAAGAAAATTTAGTGCCGTAAATCACTGACAAGTTTAAACTCTCCTTCCATCTACCTCTATCAACAGAGCTCCAGTGTCAGCCACTGCTTTTTGAAATGTCTTTTAAGAAGTAAACATTTATCATCTTTTCAACAGAGAGCACATTTTCTCCAAGAAAAAAAATACAGAGAAAGGACTCACTTCTATAGAGAAAAAAAAAATAAAAGCAAATAATAACTGGAAGAGTGGTTTGAAACAAAGCTTAATCACCACAGCTGTGCTTCTACATTCATGCAAAATTAATCTCGGTTACTCGGTGATTCAACTGATGTCATTTACGTATTTGTTCACTGCTTCAAAAATTCATCCAAGTTTTGTTCATATTTTCTACACAGACAATCCCATCATCAGCAAGCAAGGACAATTTTATTTCTTCCTTTCCAATCTGAATACCTTTTATTTCCTTTCTTGTCTTATCACACTATCTAGGACTTTGAGTACAAGTTTCAAAGGAGTGGTAAGACTGGGCATTCCTGCCTTGTTCCTAATCTTACTGAGAACCCCTTTATATTTTTAATTTTCTCTCTAACTATGTTTCTGCTCTGCACTCATTTTATAGAGAAATGCGAGAAACAATTAATTATTGACAGTAAAAAGCTGGCTATAAATTGTACCAGGTTACAAAAATACTTGCTGTAAAATGAACAAAGTTTTTTTTTTAATTTAAATTATTTTATTGTTGTTCTACTTATAAAATGGGCAAAAGACGTGAACAGACACTTCTCCAAGGAAGACATAACAGAGGGCCCAGAGACACATGAAAAGATGCTCAGCATCACTAGTTATCAGAGAGATGCAAATTAAAACCACAATGAGGTAGGTACCACTTCACACTGGTCAGAATGGCCATCATAAACAAATCAACAAACAAGTGTTGGAGAGGATGGGGAGAAAAAGGAACCCTAGTGCACTGTCGGTGGGAATGCAGACTGGTGCAGCCACTGTGGACAAAGTTTTAAAAATAAACTAGTAATTGAAAATTGCCATTTTGAATATCTTTAAAATGATTAAAACATTGATAGGTGGGTCAGAACAAGGGACTAAAGATAGTTTAGATGGGTTAAAAAACTCTAAAATTTCATATCCTTTTCTTTACTTCAAATTATTTTTAATAATGTATATTTATTATTAAATTCATTTAAATTTAAATTCATGATATAAAATAAAAACAAATAAGAGAAGACAGCAAAAAAGTCACCTATTAACCAAACGACAACAATTTTTCTCTAATTACTTTATTTCATTTTGATTTAAGACTTTCCATATATCTCTCTGATGCAGATTTATTTCAAATGCACATTGTTTTATAAGCATATACGTTTTCTATAATTTTTATTATTTTAGGATATTTATATTGCTTTTGAATTTTGTAGTTATATAGAGTAAAACAAAAATAACTGATTTGGAGAACACTTCGAGAAAAACAAAAATGTTCAAATCATATAAATAACTTAAAAACAGCCCCATAATACACCATTAAGCATAATACTTGCAACACTTATTTAAACTAAACCAAAGTGTAGTTTAAATAACATTATGTGATCAACCAACTTGTTTTTGTCAGGTGATTGACCATGTTTGGGGGGGTCAAATTACTTAAGGCTCAGTGCAGTGAGAATGGTTCAGGAAACTGAATTCACATTTGAACAGTTTACTCTGTTGATCATTGGAAAATAATTAGGGGGAAATGAAATAACTCAGTCTGGAATACAAATTGGATGCTGTTGTAATTCCAAGTGAAAGATGATGAGTTCAAGTATAGACGCCATTTTTGAATTCTTTATCAGACATCCCCAAAAGCACTTTGATAGATGGTTTAATTTATGAATGTTCCACCCTGAAAAGAGATCTGGGCTAAAGATACTTATTCTAGAATCAAGAGCACAAAACTGGGAGATAACTGACAAATAGGTAAGAATAACTCAAAGACGGAATATTATATGTAAAGAGAAAATGAAGGATGAAAACTTAAAGAATAGCACATTTAAAGAGTTAAACATAAAGACTCATGAAGAAGATTGACAAGAAACAGCAATAGAGAATATGCTAGAAATTAGAATAAAATGATCAGCACAGAGGCCACGGGAGAAGTTTAACTGTGGGCATGTAATAATTCTGTCATAGATACAATACAAAGAGCTCAAGTAGGAAAGTGTTACAGAGGAACCTCCTTTATCTCTGGTCACGTGACTCCATGTAAAGGAATTGTTCTTCAGGTAACTTGCCTGGGTGTTGGTTTCTCCGGAGGAAAGTGGCCCATCAGGGTGGTGAGTTGGAAAAATAGCCTGCAGATCTCGTGCCTTCCCTTCTGTTCCCCACCACAGCAAAGGACTTGGCTCTGTGTGGGAGGCTTACCGCTTGGGGTACCTTTGATTTATGAAGTACTAGAAAGCCTATTTGACTGCACACAGAATCCAAGTCCTTCAGCTCAGGTATTAGAAGTGATAATGCTGACATTTTAATCTCCATCTTCACTGACCCATGTTTTAGTTCTCACTGTTTATTTCTCTCAGTACTCAGGCATGAAAAAGAATGCTGTTATGTGCTGACTGGTTCAAACTTCAGTAATAAGGATTGAATAGTGTTCATCTACTGTAGGCAGAGTGTGGTTACAAATAAGCATGTAATCATAAGTAAAGCAGATTTTTTGTACTGGTTGTGGATGAAGTGAAACTGTAGTGCTGGACAATGATTATATTAGAAGTGGTGATCAGAAGAATGAATTATTTTTGTGAGTGTTGGCTTTGAAAGAAAAGAAACAGTGTGCTTACTAAGGAGCACTTAGCGCTGAGGGAGGTCTGTGACTTGGCTGTTACTGCTTTTTAATTTGAACAGAGCACAATATGTTTCAAGCTTTAGGGCAGAACCAGCTGAAGGTACATGAGAGAGAATTTGATGGAGTGCTGTGCTTGAAGTGGTGAGAGGGATGAATTTCAGAACAAAGGTGGGCAGGGCAGTTTATGGCTGAAATTAGAACAAGACATGTAAGGACAAGTTTACATGAGCAAAGCCCTAGGAATGCAAAGACAATTATGATCCTTGCTTTCAAGGGACTCATCCTGGGGATTGCAGAGGACAAACTTAAGCTAACAACAATAGAAGTTGTAGAATAAAATGTGAAAATCCAATTCCTGTCCTGTAAAATGGCTCTTCTTCAACCTCGGAGTGCTCATTTATTTTTCTATAGGAAATAAAAAGGAAACAAAAACAAAAAACCAGAGAACAAGTTTCTAATGCAGCCTCTCTATAAAGATAGTTTAATATCTAAGAAGATATTTTTAACATTGTTTTGTAACTTTGTGTCCATCTTTTAAGGCTTCTTCAGTATCCTGGCCTTAATATGCTGCATGAATACTTAAGAAACAGGCTGTTACTGATAAACAGCATGTGCATTTAGATTCAAGAACTACTGAGATTAGAGCTTTTCAAATTTTGGGGGGGTTTCTGTCTGGGGCATATAAAATATAAGAAGAAATTTGATTATGAAAATGTTCTGAATCAAGGGTACCTTCAGAAAAATCACAGCCTATGTAATCAAGGCATTTGTCTGCCAAAGGCCAAGCGTTTACTTCGTTAGCACGCGGATGTGCAGAAAGCAGCTCTGATGAAGGGAAGAGGACAAAACAAAACACTGAACTTGAACAGAAGGCTGTTTTGAGTCCAGATTCACTATTTCTAGTATGATCTCTGGTAGCTTGTTTAATTTTTTTTCTTTCAGTTTCTTTAGTGGTAAACTGGGGAGGAAAGGGAGAGAGAAGGGAAGATTTACTGACCACTAACTTTGTGTGCTCTGCTGGGACATTTACTTACTAGAGAGTAGTAAACATGTGGTGAAGAGTAGAGTCTGGAGCCAGCCTACCTCAGGTTGAAATTTGGCTTCACCTCTGAATAGTCATGTGACCTGGGTGAGTTCCATAAATTCTTTATGCCAATGGTGACTCATCTGTAAAATGTCAAAGACAACAAAGGTATATAACTCATTTACAATACCTTTGCTTAGTTTTTAGAGATTTTGTTTATTTATTTTTAGGGAGAGGGGAAGGAGAAAGAGCAGGAGAGAAACATCAGTGTGTTGTTGCCTCTGGCGCACCCCCTACTGGGAACCTGGCTCGCAACCCAAGCATATGCATGTCCCAGACTGAGAGTCGAAAATGCATCCCTTTGGTTCACAGGCCTGTGCTCAATCCACTGAGCTACACCAGGCAGGGTGATTATTAAGTGAGTTAGTACATGGCAGCACTTAGAACTGTATCTAGAACATGGTAAGCAGAGTGAAAATATGAGTTGTTTTATAATTTACCTCACATGGTGGTAGCAACAATCAAATGAGATTGCAAAAAAGCATGTCTTAACACAATGAATAAGTTCAACAAAGGTTACTTATAGTTTCTAGTAAAATTTGGTTGATAATCTTGTCATTGGTGGTATTTATTTACATTTTCAAGGATAAAGAAACTGAAACAATAAAATTCCAAGAAAATTTGAAACATTGGGAAGTAAAATCCAGAACCTGAGCCCTAACCTAAATATTAAAAAAAAAAATCTATGCTGCTTCCATTAAATTATTCTATTTAAAAAGCATGGGTCAAAATTAATGTCTATTTCACAGTGTTATTGTAAGGATTAAATGAGTTAATATTTATAAAATGCTTTGTGAACTGCATGAGGTAAATTAATCTAAGCTGTTATTAAGTCCCATGAGGAAGTTTATATTCTCAAATCCAACCTCCCATCATATTCCAACAGAATATGCAGTCCAGGTGTTTACCACAATTTGTGATGTCAAAACATGGAGTGTCTCAAAGTCTCTCTTAATTTGGAAGATTATTCAGAAGATCAATGGAAATGATACTGTAGGAAAAATTGACACTAAACTCTAGACAAGGGGTGTCCAACCTGTGGCCCATTCGCTGCATGTGGCTCAGGATGTCTATGAATGCAGCCCAACACAAAACTGTAAATTTACTTAAAACATTAGAATTTTTTGTCATTATGTGTCACAATGTATTTAATGTGTGACTCAAGACAACTCTTCTCCTCCCATTGTGGCCCAGAGATGCCAGAAGTTTGGACATCCACCCTGGCTGGTGGGGCTCAGTGGATTGAGCGCTGGCCTAAGAACCAAAGGGTCACCAGTTCAATTCCCAGTCAGGGCACATACTGGGGTTGCAGGCCAGGTCCCCAGCTGGCGGAATGTGAGATGCAACCAAACATTGATGTTTCTCTCCCTCTCTTTCTCCCTCCCTTCCCCTCTCTAAAAATAAATAAATAAAATCTTTTTTAAAAAAAGTTTGGACATCCCTGTCTAGAGCAATACAAAATGAGTAAGTCATGTAAAAGAATACATTCCTTCAAAAACTGAAACTCAACTAATTGTAAATGCGACTAATTCATTAACAAGTTAATGGGAATTTATTTAACTCATAAACCCGAAAAAACTAGTGGTTTTTTTAAAATTTCAATGCACATTTCATTTTCTATGAATATGATAAACATCTATAAAGTTAACAATAGCCAAGAAAAGCAATGCCTTGTAAACCTAGCATTAAGAATTATTGAGTGCAAATTAACTGCACAGAATTTGTAAGTGGTGTAATTAGTTTTTAATTAATAGTCCACTTGACCTTTTAGAAAGTAGATGATACTTCTTTATTGTTGAATCACCCTTGAGACAAGCAGAAGCTGTTCTTCAATATTTATACCAGTTGGCAAGTAGCCTGAATGATTAGTTGTCATATTAGTTCTCTTGAAAAGTAAATATTTTATCCTACCAGTCTTATTATAAGAACTTGAAATTTATTGAAAAACAATTAGCAAATGTTTGACATTCAAAGAAGACTAAACTACTTTTAGAATTATAGATTGTAAGATCCAAATCATTAAAAGTTAATTATTGTGAAAAATAAGAATATATCAATTGATTAATAAATTCAGAGTTTATCAATATTTCAAAAAAGAACCACAGAAAAATCCAAAATAATCCAAAATAATCATATGTTCAGCATCACAATTCCTTATGATTGTGGGTTTCCCCTGAAATATTTGTGAAGCTTGCTCAGACTCTATATTTTTTTAGTATTTAAAGAATTCTGTTTATTACCTGTATCTTAGAGTCTATAAGCATTTATAACTGTCTGTTGTTTTTACTTTTTTATTTTATTTTTAATATATTATATTGATTATGCTATTACAGTTGTCCCATTTTTTTCTCCCCTTTATTCCCCTCTGCCTTGCACTCCCCTCCCACTAACATTCTCCCAACTTAGTTCATGTCCATGGGTCATACATATAAGTTCTTTGGCTTCTCCATTTCCCATACTATTCTTAACCTCCTCCTGTCTATTTTGTATCTACCATTTACACTTCTTATTCCCTGTACTTTTTCCCCATTCTTTCACCACACCCTCCCCGCTGATAACCTTCCATGTGATCTCTATTTCTGTGAATCTGTTCTTGTACTAGTTGTCTGCTTAGTTTGTTTTCATTTTTGGTTTTTTTTTAGGTTTGGTTTTTGATAGTTGTGAGTTATGTTGTCATTTTACTGTTTGTATTTTTGATCATCTTCTTTTTCTTAGGTAAGTCCCTTTAACATTTCATATAATAAGGGCTTGGTGATGATATACTCCTTAACTTTACCTTATCAGGGAAGAACTTTATCTGCCCTTCTATTATAAATAAAAGCTTTGCTGGATAGAGTCATCTTGGATGTAGGTCCTTGCCTTTCATAACTCCAAATAGTTCTTTCCAGCCCCTTCTTTCCTGTAAGTTTTCTTTTGAGAAATCAGCTGATAGTCTTATGGGAACTCTTCTGTAGGTAACTGTCTTCTTTTCTCTTGCTACTTTTAAGAATTAATTTTCATTTTAATTAAAATAATAATCACAAATGTAGTTATACTTACATATAATGAAAATAATGCATGAATATTATTTATTCACTCTTTAGACTTCCAAGTTTTTTTTAAACCATTACTTTCACTAAAAAATAAACATGTGGCACAAGTTAGTGATCTAGATAAGATGTTAACCCTTCACTGTCAGCAGCTCTGAGAGTTAGCAGAGTGGAGTTAAAGAATCCAGGTGTGAATTCAATCAAGACAAGACTAACACTAATGTGTG
The DNA here is from genome assembly GCA_028533065.1 of Trachops cirrhosus. Lineage (NCBI taxonomy): Eukaryota > Metazoa > Chordata > Mammalia > Chiroptera > Phyllostomidae > Trachops > Trachops cirrhosus. Next base: position 122,668,682 of record CM052539.1, read on the forward strand.
GTTCTTGGGCAAATTGTTTAAATCTTTTTGCTTGCAAAATTGCCATGAGTGAAAAGGGGGTTTATAAATAAAAGTAATGAGTCACACATTTCGTTCAGTTTCAAGTGAATTGTTATAATTATTATTTGTAATCTGTTACATATAATATTAAAGTATCTTGTACCATTAGATGATCCACAAATACTTGTTGACAATTTATTGATTGTATTGCTTTTCTATTGCTTCTGTAACAAATTTAAAAGCTTAAACCAACACAAATTTACCATCTTACAGTTCTGTAGATTAACAGGCCAACCCAGATTTCACTAGACTAAAATCACGTTGTTGGCAAGGCTGTATTCCTTTATGGAGTCTCAAGGGGTGTGTCAGTATTCTTGCCTTTTCCAGATACTAGAGGTTGCCCACATTTCTTAGTTCATGACTCTTTCTCCCTTCTTCAAAGTAAACAAACAGTGATGTTGCATCTCTCCAATTTTCCCTCCTTAGTCACATCTCCCTCTGCCTCTGAACCCAGTTAAAAAAGTTCCATCACTGTTAGGACCCATGTGATTAGATTGGACTAACTTGCATAATCCAGAGTAATCATTACATTTCAAGGTCTATGCTTCATCACATCTACAGAGTCCATTTTGCCAAGTAAGGTAACATTCACAGATTATGAGAATTAGGGTATGCACACATTTGAGGAGCCATTATTCTGCCCAGCACATTGATGTTAAATATATAATGCTGAGTTAATTTTAAATTCTATGTTTTATTTTCATGAACATCCCAAAACATTGTGTGAGAGTTGTAAGCCAGCATTCTATATATTGACTGTATCACATGTAATTCAGTTATTTTAGGGAAAGGGATGATGGAACATAATCAACTGACCAGTAGGGAGTCAGTTATTTTAAGTGTCTTTAATATGGCTTAATCAGAAAGGCACTGCAATTAACCAGCTTCCCACTGGGCATAAGATTAGCAAACTCTCAATGTATTTCATTCTTATTTCAATAACTATAATGTGTACTTTTATCTGGTGCATTTATCCATAAACCTCAATAAACTTTACAAATTCTAGCAAAACCTCATTACCCATAACTTTCAAAATACTAAGTTCATCATGTCAATGTTCACATCAAAAAATATTGAACACTGCCAAATTTTCAACAAGAAAGACATAGTTTCAGCTCTACATGAGCTTCCCATCTGCAAATAGGAATGTATCCTTAGAAGCTGAAAATTAATTAAATAAGAAGGATTAAGTTTAAGTTTCTGGTATAATTGTTTGCTAGAGCTGCTGTGACAAAATACCACAAATTGGTGGCTCAGAATGACAGAAATTTATTATCTCACAGTTTTAGAGCCTCAGAGTCCAAAATCAAGGTGTCAGCAGGGCTGATTCTTTCTGGAAGCTGTGAGAAAGAACCTGTTTCATGTCTCACCGAACTTCTGGTGGTTTTGCTGTCAGTCTTCAGTGTAGAAGCATCACTCCATCTCTATCTTCATCTTCATGTGACAGTCTCACTCTATGCATGCTTATCTCCAGATTTTCCACTTTTTATAAGGACACCAGTTACATTGGATTAGAACCCATCTTAATGACCTCATTTTGATTTGATCATCTCTGTAAAGATCACATTTCCAAATAAGGTCATATTCTAAGATTTTGGGGGTTAGCATTTCAACACAAGAATTGGAAGATTCACAATTCAACCCATAACACTCATTTTAGATGTTGACTTGTATATATAGATGCCTCCCGGCATCACTACTTTGGCACAATGTCGGAGATACAGAAGTAAAATTTTATTGTATAAGTTGAAACTCTCATATAGCAAAATGGGCTTGCAAAACACAATTTAAGAAAAATAACAGTATGAAGCCATGATTCTTCAGTCCCAGAATTTTATTTTGTGGGTATGCTATCAAGCACTTGAAAACTAAAAAATTCCTTTTGAGAACTCTGTGCCATAGGTTGTTTCCCTTGTTCCAATTAGAACTGACCAAAAGCCACTGCTGTCTGCCTGGTACACTGCAAATAACACCTGAATACATAGTGCAGTGTGCAGCTTAGCCCACAACAGCACAGCAGTCAACACCAACTAAATTATATTTTTCATGTCACAGGCAGTACACAAAGCAGAAATCAAATAGCAGTGAAATTAGCATTACCTTTTTAAACTTATTGACAGCAAAGTTCCTTATCACTCTTCTGCCAAGAACAAAGCAGCTGATACACAAAGAAGTTAGAACATGTCTATCCCTGATATGGTAAGAATGACTTAAAGTAAGATTATTATCCAACACAGTTTTTCATCTCTGCTAAGAACAGTTCACAAGAAAAGCCTAGTCATCTGTCATCCATTACATAAACCTCAAAACAGTTCTTAGTATCTTTATATTCAATTCCTAACTTAGTCATCCATTTATTTATTTAAGCATTCATCAAATATTTATTTAGCATTCTTGACATACCATGCTTCTAAATTCTAGTAGGCATCTAATAATAAATAAAACATAATCTCTCTTGACAAAAAACTAGTGGTTTTAATTATTCTAAATTAAATTACTCTTTCCTGTTTCTAGGAATACACTACTATCGACAGATTGGAATTTTTTTCTTATGCTTCAGAGTTTTTATGGCATAATTCTTATATTCTAGATTTAATTCTTTATTGTAAATATTAAAACTATTTATTCTTTACTGATTACATTTAGTTATTAAATTGAGTGTTTTCATATAGCCTGATTTAGATATTAATACATGTATAAAAGATGTGTTTCTATAGTAGTTTTAAGTATGGTTAATAGACCCCTAAATTAACATTAGGAAGAAAACCAAAGTTTAGCAAACCAATCTTTTTCCAAATCACCAATCTATGAAAATAAAAACCTTGAATGGATAAAACACTATCCATAGTTCATGCATTACCACTGGATTTCAATGTAACTGAGAACAAGTTCATTGATATAGTTTCATATGACACTGTGCAACATACTGTGAAAATAATATAAACAAAGCCACTTCAAAATGGGATTGGAGCTGCTATCTCAGAGGAATTGCCTTGGGAGGAGTAACAGAAAGTTTTCTGTTAACTTTTAAATGTTAACTTTGAAATTTTAAACTAGGCAAAATAACCTTTGGACTGGGCTTAGAACAATATTGTATTCAAATGACTAGTTGCAAAGTTAACAGAAAAGTACACATGATGACTACAGACTGAAAATTGAAGACATTCTCTAGAATTAGTATCACTATGTTAGCTTATTTGCACCTATGAAAATTCCTTTCTTTACTTATTAACAACCACAGAAATTCTTTTCTTTCTTTTGTATAAGTAATTATTTCCATTCCCTTTCTTATAAACACCCCTTGCCTTTACCTCCTAATAGAAACACTCTTTGGTTTTCTGCCTGAATCAGTGCTTCACAAATAGCTGTCCTTTTGGATCTTAAACAAACTCTGTTGCCTCACACTTTTGCCTTTTATTTTTACGCTAAGGATACCTTTAAGAAATTACTTACTACTTTCCAAATTTTGTATAGAATCAAATATCCACAGCTATATGAAAAAACTTTTAAAATATTCCTTCTTTTTACAACTACATAGCTGTGTGAGTTCATATTTTGTTCATATACTTCAACCAGAACAATATATTACAACAGACTTAATGAAAATTGCGCATAGAATTTCTGTCTTCTATTCAGCCAAATAGAAAAGGGAGTTGCAAAAATATAAAGTGGTGCCTTTTATAAAACAGCTATTTCTCATAAAAACATTATTTATATTAATATTTAATGGTTTATTTTCACTCATTGAAAATTAATAAATAAATATGTGAAATTTCCTTTTTTAATTTCTAATACAGTAAGTATTCAGTAGATATAACCTATATAAAACAAACCTCTCTGGAGTATGAAATAAATATAATGGAGTCCAGAGACCAAAAAGTTTGACAATGACTACACTGATATATACTCATTAGGACAGTGTAATCAACAATAGCAATAAAAAAAAGATGCAACTATTGCCTGCCTGGGCTCCTCTAAGACTGGCCCAGAGTGGGGATGGTCCTCTTGAAGCAGGATAGTAAGAAACTAGGAAAATTTCCTGTCAAGTAGAATGAGGAAACTGAGAAAAATGGCTAAACACGTGGCTGGAATGGATGAGCAATTAAAAGCCAGCTTATATCACAAGACTCTATCCTCCCTAACCAAAAATATGTTAAGAGAAGGTAGTTTAAGTCACTTTAGTCAGGAAAATAGATAACAGAGGTGAAACTAACCTGAGAATGACCCCAAACTCCATTATATGCTCATTTTAAGGCATGTGCATACTAAATGACACACCCAGAAATTTAGAGAATATCCTGATGAGATCCTCCTCTGGGACTTCCCCTAAAATTCCCACCTATAGAAAATAGGTAAAATCCCTCAGGACAAAGAACACCAGCAACAACCAATCAGAAAAACAAGATGAAAAAAGAAAAAAAAACCAAGGACTATGTAAGCAGCCTCTGGGACAACTTCAAGCATACCAACATTCACATCTTAGGGGTGCCTGACAGAAGAGAAAGAGCAAGACATTGGAAATCTATTTGAGAAAATGAAAGAAAACTTCCCTAATTTGGTGAAGGAAATAGACATGCAAGTATAGGAAGCACAGACAATCCCAAACATGATGGATGCAAAGAGATTCATTTCAAGACACATCATAATTAAAATGCCAAAGATTAAAGATAAAGAGAGTATCTTAAAAGCAGCAAGAGTAAAACAGTTAGCTACCTACAGGGAAATTCCCATAAGATTGTCAGCTGATTTCTTAAAAGAAACTTTTTAGGCTAGAAGGGATTGACATGAAAATTTCAAAGTCATGAAAAGTAGGGATCTACAGCGAAGATTGCTATGCCTAGTAAAGCTATGATGTAGAATCTAAGGGCAGATAAAGAGCTTGCCAGACAAGATAAAAACTAAAAGAGCTTCTCATCACCAAACCATTATTATATGTTAAACTTGCAGAGGTGTCCAAACTTTTGGCATCTCTGGACCACTCTGGAAGAAGAAGAGTCATCTTGGGCCACACATTAAATACATTGTGACACATTATCACAAAAATGTATCTCATAATGTTTTTAAATTTACAATTTTGTGTTGGGCGGCATCCATAGAAGACCAAAATTATGAACAACAAAAAGGCAATAAACCCATACCTACCAAAAATTGAATTAAAAAAAAAACAAGCTAAGCAAACAAGAACAGAATCATAGATACAGAGAGCATTTTGATGATTGCCACATGGGAGAGGGGTTTGGAGGAGTGGGGGGAAAGATGAGGGGATTAAGAAGTACAAATGTGTTGTTACAGAATAGCCATGGGGCTGTAAAGTACAGTATAGGAAATGGAGTAGCCAAAGAACTTATAAGCATGACTCATGGATATGAGCAATGGTGTGGAGATGGCCTGAGAGGGGGGTACTATTTGGAGAAGGGGCAAAGGGGAAAAATTGGGACAACTGTAATAGCATAATCAATAAAGTACACTTAAAAACGAAATAACAAAAAATGACAACAGCCAACACCTACATACACACACACAGAAAAAAAACTCACCAGCAAGTGCTCTTCTTTGAGTACACTCATGTCCCCTTTCCTCAAGTGTGTACTTCTTCGATCCTAAGCTCTAAGGGTCCCAAGAAAACTTACAACCAGGGGAGCAATGGGCAGTGGTAGCTTGTCCCAGACTACCCCCTGATCCTATTTCCAGGGAGCCTTCTTTTGCCTACTGTCCTAATTTTCATAAGCCTAGTCTCACTTTCACCTGGCCTTGTGTCTGGAAATTTTTGCTGCACACATCAGAACCTGAAGGTCTCCTGACACTCAGAAGGTCCCAAATCATGCTGGTGCAGGGCCAGGTCCCCAGAGGAGAAATGATCCAATATTACTCTCAGAACAGTGGGAACAAGTGGCATATGGTGCAGTTCCCAGCATCCAATGCCATTAAACATTTGAGTCATACATACCTCATGTCTGTTTCTATATGCAACAAGCAAACCTCTTCTGATGAGTTTCTCACTTGCCTCCAAGAAAGTACTATATGGTTCTACAGAGAATTTTATTTATCAAGAAGTTATCGTTCTTATTATAAATAAATAAATTGGTATTCTGGTTGTAACTGGTGCATCTATTTTAACCACTTATGATAGGACTTTGGTCACATCAATGCAAACACTAGGCTTTTCAGTCCTTTCTCATCAGTGAAATTTGGGCCACTAAGCTTAAACAGATTTCCCTAACCTGGCATCATGATATTAGTCCTATCTGTTCCAGAAGGTGCTAGGGCCCCTTTGAAAAATCTTTCACTCCACCTACAATACTGAATTACAAGGGTTCTCAAAAAGGCAGCCAGTCTATAGGCCCAAAGCATGTTATTCTAACCCTGGAATCAATAGAGCTTGTGTTTTACAAAAATGTTTCAAGGGAACTTTCTGAGTCTAACTGTAAAGGGCAGATGCTGAATTTTTTATTTGCAAGAGGAAAGAAAGTTCTTTCTCACCTGTGATCAGATATGATTGGTTTAATTGCAATTGCCTGGATTCATGCCTGCCGACTTGCCAAGGTGGATAAACAAGAATTTCAGACCTCTTCACAAAAATAACGCCACCTTTGTAGCGACTTGTGATTTTACCAATATATACTAGATTTTATTAATCCTCACCCAAGGATATGTTTACGGATTTTAGAGAGAGAGGAATGGGGGGAGTGGGAGGGGAGAGAGAAACATAGATGTGAGAGAGAAACATTGATCAGTTGCCTCCCACATGCACCCCATGGGCCCAACTGGGGACCGAATCTGCAACCTTGGTCTGTGCTTCGACTGGTGGGCGGGGGGGGGCTTGCAGCCCCTTGGTGAACAGGATAATGCTCCAACCAACAGAGCAAACTGGCCAGATCTAGATTATTTTATTAACAAATTCTGGAACCTCCCAAAAAAGGTAGTGGTAGTAAATAGTCATTAATACTGTTAAAGGAGTTCCAGAACCTGATCTCTTTGTGATTTTTTTAAGCTTCTGCTCTTTTTTAATATTCTATCCTGTAAAGTTATAATACTTAACAGTTAGCCTACTTTGGAATTACAGCTTCCCAGAAAAATTGTAGAAAATCTTTAGTCTTATCTACACACTTGAAAATAATTTTGTTTTAATACAATTTTATCATTCTATTGTTAAAACTATTCATTTTCTCCTATAAACTATAAAAACACTGGTGGCCTCCTGTGCTTTTAACAAAGATTGGCAGAGTGATACTGCCGTTCTCCTTTAATCTAAATGTTCTGCTCTCGGCTGTATTCTGTTTCTTTGTCACAGTATTCTATACTCTGTTGCTGTAGAAGGATTATACTAAACTCCACTGAAAAGAATGAACTACATTTTAAGGTGTTTTATCTGAAAATAGATAACCAATTAAATAAAAATATGGACATCAGGGTACCTCTTCCAATGTTATAAACTTTCTTTATTCCTCAAGTTGCAATCAAAGCATATTCACCTTTAACAATTATATAGTTAATATTTATCTTCATAGAATATTGTAGCTATTGTCTCCAACTCCTGGGACTTACTCATTCTCTGCACCATTCACTCTTTCATTCAACCTTCATTGAATTCAGGCTTTGTGATGGATTCTGAGGATATGAAGATGAATAAGTTTTATTATTGTTCACTAAAAATCTTAAGTTCTAACATGTGAGAGTGACTGACTATGAAGAAATAAGTTAATATGATATAACATAATATAATATGGTTAGTGTATATAAAGAGCTGGGAAAGAATTGAGAAGAAACAATTAATTATGCCTGGAAAGTCATAAGGGAATTCATGGAGAGGAACATAATTAATCTATATACTGAAAGAATGACAAGTAGAACTTCACTGAGGAAATGGGGAAAATGCAAGGTGATTGTGAGGGTGAACGAACTCACAGAGCAGAGTGGTGTATGTGTGCTTGGGGAGCTGAGTGAAATGCAGGTTGCCTTCAGGGTTACATGTATCATAGAAATGAAAGGCATAAGGAAGTGAAATGAGGCTTTGCCCAATGGTGAATGCCATGCTAAGCAATAAGTTTTTGTCATACAGGCAATATGTATGAAACATTTAGTTTTGTATTTTAGAAATGTGAATCTGACAGGAATATGGAAAATGAATTACAGCAGAAAAACCGTAAGGAACATGAGTCAGTTTGATAAAGCAATGAAAATGCAATGTTACAGAAGGAAAATTAGAAAAAATATATTCTGAATTGTTTTATTTTCCAAAGAAGATTGGGAATATTGATCACCTGACTGACAAAGTAAACTCTTTTCATGTGTTGTATTTTCTATTCTCTTTCTAGAAATTGTGCTGAATGGTTTGATATCTATATTGATACACTTAAAGAATTACCCTTAATTAAAACTTCAAAATTATTTGCAAGGTATCTGACTGTTTTCTTCTTTATCATGCCTTAATGACTGATTTTGTATAAGTTAATGCATTATTGGGTTTCCTTTTGGACATCACTCTTTTGGGCAATTTTTAACTTTTGAAAGTTGCTCTTTTCCCCAGTGATGGCCAGCTTTTAATTTTATTGAATCATTACAAATGCTTTTGTTTCTTTTTCCTTTGTGCACATTGTCTTGACAGCCCATAATAATAAAAGAAATTCTGAAGCATTTCATGAGGTATGTTTAAGTAATCATTAAATTCCATGTTATTGACTCTATAAAACTTTTTCTTATACTTTTCTCTTAATATTCACCATTTACCTACCTTTATACAGACAAAGCAGGTCAGCATGATTCCAATTAGATAATAATAACAATGTAACAGAAAAAATATATTTGTACATGAGGATTTTTAGCTATGAACTTACTTTCACTTGTCTCAAGGTTAAAATTTATATTTATAAAATTCATATATATTAAATTAAGGTAAGCTTGTTTCGGCTTTTTAACAAAACTCAGAACCTGGAAGAAGTGTGTACAAATTTCCCTGGAAAAAAAAGAATCTTTAATTTAATCCCTACCTCTGAAGTCCCACAGATCAAGTGCAGCCAAATATAAGTTAATTAGCAAGAACTACTCAAAAGTAAAAGAAAACAGTTGAACATAAATGGGAGTCAGCAGAAAAATTTAAAAGTTAGAACTTTCAAGAACTTCAGTTATTACATGTGTCACTTGTAGAATATAGAACATCAGTGTATAAAACCTTGAAAATATAGAAGTGGGGGACATGCGGCCAAGATGGAAGCATAGGTAGACACACTGTGTTTCCTTGCTCAACCAAAAGAAGGACAACAAAAATTTAGAAACAAAAAAACAACCAGAACTGACAGAAAATTGAACTGTACGGCAGTCTGACAACCAAGGAGTTAAAATAGACACATTCATCCAAACCAGAAGGAGGGGCAGAGTTGGGTGGCTGGGTAGATAGGGTTCATGGCAAAAGAAAAGTGGTGGCTTGTGGACTCCAGGCATGCAGGCAGCAGCTGGCAGACCCCAGGTGTGGGGAGGTAGCAAGCAGACCCAGCGAGGCAGTGGATTGTAGAAGGGCACGGCGCACAAGGCAGCTGGCTGACTGGCAGTCCCACATCCACGTGCAGATAAACCAGGCAAAACTGGGGACCGAGATAGACCACACAACCCAGGGTCCGAGTGCAGGGAAATAAAGCCTCAAAACACTGATTGAAAACACCTGTG
>CM052539.1:122678501-122741722 GCA_028533065.1 Trachops cirrhosus
AAAAAAATTAAAAAAAAAAAAGAAAGAAAACACCTGTGGGGGTTGAGGTGCTGGAAGAGACTCCCAGCCTCACAGGAGACTTCATTGGAAAGGCCCACAGAGTTCTAGAACATACACAAGCCCACCCACACGGGAATCAGCACCAGATAGGCTTAGTTTGCTTGGGGGAAGCGATGGAAGAAACTGAAATCCAGCAGAGAGCAGAGCAAGTGCCATTATCCCTCTAGGACCCCTCCCCCACATGTAGCATCACAACCCAGGGACTGGGTTGCCCTGCCCTGGTGAACACCTAAGGCTCTGCCCTTCACTACCTAACAGGGACTTCAAGACAAAAAAAAAAAAAATGGCGCAAATGGAAGAACAGATCAAAGCTCCAGAGCAAATACAACTAAGTGATGACGAGATAGCCAACCTATCAGATGCACAGTTCAAAGCAATGGTGATCAGGATACTCACAGAATTGGTTGAATTTGTTTGCAAATTAGATGAAAAAATGAAGGTTACACTAAGTGAAATAAAGAAAAATGGACAGGGAACCAATAGTGATGGGAAGAAAACTGGGACTCAGATCAATGGAGTAGACCAGAAGGAAGAAAGAAACAACCAAACAGAAAAGAATGAAGAAACAAGAATTCAAAAAAATGAGGAGAGGCTTAGGAACCTCCAGGACATCTTTAAACATTCCAACATCCGAATTATAGGGGTACCAGAAGGGGAAGGGGAAGAGCAACTAGTGGAAAAGTTATTTGACAAATAATAAAGGAGAACTCCCCCAATCTGGCAAAGGAAGTCCAGGAAGCTCAGAGAGTCCCAAAGAAGTTGGATCCAAGGAGGAACACACCAAGACACATCATAATTACATTAGCCAAGATTAAAATGAAGGAGAGAATCCTAGAAGTAGCAAGGGATAATGAAATAGTTACCTACAAAGGAGTTCCCATCAGACTGTCAACTGATTTCTCAAAAGAGACCTTACTGGCAAGGAGGGGCTGGAAAGAAGTATTTGAAGTTATAAAAGGCAAGAACCTATATCCAAGATTGCTCTATCCAGCAAAGCTTTCATTTAGAATGGATGGGCAGATAAAGTGCTTCTCAGATAAGGCCAAGTTAAAGGAGTTCATCATCACCAAGCCCTTATTTTATGAAATGTTAAAGGGACTTATGTAAGAAAAAGAAGATAAAAAACATGTGTAGTAAAATGACAGCAAACTCACAATCATTAACAACCACATCTAAAACAAAAATAAAAACAAATGAAGCAAACAACTAGGACAGGAACAGAACCACAGAAATGGAGATCACATGGAGGGTTAGCCACAGGGGAGTAGGAGGAGAAAAGGGGGGGAAAGGTACAGAGAATAAGTAGCATAGATGGTAGGTAGAAAATAGGGGGAGGGCAAGAATAATATGGAAAATGTAGAAGCTAAAGAACTTATGACACATGGACATGAACTAAAAGGGGTGAATGTGGGTGGGAGATGGTGTGCAGGGTGGAGGGGAATGAAGGGAGGAAATGGGACAACTGTAATAGCATAATCAATAAAATATATTAAAATATATGTAAATGCACTTGAAGAAAGTATGTAAAGAAAGTGTGTATATAACGAAAACTGGTTAGATAAATTTTAAAATAACTAAAAATAATGTTAAAATAAATATGATTATTGAAATTAAACACTCAGTAGATAAACTTCATATTAGATATATATTTCAGAAGAAAGGCATAGTGATTTGGAAAAAATATTTTAAAATAATGCAGAATGCAGCACAGAAAGACAGGAAGGAATACAGAAAATCCATGTGATTTTAAAAGACCCAAAGCTCAAAATAAGAATGCCAAACATAAACTAAATAAGAGAACAGAGAAAAAAAGGAGAAACAAATGTTTAAAATAATACTAGTTGAGAATTCTGCATTTATGAAAGACAGGAACTATGATATTTAAGACTCATAGTGTATTCTAAGAAGTATAAAGAAAAATTAATGCATTGAGACCCGTTATAATGTAGCATTTAAAAGCAAAGATGAAGCTCTCTAAGTTATAAGATAAGCCACAAAATCATGCTTCCTAAGAGCAACTAGAGAATAATAAATGCTAAAATTTATTGAGTGTTTAAAACATGCAAGGTATTTTACAAATAATAAGTTCAATTCAATTACTCCTATGAGATAGATATTATCAATAATATAACATTCATTTTACAAATGAAGAAATTGAATGATGAAAAGTTTACCTAATTGACTCAAGGTTCCTCTGGTAATACTAAGAAGGGAAATCCAGATTTGAATCAATAAAGTCTGCACTGATATCTAAACTCTAAATCACTATGATCTCCTCCATCTCTCGTCAATCCAGGTGACATCTGAGAGAAAGTAACTGCCACCCATTTTAGATAAGTCGCTAAGTTGTGTTTTAAGAAAAAGGCAAATAATTTTTTTCATGATAAACAAATAAGCTGAAGAAATTTTATTGTCAACAGATAAGAAAGTAAAAGGAAAAGGCTTATTATAAGTTGAACATGAACCTAGTAAAAATAGGTATTTTTTTAAGAAATCAGAAGTATGGTGATACATTTAAATATTTTATACACATAGTAATAGTAAAAATAAGCATCTGATTTGATATAGTTTAAAAATAGAACTATGCATTCATCAATTGTAACAAATGTACCACTCTGTTAGGGGATGTTAATAAGGAGGGAAGGTATGTATGATTGTGGGCAAGGGGCTATGGGAAATCTCTGCACCTTCCTTCAAGTTTTCTGTTGTCCTAAGACTGCTCTACAAAAATCAAAATTTTTTTCTTTACTCAAACTAAAATACTGGAGAGTGATAGCTTGTCATCTGAAGGAGAGAAGGGAGAGGTTATGATCTGAATTAAAACCTTACAAGGATTATTTGTTGATTCAGATGTATGATACTGATTTATCTTTACTTCATAAAGTAAATAATCTTGGTAAAAATAAAAAGAGCATTTAACTTGAATGGCCATACAGAAAAATAAAATTAGAAATATTGAATTAACACAAATAATATAAGAAATGAGCCCTAGTTGGTGTAGCTCAGTGGACTGAGCGTGGGCCTGTGAACCAGAGTCACCAGTTCAATTCCCAGTCATGGTACATGCCTGAGTTGCTGGCCAGATCCCCGGTGGGGGGCATGCGAAAGGCAACCGCACTTTGATGTTTCTCTTTCTCTCACCCTTACCCTCTCTCTAAAAACAAATAAGTAAATTTTTAAAAAATGAAAGAATAAAGCAGGATACAGATAAATCTCAAAATACAACACTGATAGTACACCAAAAATTACAATAAATAGAAATAGTCTGTAGAGGTCTAAAAACATCCACAGATTCTTTCCTTTTCTACTCATCACAAGATAGAGTCTATTACTCCGCTTTTTTATTCTGGCTGACCATGTAACTTGCAGGGGAAATGACATGGTTCTGTGTCTAAGCAAACAAACAGCAGTTCCTGCACCTTCCACTCTCACTCTCTTGTTGCCCTGAGACATGCCTGTAAAGACACCCCAAATACCCAACTTGAAGATGTAAAGTCACATAGAGAGGCCCATTATTTAAGACAAAATGAGTCACTAAATCAGGATATTTTAAAGAAATTAATTATCTGGGAACTTACAGAGTTCTACGTGCATATGCAACCAATACAAGAGAATATATTCTTAGAATTCAAAGAATTACTGTAAAATCAACCATAATAGTAAGACTTAATATGCCTCTCTTAAATAGTCACATGTGACTATTGCCTGTGTGTACCAGTTCTTTATAGCCTACGCCTATTTTGATTAGCCATATACACTGTAAGGTTTATAAATGCTTTGACATCTCTCCCACTGGCCAAGTACTAAATTTATTGAACAATGAACTAAACAAGCTTTATTGAATGGACATATACAGAACCCTGTCCCCTACAAGTGAATAATGCATATTCTTCTCTAGCATAAAGAGAATATCTTAATAAAAGTATCTCATGTACTTGTCATAAAGCAAGCCTCAACAAATTTTTAAAAAATAGTGTCTTATAGATTATATTTGCTGATCATTATGAAATTAATTTAGAAATCTATATTAAAAACATAACCAAAAAATGAACAAATATTTGGACATTTAAAAACATACTATAAGCAACATATGAATCAAAGAAAAAACACTAATAAAAATTTAAATATTGTAAGATGCAATAATCCTAAAAATATTGGAAAACATATTTACTGGTATAATAATAATAATAACAAATATTAACTATATTGGGTTTCACAAAAATAAAAGTTTATTTTAATATTTCAAAAACATTTAATGTAATTTATCACATTAGCCCATTAAAGAGGACAGAAATTTGATCATCCTAATATATAAATGTAATGTTTAGGTAAAATAAATGCATTGATATAACTATAAGAAAAGCAAGACTACAAAGACTCTTAACAAAGGAGGTCTAGTAAAAAGTCTGTAACAAACATACTGGATGGTAAAAATTTTAAGTATTTCTTTTGTAAAAGAGATTACCTATGGTAATGCAGATTGTCTACCTCATAACAGCAAGGCCAGAGGCAAATAAAATAATGGAAGAGAGACCCAAATAAATACACAGATGGAAAGATTATCCAAGACTTAAATGGTATTACACAGATCAATGAGAAAGCAGGTACTCCTTGTCTAGTCTGTTATAATTTGAAAACAAAATTTTTAAATGGATATCTACTTTATACCATATAAATATTGAATTTGTGGTGGAGTAAGTTACTATATATGAAAAATATAACTATAACATGTTTAGGTGAAATATTTTTTTACTTCACAATACTGAGGGATTTTTTTATACAAGACACAAAAAGCGCAGAAAAATAATGATGTGTACAGAAAAATAATGATGTATTTAATTATATTATATTTAAAAAGTTATACATTAAAGGTCATCAAATAAAAGTTAAGAGTGAGAAGAGAGAGTTGCAATAACTATAACTGATAGAGTATTGACATTCAGAGTATATAAAGAAAACCTTAAATTCTTTAAGAGAGTATAAATCCCAAAACAAAAATAGACAAAAACTAATAATGAAACTTTTACAGAAAGAAAAAAAAGGACAAACTGAAAAAAAAATTCATTCTGGGAGGAATTAAGATAATGTAAATTAAATCAGCAAACCATTATTATATGAAATTTTAAAGGGTCTTACTTAAGAAAAAGATCAAAACTATGAACAATAAAATGGCAATAAATACATATCTATCAAAACTGAATCTAAAAAACAAACTAAGCAAACGAGAACGGAGATGGAATCATGGATACAGAGAACATTTTGTTGATTGCCAGAAGGGAGGGGGGTTTGAGGGAATGGGTAAAAAGGTGAGGGGATTAAGAAGTACAAATAGGTAGTTACAGAGTAGCCACAGAGGTGTAAAGTACAGTATAGGAAATGGAATAGTCAAGGAATTTATATTCATGACAATGGACACGAACAATGGTGTGGGGATTGCCTGAGGGAGTGGGAGGTGCTGAGTGGGACGGCAGAGGGGGGAAAATTGGGACAACTGAAACAGCATGATCAATAAAATATACTTTTAAAAATCTCCAAGGTGATACAATTTCATTCTCATCAGATTACCAAAATGGATTTTATAATCTGCAAACTGCAAGTTTATGTGAGGATGTGCTGTTATAACACAGTCATACTCTGCTATTATAAACACAAATAGTAAAACCATTATGGAGATAAATTTATCTAATATTTTTAAAGTTAAATCTATCAAAACTCAGTAATTTCACTCCTAAAATGTTTGAGATATACTTAATCATAGTATTCACTATATTAATATCTCTCCTACAAAGTACTCAAAAAAGTTTTTCTATAACATAATCTTACTTATTTTTTATCACAACATACATTTTAGCTGAGATGGTCAGATACTGTATGCTCATATAAGCATTATCTATTATACAAAATAATAGAAGTAACCAGTGTCCACTGATAAGAGAATAGTGAGAGAAATTGAATGCACTCATACAATGAAATGAACAAACTAGAACTATATGTATCAATATGAATAAATTAAAAAACAAAGGTTTTTAAAAAATGAACTTCAGAAAAATATGTACAATATTGAAAATATTACACATAATTGAAAACATAAAAATGAACAATTTATTTTTTGAAGAATAAACACATGTACAATAAAATCATAATGGAAAACAAAAACAAAAATTCTCCAGTACACAAGAAAGAAATATGCCTTTATAAAGAGACATACAACAGTTCAATTTACTGCCCTGGCCAGTGTGGCTCAGTTGGTTAGAGTGTCGTCCTATAAACTGAGGTCACTGTTCAATTTCCAGGCAGGGCACACACCTAGGCTGCAGGTTTGGTCTCTGGTAGGGATAATGATTGATGTTTCTCTCTCACACTATTGTTTCTCTCCCTTTCTTCCTCTCTCCCTTCTCTCTCTAAAATCAATAAGCATGTCCTCAGGTGAGGATAAAAAAATAATTCAATTAATTGGCTAGAGTCTCTTCTGAGAGTTGGTTCTATAGAGGCTTAATTCACTATATTTTGACTTTATTTACATAATACATACTTTTACACATAAGTAAAATATTTAATAAGAATGTTAATTATAAATAAAAAGAATTACAAAATTTTAAAAACTTAGATATCAATAAGTAATTAATTTAATAAATTACACATATTCATAAAATGTAACTTTTTGCAACCATTATAAAAAATGTGTGCAAACTCTACATATTTAGAAAGATAGTCATAATATATTTTCTGTAGTTACAGGAAAGAATGTATAGTCAAAGCCTGAACGCATAATATTGTATATCAATGTTTATACGTGTGAAATGCATTTAAAGATCTATAAAGTTGTTCATCAGAATGTCAGTAGTATTTTTGTCTGGGTAGTAAATTTTACTTTCTTTTAAACTTCTTTGTACATTGTTTGAACTTTACACAAAAACTATACATGATATTTATAGCCAAGAAAAAAATCTGTTTTGATTTTGAAACCATTCACACACTTATATTCACTTATATGAACACACACACACACCCCAAAAGTGTAGCTAAATGGGAGAATGGGAACATTTAGTCAAAACTCACCTACTTTACTTGTAAAGATACCACAATTTTAGTTGAATAGAACTGGGTAAGAATTCCATCTCTACCATTTAACAGGTGTATGTCCCTGGATAATGCATTTAACCTATTTTTACTTTCATAGTTTGACCAAATACTTATTATTTTATTTGAATATATATAAATATGAATAGCCATTCCTCAGCTGTTACTTAGGGGTGGGTAAAATCTTTGAGGCTTAAACCTAAACTTTATGACATTGGGTAACAACAGTCATATTTTCTTTGATTTTAGGAAAAAATTAGCCTTATAAAATTTAAATGGACTGACAGGTGTGACTACAATAAATTTGGAAGACTGAACCTTGATCTTAACAATAAACATTGTGTCAGATACTCATTTAAATATTGAGACATACATAAGATATCTTCATAAGATATATAAAAAATATTACATAGGAAAAACATTATTTGCCCATCCTCAAAATCTCTGGTCAAATCAGGTGATTCAGTGGAATATCTCACAATGATTATGTCTATGTGTAGCATCAAAATATTTAAACAAATTAGTTTTCATTTTCCTGGGTATTTGTCATCATATGAACTAAGCACCTGAATGACTAAAAACAATTTTGAACAAATTCACTGAACTGGCCAGATGTGTTTTTTAAATATACCATAGGCTGATCTATTCCTACATTATTAATTACCTCCCTTTCTCTCACATTTCTAGAAAGCCAAGAAAATTAGCTCAGATATGCTTATCCCGTGAAAGGGACTGTTAAATCTCTATAAATGCCTATTTCACACTAGAGATCTAATGGAGGATGGAAAGTGATATCAAGACACAAAATAGCCCTGGCTGGCGTAGCTCAGTGGATTGAGCGTGGGCTGTGAACCAAAGCATCGCAGGTTCGATTCCCAGTCAGGGCACATGCCTGGGTTGCAGGCCAGGTCCCCAGTGGGGACCACATGAGAGGCAACCACACATTGATGTTTCTCTCTCTCCTTCTCCTGCTCTTCCCCTCTCTAAAAATAAATAAATAAAATTAAAAAAAAGACACAAAATAGAGAAGAGCATCAGAAAATAAAAAAAGAGAAAGAAACAGGGATGGGGTGGGGTGTGGGGAGAGAGGGAGCAAAAAGAGGGCAGGAAAAAAGAGAAGGGAGGGGAGGGGAGAGAAGTGAAAGGGAAGGGAAGAAGGAATAGAGAAAGAAAAAGAAAATTTAAGGCCCTGGAAGTTAGGGCCTTAAACAACCATCTTGAACAACCATCTTATCTATTAAATCAGAATTTTGTGCATATTTTTATTGTATGGCTTAATGATTGCTTAAAAATCAAGAAAGGATTACATAGTGGATTTAAATAGAAAATCCATGCTGGACTAGTAACATCAACATCATAAATGTATGTCAACATGAACAGATTCTTAATGTCTGAGCCCAAGACTCTCTCAATTCTAATTGCTTTTGGCACAAATGCATAAGGGCAGAAACATATCTTAGTTTAGCTATGAATTTGGCACCAGCAGTTGAGCTGTTGGTAGCACAGGGACTTTCTGTGGAATTTCAGTGTCAGTTTACTCAGAAATATGCATATGTCTAACACTTTCTCTGACACAAAAGAAAATATCTCCTGTGTGTGTCCTGACATTAAAAGACAGAAAGTATAGAATTTTAGAAAGTCTCCAACTCTCCACCAAGGTCATATTCACATTGAATTTACCAGAGTTCCAAAATTGATGTTTTTCAGGTCCATTGGGAATGAAAGAGAACTGAATGGACTAGAGTGATAAATAAAATCTGTATACGAGGAATTCTGTCAGTTTTATATATAGTCCACTAATTAAATACTTCTAAATAAAAAATCTGTTTTAGCCTATTCTCTTCCTCTATCACTTTTCTTTCCTTCCCACTCTACTCTGTTCTAAAGAAAGACATTAGGTGGACAGAGCAGATGAGAATGGGGAGTAGCAGCCACAGAGACCTAGAGTTATGTGCTACATACAGCCTGAGCAGTGTAGCCAGGCCACCTGGCTCAGGGTGTCAGAGCCTGAGCAGAGAGAAGAGGACATCCACACAAGGGTTAGACCAGCACAGGGTGTGAGTTTGGGAAGTCATGAATGAGAGAGTGCAATTCATGTGGTGTCAGAGCCTGAGAGGAGTGAGAAGGGCCTTCCTGGCACCCTGGCATAAAATATTGTAATGCAGGTGGAAAGAGATGTCCATTCCTATACACAACAGTGTTCTATAGAATATCAACACCTGAGCAGAGTGTGGGATGCATCCATGTGGGAGGGAGGGGGCAATCTGGCCTTGGGAATTATAGACCAAGCAGGACAAGGAGGATGCACACACAGGGACTCTACCTGGCATGGGTGTCAGTGCCTGAGCAGAAGATCGTCCACATGGCAGAGGTTAGAGAGGGTCAGCCCAACACAGGGTGCCAGAACCCGAGTGAGATGAAGAAAGAGGAGAGTCTCACGACAAGGAGACACAGTACAGGTTATCAGAGCCTGCATATTCTGAGGAGGATGTACATACAGCCCACAAGAACATCAGTGGTTGAGCAGGGGGACAACACCTTCGATGTAGGGTTGTACAACCTTTCGGCATCTGTGGGCCACACTGGAAGAAGAGTTGTCTTGGGTCACACACTAAGTACATTGTGACATGTAATCACAAAAAAAAATCTCGAAATGTTTAAGTAAATTCACGATTTGGGCCTCAGTCACAACCATCTGGGCTGCATGCAACCCACAGGCCACAGCTTGGACCCCCCTGAGAGGCACAGCCCAGCATGGAGCTGTGGAGACCAAGCAGGGTAAGGAGACCATCCTCATGGGGGAGGCACAGAATGGAGAATCAGAGCCCTACTGAGTGGCAAGATCGCCAACTTGGAGGAGGGTGTGTTAGTAGAAAAGAGTGATTGGTTTCATGCAGATGTAATAATTAAATTATTAATATACTAAGTATAGTGGAAACTAAGTTTATCCCTGTTAGGGTTGGAGGTTAGAAGTAAGAAAAGAAAAAACACTAAAATAAACCCTGAATAGTTGGATTAAAATTGTAAATACCAATGTGAAGTCAATGTTTTTGATGGATAGAGAGACAGAAAAAATTAATATACATGTACATGTTATATACACTATCATATGCATATAGCACATGTTCACACATATGTATGAACACAAGTATGTATGTGCATGCATTTATTCCCTAACTCTGTCCACTGAGAAGATGGAGGAGAAGGGAAACCTGAAAAAGAGTGAGTACATCTGGTGCAGAGTGTTGGCTTCTAAACACAATTCTCTGCAGAGGAATAAGGGCTCCTCAGAGAAATGCCTGATGGATTCTAGGACTGAAGCACAGAAAATACAAGGTGAGCCAGGAATATCTGCTTTGTCGAAAAGCAAGGAAATGCTCAAAATAAAATGGCATAGACATGTTAAAAGGAAACCAATCACAGCTTGCAGGGGCTCTTATTGATCATATCAGGGACATTTTGAACATCAAAATAAATGCTGATATGAACAAATCAAAACTCACTGAATAAAGTAGAAAATGTAAGAGTCCATAGTGATATTAATTAGTTTGTTGATGAATTAACTAATTGTTTAATGAATAGAATATTTTACATAGAGTCGAAGTAATCACCCCCAAAATTCATACTAATTATAAAGTGGAAAAGGGTAAATTTACATTAGATATGTCTGACACACAACATCTTAACCCAGTAATTAAACTAAACATCATATATAATGAGACAAATCAAAATTGTGTTGCAGGTTAAAGGATGCAGATGAGAAGAAGAGTGCAGCATCATTTCCATGATTATTCCAGCCAGAGAGGTATATCCTGAATTTTGTCATAAGGAAACATCAAATCCAAGCTAGGGGATATCCTACAATATGTTCAAAACTACCAACATGTGGATAGTTGAGGAAAGACAGAGGAATATTTCCAAACGGAGACAGGAACACTGAATGTAGTGCTTCTCTTGGAGCTGGGTCATTTGCCGTAAAGAACTTTATGGAGAACATCAGTGCAACTTGTGTGAGCCTGATGGCTGAATGGTGAGAATGTATCAACATTAGTATCCAAATTTTGAAAGATGTAAAGTTATTATAAAAGAACAGGTCACTTTTTGTAGTAAGGTATTTTTGAAGGTGATGGACATGATGGACATCAAGTTAAGAAGTCATGTGACAAATCTAAACTGATGAAAAAGATGAAATTCATTTATCTTTAAGTGGGACTTCTTTAAAAATCCAAATGTAGCCACATTCAATAGAAACACTGCTTCTTCCTGCTCTAAATCACTTTGATGCATCCACTCAAGACAAGTCCCCTTAGGTCCCACTGTTTATTTCAAATGGAACATATTGATGAGTTTTTCCTAGGGGAAGTGGGCTTGGGTTTTTTCCCATGTTGATTTTGTATTACAAAATGTGAGTCTTCTAAAACCCTCTTTTGGAAGAGGTTCAGGAGCCTCCTCAACAGGAAAAAAATAAGTATCCTCCTCTCCCATGAATATGTCTTGAAGGAAAAATGTTGAGAAAAAACTGAGGTAAATAGCTGTTTTCACATAATAAGAATACATGATAGAATATTACATTCATAAAATAATAAAAAGTGGAAAAAAACCTGTATACTACATAGAATAGTCCCACAAAACCCCAAGTAGCTAGATATAAAATTGTACATGGTAACATGAACAATTCTTTAATCAAGTTATTCTTCTTCTTTAATCAAGTTATTTGTGGTCTCAAAAACAAAATACAGCAAAACCTCCAAAAGAGAATAGTAAAAATATCAAGATATCTCAAAATAATATATTACTCATTCAATATAACATTAATAAGGGTTGGAGAACTCAAGACCTTTAATTTGGAAAGAGATTACTGATTAGAACATAGAAACAACCTTTAAATATCTGAAATAGTATCAGGTATTTCTAAGGGAAGAATTAGGAATAATAAATAAAAATTATAGAAGACAGATTTCCATATAGCTAAAATGAAAACCAAACCTTGAAATGTTCCAAAATGGAAGAGGCTGCTTAGGCAAGAGATTAGTGTCCTAGTATATTCAGAGCACTGACAATTGCTTGATAAAAAGGGTCAAGTGGCAGCCTGGTCACAAGGAATCTGTGATTTGTAAGTTCATTTTGGATCTTTTAATTCTATAGTTTTATATATTTAAAACCATCAAAAATAAGCTAGGCACTCTGAAGTTCACATATCAATGTGACCTTAGAAGGTATACACCACACATTTGATTGCTAAAGGTTATTATACAAACATGGTTATTTTTTTCTAAAAATAATCTTTGTTACCTAGACAGGCTGTGGCTAAAGTTCATAAATCCTCTGAAATAAGTCTGTAAGTGATAAACTCAATAGGAATTATATACTGAAGGGCACACATTGTTTGAAGGAAATGCATGTGCTTTTGATACATCGTGTTAAGTAGTGCCTGCACTGACAAGTAATATCCATTGACCTGCAGCTAGCCAATCTTGCACTGCAATAACATGGGCAAATACTACTTATTCAGTATGTTTATAGTGTAGAAGTGTGTGCTCACTCTTTCATCATCACTTAGAAAGTGGCATTCAAGGACAGGCACATTTAGGAAATCAGAACATGACAAATCACATTACATCTTCAAATCCCACCGAAGAGTTAAAAAACAGGTAAGCAGGTGTCTTTATGCAACTTGCATTTAAGAACTAATTTCTTCAGCAAAGTATTACTTAGAATGTGTATAATTTATCATTAGTACACTGAATACTACCCAAATTATATTGAGATAAAAGTCTAGGTATCTATGACAACAAATGTACCATCAAAATCAAATATTCCATTATTTGAACATTTTAGTGAGATAACACTTAATGTCTGGATATATGGAAATACATATATTACTAAATGAATTTCTCCCTTTTCATCTGAATATATCCATAATAGGCTTGACACTTCTTCAGACAAAATTGATATATTGTTATCTATCTATCATCTATCTATCTATCTATCTATCTATCTATCTATCATAAATTCAGTCAAAAGTATGAAAAATGCCTCAACCAAGAATGTTTGGTTGGGTTGAAAATATGGTTCACAAATTTAAGAATTTAAAAGGTATACATATATGTGTGGTCAAAATTGAAAACTTATAAATTCACAGATGTTAAAATTAGAAAAAAGATAACAAGGAGATAAATCCAATCCAAATCCAGAATAATAATTTATGATGATGACTGCTTCACGACAAAGGGTACTACCCATATAATAGAATCACCACCAAGAGGCTGACTAGTTTCCACCCCACATGAGCTATATCAGGGACTCTTAGCTTCTGGTAAATTGGCACTCAGAAATGGTGATAGCCAAACTGGAAATGCACACTATTTTAACAAGGTGTAACTTCAAAGCTTCATTGTTCATTAAACTATTGAACAAAAACAGGCTTACAAAACAAAGAAGATGGATGGTCTCTGTAGAATAGACCATCCTGTCCACTTGATTTGAGACTCTTTATAGAGGTGATGTATTTTTTTTTGGTAAATATTCACATGGGATATGAACATTTTCAATGCTGGAGTAGTCCAAAATACCCATCCCCATAATTATTTCAAAAATTTCTGTCCCAAATTATTAATTCCATGCCCTGGACCATCTGGCATAAGAGTTTGCATTCCCCATATAAGGTCTGGTTTAAGCCCTGATTTCTGTGTACTTCAGAATTTATAAAATCTTGATCTCATTTATGCCACTTAGTTTTGACATGCTGAAAAAAACCACTTAAATTTCCTGTTGAGTAAATAAAATAAGAATTAGTTCATGATGGACATTTTTCCATAAATGAACACCTTGGAGTATTTGATCACTTAACTTTGGCATTTGGTATTCACTATGGGCCACTAGAAGAAGGAGGATTCTCTTAAAATGAATTTCTTGAAATCACAGAGGACTCTTCAGTAAATTTCTTATTTACTATAGGCAAACATCATGTGGATTTGATTTATACCTCTAACATCTAGCCAGACATAAGATTCAAGTGAACAAACAGTAATATTACATTCTAAACCAACCGGAAAGATGTATTTTTCTCTGGGATCAAATCAAAGCTTGAACCTTCGCTGATTGAATTAATCAGAGGAAGACATCTAAAGTGGGTATATGCTGACTCTAGCAGGTGTCTCTTTCCACCAGAAAGCAAAAAAAAAAAAAGTTCCTTTATTTCAAAGAGGTTAACAAGAACATCCTAGAATACTGACAGTTTACTTATATTACATGTGCCTTATGTTATTCCTACCTATTTGTCTCTCAAATCCTGTTTGACTTTCAAATAAAGACATAATGATTAAAGCTAACATTTATTTTCTTTTGATATGTTATAGTTACTCTTTTAAACTTCTAAGCATTTTAAATATAATAACTGATTTTATCTCCCAAATAACTCTTTGTGTCAGCCAGCATATTAATCATGTATTATGGACAAGAGGAATGAAATACAAAGATGTGTCCCTAGTCATATAAGTAGTAAGTGGAGGAGCTCAATTTGGGCCCATACAGCTCTCTCTGAAATTCATGTACTTATTCTTTTCCCTTTTAAAACTTTCCTCCGCTTACTTCCCTTTCCCTTTTATCTCTCCATTCATGAGACTTGCAAGAATATTTCTTCAGAAACATGACAGTTTAATTTTGTCTTAGCTCACACTTCATGGCCCCTGCATAGACTTACAAAAGGCTAATGACTGTAGGGCTGTAGTTTGTAGCTTGAGTTGTTATTTGTTAGTCCCTATTAGCTTCATTGTAGCTTAAATACCATAGATTCACTATGAAGAGTAAGTAAATTAATCCTAAGGGTATTGTGTATGTAAAAAAAACAAATCAATGAATTTTGCCCAGTTTAAACATGATATATTTACTTTTTTAACGTATTGGAGTGATTATAATATAACCACCAAATAGCGTAAGGAAAAATTTTTCCCTGACAGCTCCTAGAATGTAACCTTAAGACACACTCTAAGGATTTACAGGAACAAATATAAAGGACACATAGACAAAACTAGGGGGGTTGGAAATGGGAGGGAGGAGGGAAGGGATGGGTGGGTGGGCTGGAATGGGAATAAAGGATAGAAACTTTACTGAATAAACTAAAATTAAAAAAAAAAAGACAGCTAAAAGAATTGAAAGTGGCCAACTCAAGGAAACAGGACTAGGGGCTGGGAAAGGGTGAGTTAAAGGACTGCTTTTTGTCATGTTTTCTTTTTAAACGATGTGCATGTATTACTTTGATCAAAATTAAAATTAACTTTAAAATGTAAAAAAAAAAAGACACTCTAGTGATACATGTTCATTTATATCTAGAACATTCTTGAATTTCTCTTACTCCCTCATTATCACTGTTAGGTATACTCAGCTTTATTCCCCAAAGAGCATCACGAGATGCAAGAACCTGGTCACTTTTTTCAGTGGAAAACCACTCTCCATTTTTCACCTTTCCCTAAATTAAGCCACTGACTTCCTGAATAAAAAATATTTTGTTTTTCTTAATTGTTTATCAAGAAAACTCCTGTGATGGACCAGGGATCAGCATTAATGACAAGCTGACAAGAACATAATCCTTATCCAGAAATGTCATATTTAGTGCCTGAGTGAGTCATAATAAATTACAAACTCCCTCCGCCCTCCCTGTGCCATGTGCGAAGAGTTCCTGTGGGCACACTCCCTCACTCGCCCACTGCTCAGGCGCTGACATGTAATTAAAATGGCATCATACAAACAGGATGAGAAAGTGCGAATTCCCATCAAAGTATAACAGCTTGCAGAATATTGCAGAGCATATCGTGTTTCCTTTGTTTTTCATTTTAATCAAGCTTGGTAAAGAAAATGTTTATAGCACTAAGCTATCCATGTTAAATGATGAATGTCAGCATATTTTTATGCATATATATCCATTTATATTTATTCTGCAGTTGAACCCATTGAGCATTTTCTGAGACTAAGCACTGAATACATCCGATGACTAAAAAAAATATCTGCAAGTATTATCTTTAAATGGTGAGCTTTCAGGTGATTTTTAAGTATGTATTTTATACTTTCAAGTTTTTACAATGATTGTTTTTACAAATATTGAATATCCCCAATTTTTTAAAGACAATATTTGAAATATATGCATATGTACATAAGGAGTCTTCCATTTCACACATCTTATAGCTCTTGAAGACTCAAAAGGGAACAAAAATAAAGTAATAATTATTAGATAATTCGTATTTTAATGTCTCTCCCCAAACATGAACTATGTTGCACATGTCCTTAAATAACGGTGCAGCACGAGTAGGTTTCAGGTAGGACCAAAATTCTGGCCTTTTGGGAAAATGGTGAATTGGGAAAAATGATCCAAATGTCATCTTTCATTGGGAACGCTGAGTCTTTTATCCCCACTGGAATTCTACTCACTTTTAACTCAGTGAAAATTGACCTTTAATTCTTCTACCTCCAGTAAACACTCTATAGTATTGTAGCTGTTGAGCAAGAAGGTAGGGAGCCAATTTTCTGATTACTTAAAAGGGCCAACAGAGTTTACAAATCCCTGTGAGAAAGGGAAAGGGAAATTTTGAAGAATCTGATGGTGTCCTCAACCCTGTCAGGTGGTCTCATTGGCAGCAGCAGTCCCTTGCTGGAAGCCAAAGGCCAAGGAGTCTTTCTAAACGGCAGGAAGCATTACTGTGTTTTCTGTTCTGGGCAGCTACTTTGGTGAGGTATTTTTTTTTATTCTTCCGTTGTTTTTGTCTTTTGGCTGTGAATATTTGTTTCTTTCCATCAGTTCATCACTTTGGGACAACAGCCCACGTAAAATGGAATGTTATTTATTTCTTTTTTCTTTATGGTATTTATATTAGAATCAGGAATCAAAAAATTCAAGCCTTTTAAATTAGTAAACCTACTCTTTATCCAGATATTTTTTCTGCGTTACAGATGATTATTAATTTTCTTCTTGCAGCAACCCCACATTTCCCTTTTAACAGATTCTTTTTCATTTTTGGAAGCTAAATGTATGCCAAATCCTATAGTGGCACGTGCAACCCAGGTTAAGCTGATTGAGTATCCCATTCCTCTGGCCCCCATGACCGGTTGAAGGCTCAGCATGAGGCCTGATCCTATCCACTCAAAGTACAATTCATGATGTTACCATGGAATATTTGGAAAAAGAGTCCCCTTCACTCACATAAATAAATAAGAAGAAGCCAAGTTTCTGGAAGCTTCTGGAAGAATTTTAGGACCATAAAGAGAATTAACCTTGTTATAAAGCAGTGTAGTCGGGAATTTAAAAAAAAAAATAAGAGAAAAGAAAAGACAGAATAAGAAAGAAACTGGATACCATGTTAAACAAATACTATAATTTTTTGAAGACAAAAGTAAATGTACTTTATGTAAATTAATACCATATAAGACTTCTTTGGAAATTAAAAATATCTAATAAATTTCATATAAAAGTGAAAAGTAAATCTAAATAAAATGCTAGATAAGCATTCTTAAATCAGAGCTAAATAATATTTACTTGTGTGCTTACAAAGGACACGTGTATTTTAACCTTGCTGACACTTAACCTGATTACTAAATATTTCTTTTGGTATATAGAAAGGCATTTAATGAGTTATATGCACCCATTCTTGTTACATTTCTCACCTGTTTCATTTATATTTTTGAGATAGTACTATGCTTTTAGATACTATTAAGAGCTTCCATTTAGAATGAGGTTACTATTAATATTTTGAAACCTCAAATTTGATATAAAAAATCTTTAACTTTGTTTAAATTAGAAACAACCTCTCCATTGGCTCATACATTTGTGTATGTCCTCCTGACCATAAAAATGCAGGCTACAAAGTCATCTCTTTTCTATCATTTCTATTCATTTCCCACAAGTCACTAAAGAAATGACCCCTTCATCTAGCACCCTACAGCATTTGATAAGAATCTAATGCAATATATTCTATGTATTTGTGTACATGTCTATCTCTTCTTGTGAAATGCAAGCTTTTTGATGGCAGAAAGTATCATATTTATCTTAATATTTCCAGGGTTTACTGTAGTTCTTAACACACAATAGGCAATAGAGATGTTAAATTGTATTAAGAATAGATCTACACAATGAGGCCTGATGTATCTCTTTTGGTTTGGTTCCTATACTAAAGAAACTACCAGGGCAATTTTTCTTTCTCTTCATGAACATAGCCTTTATGTTGTGTAAACATAGCCTGAGTGTGAATTTGTTTTGATTTTTCAAGAGAACAATGAACAGGAAACTGACAGGCTAAAGAAGGTAAAACCTCTATTTTTTCTAAAACAATCTGTTTTTATGTATGTTTTAACTAATAAGATTTAGCATTTGTTATAATAAATGTATTTTTGTTGGTGACTTGTTGGTCTCCCTCAGGACTATTTTTTATAAATAAATAAATAGAAGAAGCTAGTTTTAAATGTTTATTTTTATTCTAAAGTTTACTAGGAACATGAGAAGAAAACACATTAGGGGAAATATATGCCACTTGGCTACGTTCCACAATGGAGTGTCTTACGTACTATGCAGTGTCACTTAAGAATTCTTTTATTGCAGCTTTCTTGACCTAGTAACAACTCTAAACTTGAAAATAACAATGTAATATATAAAATATACATGCTTTCTTTTCAGACTATTTAATATTTAAATATAAGGGGACAAATTATATAGCTGTAAGGAGAGCAGCTAAATATGTATGCAGTCGGTTTTGTTCCCAAGTACTTCACAATCCTTATATGACTTTACCTAAGCAAGTACCTTACATTCACTGATGGCTCCAGACATAAAAATCAAAATAGTAGGGTTTTTTCTTTGTATCTTATGCAATACGATAATGATTAAAATCCAAGAAAAGACATATAGAGAGAAAATTAGTAATTCAAGGACACTGATGTAGTAGCTCCACCATAAAGCAACCCCTTTTTAAACCACACCCCTGGTGTTCAGACTTTCCCACACCGAATATGGTTTGTCCCTATCTATCCACAGAATGAGGGTGCAAGTACAACAACATGGTGTGATTTGCAAAGTCATAAGAAGCCTCGAGTCTCCTGCTTTGTCTCTTGGAATAATTCCTCAGGGGAAAGCCAGGCATTCACTAAGCGAAATAAACCAGGTGGTAAAAGACAAATACCATATGATCTCACCTTTAACAGGAACCTGATCAACAAAACAAACAAACAAGCAAAATATAACCAAAGACATTGAAATTGAGAACAGGCTGACAGTGACATGAGGGGAGAGGGGAGGGAATTTCAGGGGAAAAGGGGAAGGGTTTTTGGGAAGAAGTATAAAGGACACATGGACAAAAACTAGGGTGGGTAGAAGTGGGAGGGAGGTAGGGAGGGCTGGAGGGGGTGGGCTGGGATGGGAATAAAAGGCAGAAAACTGTACTTGAACAATTAAAATTAAAAATAAATAAATAAATAAATAATAAAAAGTCCTACTTCCCTGATGTGGCCCCACACAAGCCACATGGAGAGCGTGCACAAAGAGAGAGATGCCTGGCCAGCCCCAGCTGAATCTTTTCACCTCAGGCCCCAGGCTTGTCAATAAGGAAACCATTTTAAATTTTCCAACCTCAACAGTCCAATGTTTAGAAGAATCAAGGGACCATTTGACGGTCAGAACCAAGACTCCAGAGATCTCCATCTATCTCCAGCAGTTTAAAACACAGCACTCAATTCCCCAATCATGATGGATCAGAGACATGCCACTTTCCCTGGTCTCTGCCCTACTTCCTGACTCTCAGAATTGTGAGTAGTTGTTATTGCCTCATGCTCCTATGTGTTTGGGGTAGTTTGTTAGGCAAAAATAGAAAACTAAAATAACCAATGAGAGAAAAGAAGAAGCAGGAAAAAAATAATAATTTTGATCAAGATACTATGAGAGGGAACCCCCCAAAAAACAGAATTTTCTTCTGATGGGTGGGCCGCTTGTAGTACAGACTTATCCCACTAAGTGAGTGTTCTAGGAACCCATCTGTATCAGTGTATCCACTGGCATTGTTTTGAGAGGCTGTATTTGGCTTCAGTGGATTTTTTTAACAATCTTTCAATATGTTTGCCCATTTCATGATGGGTGATTTATGAGCACACCTGCCCACACTGCATTGAGTGTTCAGCAGTTTGTGACCAAAAGTGGCATGACCCCAATGCCCCACCCTCTCTATTCACCTGATATCACAACTTAGCAACTTTTTTTGTTTCCCAAGTAAAAAATGTCCTCAAGGGGAAATGTTTTGCTGATGTGCAAGAGGTGAAACAAAAAATGGCAGAAACACTAAAAGGCATCAAAATTGATGAGTTCAGACATTTCTGAGCAGTGGAAAATTGTCTCGATAGGTGCATTGCATCAGATGGAGAGTACTTTGAAGGTGACTGAAGTTTAAACATATAAGAATAAATGCACAATGTTTTATAAATAAATTTTGGGTTGTTTGGGTCCCCTCTTGTATTTTAATGACAATGATTATTCTCCAATATAGTATTCACTATACTATACAATTATTTTCTTCTAGTCAGTTAGAAAAGGAAGCCAGTTTCTTAAAAGTATGACATATATGCTGGATCTGCTAACCCACCTAAAAAGGACATAAGACTTCCAGGACACCTGAGATGGAACAGATGGCCTGCCAGATCCAATCAAGGCCTGTCCTTCCTACACAACAGGACCAGTAAACCCTGAAACTCAGCTCATTACAACAGGGTTCAGTTTAATGTTCCCAGCAGTGTCTGTGGGGTTTCCATATTCCGTCACTCTAGAAAACAAAGCAATTAATTGAGAAGAAACAAAGAAGATTTGGTAAATGACATAGAATGTGTGTGAATATACAAATAAACATCCCAAATATCTATATACTGGATGATTCTAAATCTTCCCCATTTTAATAGTAAATCACAGTGATAATAGTTAGTATGTATTACCACAAATTAGAAAATGTAGTACCTCATTCTTTTTTAATAAAAAATAAGGAAAGAAAGAAAACTTGAATAGGCCTTTTATTGACCTGCATATTTCCTCTGTAATGAATTATGATGGGAAGCAGTAATATGAAGTCTATATCAGAGTGAGTTGAAGAGTACATCTGTGCTTAAGAACTGAAGAGAGAAGTTAGAGACAACACAAGATATTTAGATATGAAATGGAAATAATAAGTAGAAGAATGGTGAAGAGAAATGTGGGATTGAGGAAGTTGTGGGTGCAGGTGTGTGTGTTTGTAGAATGTGTATGTTCTGAGATGAGGGAAGTTTGAGCATACATGAATGCTTGACGACAAGAACCCAGTAGGAAGAAAATGCTGACAATAGAAAAATAAAACTAATTCTACAGCAAGGATCCAGAAAAAGTGAACAGGGACCAAAAACACACTGTAGGCAAAGGTATAGCAAAGTATTCTCACATAGACCAGTTCATATTTTCAGGGAGAATGTTTATTTCTTCTTTTTTTTCTTTTTTATTTTTGCCCTTTCTATTTTCCAAACTCCTTGGAAGCAAATCATAAAACTCATGTATTTAAATTGCTATAAACGTCACATCTACATTGTGAAAGGAACAAATTTAGACCATGAGTAATACAAATAATCATGTTAAATTATAAATATATTTCTCATTATACAACTTAATGATTCAAGTTACTTCATAAATACATTGTCCTATAGTTCTAATAAAAGTAAAATTTTTGGAAAATTTATTGATTTCTACAAGTTTATATTTCTTATTAAATCATAGCCTGATTAATAATATATGTATTTTATTAAAAATGTTTTAAATCCAAGTAACTGCATATTTATAGAAAAAATGTCAATTTTCTTATTACTTAAACTCAATAACAGCACCAAAATAAGTGAAATGAGTGATCTTTTTGTTTTATTTCACAGTTACACAAAGAAGATAGACTAAAGTTGCTTCTGATCCAGCAACAAAAAGGAAAGAAGTAGAGAAAAAATAAAAATAAATAAAAGGAAAGAAGTACATCAGAGATGAATCCTCAAACCTACATGTGGGAAAAAAAAATAAGCCAGACACAAGAGGTCTGCATTTTGATGTGAGCCTTGGTTGCATAGCATACAATTTTTTTTTTATCAAGTTGTCTACTTAAAATTATTCCATGTTATTGTATATAAATTATACCTTAAAAATTGCATTTGAGTATTTCAATTAAAATTTAATAAAAAGGAAATTTGCTAATTTTAATTAATATTTTCTTCTAGTCCTTATTACTTTTCAAAGAGACCAGCTCCCCCTTCAGAATTGGGCTTCTTTTTGCTGCTATTCATTCTTCACCAGCCGGTATTGTCTTGGGTCACATTTTAATAGTGGGCATCAAGCCACTTCAGAGAGTCCCCAAGTATATCTGGGATCAAGCAGGGGACACTGTTGTATCAGCTTCAAATACATCAGCCTTGTTTACTCTCGCTCAGCTTCCACACTCACCGCCACCCCTGACGACCTGACAGCGTGGGAACCTCTCCCTTCAGTAGCAGTGTGATTCTACTCTAAGCTGGTTTATCTGGAAGAAAATAAAAGATCACTGCCCTCATTCTTGTCACACTTTCCCGTCACTGAGCAGGCTCAGCTCTTATGTTCCATATCATGACTGAGATTATTCACTCCGCACTGCGGCTCTCAGAACCTGCGGACTGCCCAAGCAGCCTTTCCCTGCCAGATCTAGGCCTCCTGAGGTCAGGAGTCCTCTCGGTATGCTAAGAGTAGTTCATCTCTTCCTGTGCAAGGATAAGCCCCAGTCCAGTTTGATTTTCTATGAGAATATGTGTCACCTTTGGAAAAAACTATAATCCCCTGAAAATCGAGTTGTATAGTCACCCTGTGAATCCAAATAGGACAATCGCATCAGACTGAATGGTCCAACTGCAGTACAACTTATGTTACCCAGACGTAGTGTGTAAATACTAACTGATGTTGCACTGTGTCTAGAATAACAAATTATTTTTAGGTATGGCTTCAGTTAGAGGTGATGACTGCCTCATCTCAAACACACATACACACACACACACACACACACACACACACACACCAGGGCGAGCAGAGTTTACAAGAGCGGTGTATTGCAATCCACAGCTGCCTCTGCTCTCTAAGTGCAAAATTAGAAATCTGACACATAGCTGTGGCTCAACCATTTATAATATTCCACATTATTGGAGAAAACTAGTTCCTCAATCTAAAACACAGGTTCCTATGATGTCATTATTTCTTCAATAATAAAGGGTGTTATCATTTGCTTTATGAGCATAAATAGGGCCTCTTATGACACACTTTTCTCTGCATATCCCCTTAAAAGACAACCCTTTTCCAAACGTGAAATTCTATTTCTTGCAGAGACAAAGCTTCTTTAAGTCTTTAAATCATACTATTTTACCAGTTTCTACTTTTAAATGTATATATTTTTAATTTTAGGGATGAATTTCATATAGCTCATCTGTTGCCAAAACAAAAACTCATGTTGGTGTATCTCTCACAACCATTTCAAATACCACAAAAACTGAAAAACCTGATTTGAACTCATGTATTACTGAGCATATCTAGGCCCATCCCTACCATCCAAAATGATGTCAATAGAAAATTCATTTAGTATTCAAATACCCTAATCATGAGATTTTGAGGGTGGGGGAGGGAAGAAAAGAAAGGGGAATAAATAAAATAAAATACATGGCCAAAAAAGGAGCTGATGAAGGAAAAGAAGGATGGAAAAGTGGAGACTAAGAACAAAAATAGGAAAAGATGACCATGCTTGAAACAGATTTAAACTTGTATTATGCATTCCAGCATACAGCATCTTCACACCCATGTGATTTTCAGTAAAGTTCTAAACCTACTCTGCAGATTTTGCTTACTTCTATTTTATTCAACAAAATAAGCAAAAAAAAGTGTTAAAAAAACGAATGTACTTTTCTGGGATTTAGACTTTACAAATTGGTTATATGCTTCCTAATGCTTTCACAGCACATCTAGGATAAGGACAGTATTTCCACAGCAAACCTGCTCTTCGTAGCCCTGACTTATTAATGCTGACACCTGCAGCAATGACAAGAAACACAGGTTGGTTCCCAGACAAAGGAACCAACAGAAAAATAACAATAAGGATATCAATAACCGTAATAACAACATGATATTTAACACACGTGTGTCAGATATCAAGTCAAGCACATCATATAATATATTACTTTGATAATTTTATCAACAATACTGTCAGGTTAATATTACAGTTGAGAAAACTGAGACTCACAAAGGTTAAGGAATTCTACACCAGACAGTATCAGAATGTAGTCTGTCTGATGTGGTGAGAAAACTGAGACTCACAAAGGTTAAGGAATTCTACACCAGACAGTATCAGAATGTAGTCTGTCTGATGGCCAAGCACCATCTGATGTTTTCAGGGGATTCCCAGCACGGTGCCAGATGTTCTTTTCAATTGTCACTTTCCTCATTCTATAAATTCTTGTCACTCATCCTAAAAATCTAAGAAGTCCTTGGGTTTGTTGATTACATCAGTCCCTGTCTAAAGCCAGCGTGATTTTGAAAGAAGTCACAAGCATGGCTCTGACCCAGTTTGTGCATAATAACCCTGAAGAATATTTCTGGTGTCCAACTCTGGACATTTCCCTCCATTTACTGTGGGTTACAAGATCATGTCTAAATTACCAGCCATTTAGTTGGTAAGGCTCTCCTTGCTGCAGAGATTCCCTACTTTCCAAATGTACTACATTTTGCCTGAACACATGTTTTTTTAAAGATTCTTGGTAGGGCTCCAAAAGCAGAACCAGACATTATTCTGTGTAATCAAAAATTGTGGTCTCGTGGAGACAGTTTCTTTCCTTTGGGCTACACGGATAAATAGACACCAAGAGATAGACAGCAGGACTGGGGATGTTAGAGGTCATTTCCGAGGGGAGGCGGAAATCCCCTCTAATTCATACACCTGCTTGGCTAGACAAATTTCTCTTCAAAAACCAAAGAAATGAATTCAGAGCTCTTGAATGAAAGCCTTTGAATGCTTTTCAGCTAATTTCCCAAGATAATGGCAGGCATTGTATCATGTTTGTTTGGTCCTTAACACACAAACCATAAAACTTGTTTTTATTTTTACTTTTTTATAGGAAAAGATGGCTAAATGAAAAGTTACTGTCTTGTTTTGCTGAAAGAGAAAAAAGAATACATATTTTTAATTTTCTTTCAGAAGTTGAAAACTATTTCAAACTATGAAATACTCCAAGTATAATAGGAAGGAAATGAACAGAGGCCTTTAACTGTTATCTCTTTTTGTTTTGACACATCACAATTGAACATGGCATTCAGTATATCTTACAATGTGGAAACAGAAGAATACAGTAGTAATGAACAGTGCTTAACACAGTCTGTCTCATTTTTGAGAGAAATGTCCTGTAGAATGAGTTTAAATAAATGAAATTTTGTAAAAAGGAGATAGAAGGAAGAAATTGGGCATAAACTGTGACCCTTCTAAGTTTTTGAAGCTGTGAAGCATACAGAATAAAAAGAAAAGTAAATAATTTTAGAAAAGTGGTTGGCATGCAACCTGTTTAAAGAAAAAGAAAATTTAACAAAAATTGCATTAGCAATCAATCACCTGAATCCTGATTACTTGCTAAAAGGTTTAGAAATGAATGAAAAAAAACTAATAAATAAGGAAGGAAAAATTAAGGAAAGAGAAAAAATAAGTTGCAGGAAATATATGGAGAAATTTAGATAAACTTTCAAAGAAAAAGTGTATTGGGGAGAAATATGAATACCATATCATCATCGGTTGCTTAAAGGTACATCACTAACAATTAAAAATTAAATTTGTATAGCTTTAATAGCCACACTGATAATTCCCAACTGTGCCCCCAAAAATAATTGTTCCTGCAAACAATCCTGTTAACTGTCTACTCTGAATGAATCCATAGACGATTTTAAACAATGCAGTTATACATTATATTTAATAAAGCAGGAACTTTTGAATTTCTTCTCATGAGCCCTTTGAATACTTAACAAGTTTAATGAATGTAGACTACTGAGAATTAATAAATTCTAGACCTGGAAACAAGCTGAGTTCATTTAGTTATAAAATCATGCAAAATTACAGGCACGAATAGGTCATTTCATGTGTAGGGGTCGATGTGTCCATAAGATTTCTCTGTTAGATGACCATTAATTCTACATTTGAACACTCACTTATTTTAAGCCCTTCATTTTATAGATGACAAAGATAAAACCCAAAAGGGGTTAATGTTTTGCTTTGTTTTACAAAGAGTATTTGGGAATGATAAATATGTATTTATATATTTATATATTTGTATATTTATATATATATAAAATTTAAGCGTCAGATGGATTTTGAAAATGTGCTTTAAACTGTTGATTAAAGAGGTCGATTCACTGAGGGCATATCAGGAATTTCTTTTTTTCTAATTTACTTTGTAATCTCCAAAAGAGATATAACTTGATAGGTTTGTCAAGACCATTGAAGTTTTATTTTTGTTTTGATAAAGTTGGTGGTAGAGAGGGTGGCAGGAGGGGATGGGTGTAGAATTTGTGAAATGAGTTTTCCTTAGGATATATTTTGGGAACATTGATGTAAGTGGCTTTTTCAAGCATATATACTCTGTATGATCTAAATCTCAAAGCTATGAGGTATTAGTTTTAAGCCCATTTTTTTGTGTTTTCATTAGGAATAAG
Source organism: Trachops cirrhosus (assembly GCA_028533065.1). Lineage (NCBI taxonomy): Eukaryota > Metazoa > Chordata > Mammalia > Chiroptera > Phyllostomidae > Trachops > Trachops cirrhosus. The sequence continues at coordinate 122,705,365 of CM052539.1, forward strand.
CTTTGATAATGTTCTTTGTAAAAGACTTTAGAATTCCCATAAGTTCAATCAGTCTTCTTATGTGATTCCTCAGGGTTCTTTCTTCATGGATGAGTAAGCTACAAATGTTGGTTTGACAGACATAAAACAGTGGGCTGTGGAATTGCTTATGTGGCTCTCAGTCTCAAATGATCTCCCTATGACTATCTGAACTTGACTAATCAAAAATTCATTTTAATTTGCTTAAAGATAGAATTTTATACCCAGAAAGCTTTAGGTCATGTGTCATCCATGCCTCTGTATTTCAACTGATAAACGTTTTTCTAAGAAAATAAAAGTTGTGTTAGGAAGATCTGAGTACATTTTCAAAATAAGGTTTAATAGGTATCAAGAAAAAATATCTAAGGAGCTAGGCATGGGACAAGGGAGAGGGAAATAGGAACTGGGAATCTAAGAACTGGAAAGAAAATAGCCACTTAAATTCTTCCTAAACGAATACTGTAACCTAATAACGATGATTCTGCTCTTCCAACTGTCTCTGAAATTTCTGTGTCTGTCTTTAGTTGGAGAGTCCAAAATTTGACAGAGTACTATACTAGGGTTTTTATTTAAAATATTTTTATCCTTTCACAAGCATTTGTCATTTCACCATTATTTTAAAAATATCTTCTAAAATACAATTGATTACTAAAAGAATTTTAAGAACAAAATCTATCCTAAATTAGAAAATTATACTCAACCCCACATAATCAGAAAACATCCTTAACTTTGCATTATCCTATTCACTAATAAATTATCTGCTGCTCTTTTTAATTTGACATTTGGCCACAAAAACAATTATTGAAAATAACAATTTCCTTAAAAACAAAATGCCACTTTAGTCACCATTTATAAATGAGAACTGGTGACCAGAGAACAGTATAAATCAAGATGAGAAGTCTCGCCATAAAAAACTGTAAAGGTGAACAATTAATGATAAAATATTTAATTTCAGCTGAAATAAACATAAAATGTAGCATCTTTCACAATGTAGAAAATACTAATAAAAATTTCCTTAGAAGTTTATTTGATTTATGCTACTAAGATTCCATTGTAAAGCCCCAGTTCCAACAATATCATCTACTGGCCATTCCATTTTGGATCATTTTTGCCAAAGGAATAAACATACCGGTATTGAGTGACTTGCTTATTCGGCAGCTCAAAGTGTCAGAAACGATTTAATTGATTCATATGCCTGACTCTTTCCCATACTTCTTCCCTAACTTATCCTTTAATTCAGTGTTTACAAGTTAAACATGCATTCTCAGAGAGGCCCAGTGCCCAGTCTACATAGCCTAAATACACATGAAAGCTGACCGAAAAACTCTGAAAGAAAAATAGTATTCTATTTTTATTTATAGTGAGAACAGCTAACACATGATGACAACCAGAGCAAACAATGCTTTGAGAAGTACTTAATTTCAAGATTTAATTTTGACCTCAAAAATATGCATTTTCCTGATTTTTCTGTGTCTTAGAAAAGAACTCACTTCAAGTGTTAGTAAACTGAATTCATAAAATATATGGTGACATTCAAGTGCCTGGGTAAGTGTAGAACTTATCTTCATAATCAGGATGGCACTAAAAAGCAGCCTTGGAAGCTGGACTATACTTGTCGTTTCTTGTCATTATCACTGTAGAATTTATGGCTCCTCTTGTACACAGGAGCGGAATCCAGGCATGTCTGAGCCAACAGTCTAACGACATCACACAGATGGCAGCTCTTCGATCATAATCAAGCTGAATGTACTCACAAGACAAAGGGGAACTTACCAGTTTTTCATATATATTCCCTTGCATTTTTGCTCCTGTTCCTATGTTGTTTACTGACCAGTTGGGTAGAAAGAAATTGTCATTATGAATGTGTTTCGGAGGACAAGGACAGGTGAGTTTCTTTACAAAATAAATATTTCAGATGTTTCCTTTGGTGGATTTTTTTAAATTTATGTGGTAAATATTTACCACCAGTTTGAAGATGAAGACAAACATCAAGATTACTCTTATGTGATCTCCGCTGTGTTTTGGCTAGATTTGTGTCCACCCTCTCCCTCCCCCCAAAAATTGAGCATCAGAATAAAACAAAATGAAACAAATGTACGTTTATAAGTAGTTTGGAGAAAATATTTCCAGTGTGGAAGAGGGAAAAAGAGAAATCAGTTGTAGGAACATAGATTATATTATATCTAAAGCACCTCAAGTTATGTAATTTCAGTCGACATCAGTACACTGTTTTCCGTATCTGTTAGGTCTGTTCTTTGGCCTTCCTCCTTCCAGGTGCAAACCTCTGCTCATACTTGGCTTTCTATTTGTCTTCCAATAAAACCTGAAAATCTCAATAAAAGAATCAGAACCTTTTGTTCAGATTTGCAAGTAGGTCATATTTAATAGCCAAATTCTCTTCATTACAAAGTAATTTTTGGTGGCATAATGCACCGACATGCTGATATTTTTTAACCACAGCAAGAAGCACCTGGAGGCCCCCAGCCTATGACAGAAATTTTTTAAAAATGTATTTGATAGAATTAGAGAACATTTTGAGTTTAAAGTAATTATGGGAACTACCAAATAGATATATGGTTTTGGCTAGACTTTCACATTCCAAAGACCTGTGCAAAGGATGAAAATTGAAGAGACTAGAAGGAGTTTGAATAAGTTTGACCTCTAACAGAGGTAGATCTTGAGAAAGGATTCAAGCAACCAATTTTATCAGGAAATTATCTCAGGAGATCCCTGTAAAACAGGAGGAAAGTGATGAACAGAGGAGAAGACGATCCACACGGGCAGGCTCTTTTGGCCTCGGCCTCACCGCTGGGGAGCAACGGGAGCCCGTTTGGAGCACAGACTTATCCCAGTAGGGATTCGGAAGACATGGCGACTTCACCTCCCTGTCAGGTATTGGTTGAATGCTGCTGCCAGGGGAAATGATCTCTTGGCACTTCTAGTTGAAGCAGAAAGGGATCCCACGTCCACAGATAACTATCTGAGATACGCAGAAACTAGCAGTTGGAAATTAAGGCAGGGTGATATGAAACAGCATGGTTATCAGAAACATGGACAAGGCCACACCAGAGGCCATGGTGTGCTGAAGCCAGCTTTCACTGACTCTGGGATCTGACTGTGCACATCTTTCTGTAAGTGCCCATGCACTGACTTCACATGGGTAGTTTGAAATGAAATCAGCTGTGGTGGAAGAGTTTGTAAGGATATGTAAGGATATTGTAAAGGATATGTAAATCAGCAAATGCTGCAAATTAGTCTATTTTTATCTCCTTTGAGATCTATTTTTTAAACACTTAATAGCATACCACTGCACTGAGAAAAATTTATTGATTACCACAAGAGAAAAAAACAGGTAATTTTATGTAAGTTATCGTATTTAATAATCTTATCAAACTTGTAGGGGAAAAATGTTATAAAAACATGAGTTCCAAAAAGGTCTGATAATGTTTTGGTATTTCTTTTTCAAAATAACCCTGAAATTTTGTAATTAAAACAAGTAACGCCTAAAACAACCACAACGATGAGGACTTAGATAACCTTACTCTGGGTGAATCCCCGCTAAATGCGAGTATAAGGGCAGAAGATGAGTGAGAAGTAGCTAAGAACAAAGGCAGAGCACCTGGCCTCTGGGAGCCTATGAGCAGATGGGGAAATAATTCAATCAGTAACACTAGACATGCCTAGGATGCCGCTGGCCTCTTTTATTGTGTTTTTTTTATTACCATTTAGTCCTTTAACACCCCCTCTGCCCTGCAATCACCACACTGTTGTCCATATCCATGAGTCCTTTTTCCTTTTTGCTCAATCCCTCCCCCTCCCCTCTCCCCCTTAGCAGTCATCCTGCTCTCTGCTAGTCTGTCTCTATTTTGCCTGTTAGTACTGAGGGCCTCTTTTAGAAGTTTAGAATCACAAAGGAGCTGTTTAACACCAAAATAAATGGCCCAAATGGATGGTCTAACATTAAAATGTCACTTTTTTGGACTTGGTGGTTGCCAGAGGCAAGAAGGGGGTGCAGGGCATAAAAGCGGTAAAGGAATCCATAAGGTACACGGTTCCAGCTATAAAATAAAGGTCATGGGGAGTGATGTGCAGCGTGATGACTGCGGTTCATAATACTGCATTGCATATTTGAAAGTTGTTTAGAGAGTAAATCTTCAAAGTTGTCATCATAAGAAAAATAATTTAAACTATTTTAGACACAGATGTTACTAGATTTATTGTAGTGATCATTTTGCAATGCATTTTTCATTTTAAATTTACTTTTCATTGAATTTATTTGGATGACATTGGTTAATAAAGTTACATAGGTTTTAGGCATACAAATTTACAACACATTATCTGTATATTGTATTGTGCGTTCACCACCCCCAGTCAAGTCTCCTTCCATCACCATTTATCCTACCTTTAGCAATATATATTAATATCAAGTCATTATGTTATTTACCTGAAACTAATACAGTATTATAAGTCAATTATACCTCAATAAAAAAGTCACTTTTTAAGAAGTAATTCTACTAGTCTGTGTTTTTTAGGGTGATGTTATCAAAACTTTCCTCTCACTCTAACACTTCTAAAATGGCCAGAGTTCCCCATTTTATATTTTTCTAAGCATTTGAGCAAGGTATATTTTATAGTTTCTCAATAGATATTATTATCATAATTATCATTCTGGTCTTCACACAATTATAACTAGTTATCTATTTTACCAACAAAAGATACTAACTACATTATCTCTTACATTCCACGTGTCAGAATATTAGCTTTCTGTAAGCAGTGAAACCTCTCTCTGCCAGATTACATTTTTTAGCTTAAAAGAAATCTTTGTAGTCATTATACTAACAATTTTAGCATTCAACTCTAACTAGGCAGAAACTAATGTCATATTAAATTTCAAAATAGTCAATAAGTGAAAAACATTAGTAGGAACTGAACAGTTTCTAAAATGCTTTCAATAAATTTAAGTAATTTTTAAACATCTAGGGTACATTCAAAATTGGCTTAAATGATCTTTTCCCAAGTTATCTGTTTCCCCTGGGTACTACTTTGAAAAATACTCAAATGCTGAGATTATTTTGAATTTAATACAGGATTACTTTTTTAAATTATAATATTATCGGCAACAACTAAAAGCTCAAACAAAGAACCACCAAACACTAACTTTGCATTTGGGGTTGACAGACACTGACTGGCATGGCAAACACTGCAGAATTCTGAAGGTAAAGCAACTGATTTGTAGCAGCAACAGCAACAGCAACAGCAAGAGGACTGGTGACAGACGGAGAAAGCACAGCTCAGCTGGAATTCCCACTGGCACACTGAGGAGATAAGAAACTGTAGCTTATTCTTGAGCAAAGATCAGACACTATCCTTCACTTAGGAGACATATTTAGCCTGAGAGTGTCCTAGCTTCATATTTTACTATACTCAAGACTTAACTCATCTCAGAAAAACCCGTAAGAATCTCAGTTATTCATTTCACTTTGCCCCTGGAGATACCAAATGTTGGAGGGGAGACCTCAGTTGTTGATTGGAGAGATATATCTATATCCACTCTCAGTCAGCTAAATAGCTGCCTACTTTGAATGAGGTATCAGTAAATACATTCAGCTTTCTACGCTTCTTTGCTAGTGAATTGTCTGGGGGTACATATTTCACAGCTTAACTGAGGTGAGTTCAGTCCGAGCCAATGCGCCCAGTGTTGAAGAGGATAAAAAGCGAAATAGGAATCAATTTAATATTGCAAACTAATTTGATTTTGGACAATTATTGTGGTGTGCATGGAAAGGCAAGGAATTCATAAGAACTATTAAAATCACCAATGGGGCCTCAGCATTTAATAAAACTTGATGATCCAATGGATAAAGTCTATAAAAACAAATTAATTTTGAAAGTTCAAACTATAAACTATCACAGTTCTTCACACTGTGTGTTGCTGAGACATCATCAGCTTACTCCAGAATCTGCTGAAAAAGTCTTTTTTTCTCATTTCAAATGTATATTTTCAGTGGTTCACAATATGATTATGAGAGAACATTCACTTGCATGTATATGTTTTTGCACTACTCCACCTAGTGTTAACACAACTTGCACAACTTCCTCATTAAAATACAAATCCCCAGTTAACTGTAAGCTCTCCCCTGTTAGTACATTTGAACAGAAAGGTTCTTCAGGGTGACTTTACTGACAGAAGAGCACTAACATCTCCTCAAAAACAAAGGGAAACTAACTGAAAGCATACTCACATCCAGACTTCCTTAAGGCTTACTCGTGCTCTTTTTATATTTTTCTCTATAATAAAATTTATTAGATTAAAATTCATTCATAATTATCAGTCCTCCCTAACATTTTTGACCGATTGCTTATTTTCAGTCAGCTTTGGTAAACCCTTCTTGTTTTCCCTTAAAATTTTTCTGCAACCATTTTTTACACACATTTTGAACAGTCACTGTGTAGACTAAGTGGAGGCAGTCTGGCTTCCTCACCCAGGTGTCTGGGTCGCTAAGGGAAGGAGTGTTCCCACAGCCTTGGAGGGGCCTGGTAACTAGTGTTCTCATAGCCTTGACACTGGGTCTGATAAACGCTTCCCATAATATGAAGTGGACTTGCATACACAGAATTATGTTATGTTACGTAATGTCTGGGTAGTTTTCCGCCTTTGTTCCTTTCTAGTACTTAAACAGGTAGGGACTCTCTGCTGGGAGTGTTGATGATGAGAGACATGAGAGACACACACGCAAAGGGACAGGAGCCATGACATGCAGATAGCCATGCAGCTTGCAGTGTGTGTGACTCACCCGCCTGTGAATACAGGCATGCCAGACATCCCAAAGGCTCCATTATTCCATCTGCACAAATACCATGAACCTGCCTGGCCTTGAAGGATGGCAAAACACACTGCAAGGTATTTTAAAATTTTTAACAGTTAATACAAGAAAAAACATAGTGTTTATCACACTAAAAACTGTTTATGATAAGATATTTTAAAAAGCAATTCTGGGCTCCGACTGGTGTGGCTCGGTGGGCGGGACATCATCCCTGCAAACCACAAGGTCCCATTTGGATTCCCCCATTCCCAGGTCACGGCTCCTGCCTGGACTGCAGGCCAGGTCCGGGTGAGCCGGCGGCCTCTGATTGAGGTTTCTGTTGCACATCCGTGTTTCCCACACGCATGCTCTCTCCCTCTGTGTTTCCTTCCCTTCCACTCTTTCTAAAAATAAAGAAAAAAAAATAAAGCAAATCTGGGAACTGAATTTCCTTATGAGTCCATGGCTCTGGTTAAAATAGACTTCATCTATTGATGTTATTGGTATTGTTTTCATTTTACTCTATTCGATGTATTCTTCTGTGAGCCAGAAAAATGACTTGAGCAACTCTAAGGAACCAGTAATCAATTTCTTGAGATTACTGACATCTGAGAAATCCAGTCGGTTCTTCACAAGGAACTGGCTTTTGCTCAGCTCCTCTCTCTCCATCATAAGTAAACAGATGCCGCCTCTTCTCTGCACGACCTTTACGCCATACTTCACCCCAGAGCTGGTGTCTTCCACTAGAGCAGGACCAGGCAGCAGCCTCTGATCTGGGGGGATGCTTACCCGGATATCAAGTGCCATGAACACATATGGTATGTTTTAAAGTGCATGTGGCGACAGTTTCCCAGAGCTTTAGGGACTGAGCATTGGAACTAAGGGCCTTCTGGAAGTGGTCTTTGATGATTGATTGGGCAGCCCTTGAGTTACGGGGCTCCCAAGTGTGGATGGGAAGAAGACTGAATTCTCAAATGTTAGAGGTGGAAACTTGGAGGTGGTACATTTTCACTTGAATATATTTCCTGGTTTCAGGGACGACGTTTCCGTTTCCAGTTGACTGGGAACCAGCTTTCTACCATTGCATCAAACTGAGGTGATACCCAGGAGGTGGTGGTGTCTTGGTCAATGGGTTTGCAGGGAGCCTGCCTACAGTGGGTGATGGGCAGCTGTAGTGACCCATAACAGTGTTTGGGGCCCTCTAGTGGCCGGTGGTGGAATAGCAGCTAGGCTCTCCGCCAGGCTGGGTGGTTTGGTTTGGTTTGTTTTGTTTTGTTTTGTTTTGTGACAGGCATCAGTAGGTAAATGAAGAGCAGTTAGTAACCACATGGTGCTGGTTGTAGGCAGGTCCAGGGAGAGGGTCCAATTCCAGCCCCTGCCTGCCTGGCAGTGTCCCAGCCACCAATCCACTAGCCATCACTGCACTGGAGCCCGTAACTCTGAGGCCAATCCCGTCTTTTCTCACTTACAGGCGATTGTTACATTATGGTTCAAAGATCATCACCTTAAAGAGAGAAAAAAATAAACAAGGAGAAAAAAAGAGAAACACTGAAAAGTGGAGGATAAATAGGAAAAGGAAACTGACATAAAGTATCGAGCTTTTTTTTTTTAATGAGAAACAGATGTGTACAAACATGAAGAAACAGGAAGATGGGAGAGCAAGAGCCAGAAATATCAGGAGAGCAGAGGCTATATAAAGAAACAGTCTCTTATTGGATCATTAGGATTTTACTGCTTGATATTGTTTTACATTTCGAGATATGTTTACGACTGCATGGAAATTAGATAATGAAGTCCTGCTTTGCCATTTCTCTGTCCCCTCTAATCCTGATCTCTTTACACAGGAAGTTCATCCCTGGATAGTGTTTGACCTTTGCCTACTTGAATAAAACCTCTAATTCTGTCCCTCACCTGCATGTCATTTTAAGTTTCCAAAACCAATGCAAAATGTGTCAGTAAATGGGCCACAGTGTCATTCCAAAGTCTCTTTTCCCATATTTAGCAAATCAATATGGCCTTCTAGAATCACTGATATAACAAATCCTAAGCTATGTGCAAAAAAATATAATGTTCAAATGAAATTGCATAAAGTTTGTTTTTATTTATTTAACATCTCTGTACATGGGAAGGAATTTTATTTTTGCCAGGATATGTACTTTTTTGTAAGTGTGTGTGGTGGTCTTGAAGCAAGGCCACGAGGATTTCCTGCTGTGGGAAAGGTAATTGAAGAACAGCCTCAGCTGCTGCGCTCCAAAACCAAGGCTATTGTTCTGTGGCCATGCTTCCCACAGCTGCTCCCGGAAATTATTGAGTCTGGCAGGGAAGCTGAAACAGGTCCACTTATGAGCAGTGGGACTCCTCTGTTAAGTGACTTTGGCTTAAGTACACCCCCATGGACCTGGTCAAAACTTTCTTAGAAATGTACTGCAGTCTGAGACTCTTTGCACACAATTGTTTCTTCTCTCCCTCCTAGGGGTCAAACCTATATTACAGTCTCATGGCTTTACCCACCACCACCTCTGGCTTCATCCCCATTTTCCTTGATAGGCATTTTGTGCAAATAAATCACTAGTTGTAAAATCTTGTCTTAGTATCTGCTTCTCAGAGGATCCAAACTAACACTAATGGTACTGAGAGTTGGCCAAGAAAACAGGCAATAGAATTCAAGTTGAGGACTCACTGCACAGTAGGCAAAGAAGATAGATAAAATAGAAGTAGTCCCTGGCACAAGACAACAGCTAAAACTTGTATAGATGGCGACTTGAAAAAAATTCCCAGAGGAAGAGAGTGCCATTGTAGGTCCAATGATCCAAACACTAGGAAAATATGTGGGAAATTGTGCATACAACGACAGTGGAGTTGACTGGTTATTGCTGATTTGTATTGATAGCCTGCAGAGAGATGAGAAACCGAGGACCACTGACAAGCTGTAAATGGTTAAATGTAGTACAGTTAATCAAGAAACTGAAAACCTGACAGAGTTGCAGCACTGTAGAGAAAATCGGCTCTCAGCCAAGGCAGATCTGCTCTGTTAGGATCAAGGCCCTGGTTATGAAAACGTGGATTTCAGAGACATGGCATAAGGACATCTGGATGAATTCCTCTGAGGATATTGGCTCAGTAGATACCCTCAAACCCTCAGACCTGACAGAAGTGGTCCACCTTCCCAGAACAAAAGCTAGCATTTACCCTGTTCTGGAAAAATGTTTCAGGTTTATCTCCCCAACAAGGCAACAAGTGCACCACTCAGGAACTTCCCCAGATGGCTCATCAAGGTCATTTATATATAAATGCTCTAGTGAGAGAAAGACCAGCATCAAGAATAGGTTCACTATGGTCCCCTCTGTAGGCAAGGCTATTGGAAGGAGAGGAAATTTTAGGAGGCAATGTTTAACTAAAAAAACAAAAGCCAGGAGACCCTAATTACCACAATAAATGGCAGGACATGGGAGCCCTGAGGGGATTTACCTCTTCTATTTGGTTTCTTAAAGGAAGAATCAACTGCAAGTGCAATGCCAGAATGCTTGTTTAAAATGCAAATCTCAGCATTGGCCTGGTTGGCTCAGTTGGTTAGAGCACCAAGCATCATCTTGATACACCAAGGGTGTGGGTTTGATTTCAGGTGAGGGCACATACAAGAAGCAACCAATGAATGCATAGATAAGTGGAACAAAAAAGCAATGTCTCTGTCTTTCTCTCTCTCTCTCAAATAAATAAATAAAATTTTAAAAAAATAAATCTAAAACACATATCTCTGGGCCTCATCCCATGACACTAAATTAAAATTTAAGGAGCACTTGTTAAACATCACTGGTGTGTACAGAGAGATATATTTTATCTGCTATAACAATTCATATGCTTGATCATGTTGGCAGAAGCAATCTCTGCCTCCACGTCTAAATTATAGACAATCACAAAATCAGAGCATTCCTCAAGCCTCCAAAGCTCCCCTCCACTTTGAGGGTTCTACAAAGGATTCCCACTTTACCCTCAAAGCTTCCCATGGTTTTCCCAGATTGCCAGTGGGAGCTCTATGTGGGAATCATGCTGGCACTTCCACCACTTCTGGAATCGGTAGTAATTCCAAGATGATTACCTGGTATGGAGAACTCTACAACTCCTACTCCTTGAAACGAGTGTTCTAAGATATTGGGGAATGTGCTATATAGTGTGAGGTACACAAGGGCCCAGGGAGAAGTCCTATACACCCTTCTGGTGTTAAGTTTTCACTCAGCTTCTACCAGAATCTTCAGGGAATAAAAGTTTCAACTGTTCTGGAGTTCTATTAAACAGAGTGCCTACTTATAGGCTTTAAAAGTAAAATAGTACTATATGCATATTTTTATTTTGTGTTATCCCCTAATTCCAAAAATTAAGGCACAGTACTTAGCATAAATCACTATAATTATAACCAAATCCATGTCATATACAAATATAACTAAAATAGTATTATATATGAAAATAATAATGATTTATAAACAAGTTATTCAAATTTTTATTGAGATAGAAGAGAATGGAAGCCATGAAGAAAATGTTTCCTTATGCACAGAAATACACATTCACTCAGACAGCAAAAGAAAGACTTAAAAAAAAATCCATAAAGGAGCATGGGCTCTTGCATTTCTTGGATGTGTTTGGACCAACAGCTTACATAATCCAAGTTATATAATTTAATGTAAATATTATGCTTAAATTGTTTGGGCAACTGTGACTCTGTAAATCCAACTGGTGAAAGGCTAATGGACCTCACTGTGGTTAAACTGCAGTGCAGAGAGAAAGCTGGCCAAACTTCAATGAAATGGTCACTTCAAGTGCATTTCCTGGTTTCTAATTAGACAACCCATTTAAAAAGATGATGAACTCATATATCAGAGTCTCTGGGTGGTAATGGCTAGAGGAAACATAATATTTTATTACAAGAAACATAAGTGAATGACATCTGTGCAGTGGAAGAGACTTTCCCAGTTTAGATTCATCTTGGAAGCTGTTCTCTTTTTGCCAAAATTGAGTAGCTATGAAAATCTTCTGACCATGTAGCTTGGTTTAGCTCAGAGGCCTTATTATAGAGCAGGGAGCCGAGGTGGGATCCCAGAAGCCTGCATTTTGTAGATACCTTGTTTTGGGGGGAGGGCAAACCTACTTAGGTAGACTCAGGGAAGAATTTAAATGGTATAAAACATCAGAAATTGTTTATAGTAATGCTATAAATTCCCTGATACTGATATTAAGTACCTTGGTAAAAGAAAATGACCATCTTGCAGAGTGGAACATAAATTAGAGAAATTAGAGAAATCAGAGAAAAAGGGACTCCAGTGACCCAAAACCAGAATAGCAAAGTGACAATAACAACAACAAGAGCTGAAAACAAACAAAGCTAAGCTAAGCAAAAACAAAAACAAAACAAAAAATTAAAAAGTTTGATTTGGGCTACACGGTGACTAGTTTCCCTACTTATAAGAAAGAAGTAGAACTTTATAACCAAATCTCACATTGTATGTTAATTTTATTTGTTGCCTGAACTCCAATTAATCTTTGTTATACATTTCTCAATGCATGATGTAGATTCAGTTATTACTGAACTTTATATTTTGTGTGAATTTTATAAGGCCCCAATTTAAAGAATCTACCAGGGGTAATTAAAAATGATACCCAGAGAGGATAGATCCTAACTTGTAGTGGCTTTTGACATTCTGGTGCTAGAGTGGGAAGAAAGATTCTTATCTTAACAGAATCTTGGGATAACACACATCATAAGATATAGGCTGCTTGAACTAGAACTATACTTATGAAAGAAGTATAGCCTCCTTTTCCTTGGACTATTGATAGTAATCCCTTTTTACCTTTTATTATAAATATCTACACTTATGGAGTGGGATGCTGTATTATTTAGAAGCATGCATAGCATATAATAGGTATTAATATACATATTTGTGGAACTGAGTAACTGAATAAATGATATGTGATATGATTATTATTTTGTTCTTCAGAGCAACTTAGAGGAGTGCAAAATACATTCGACTTGAGGATTCATTCAAATTTTGGATTCATATCCTATTTCTGTGGTTATTAACCTTTTGCCCTTGGGCAAATTATATAATCTATTTAACTTTCTCTCAAATTAAAGTTTTATTTGAGTGATATGGAGGATATTAGAGAATTCTACTGTTCTATGCTGGATTCTGCCCTTCCCAAATTCTTATGTTAAAACACTAACCTGCAGTAACTCTGAATGGGATATTATTTGGAGATAGGGTCTTTACAGAGGTAACCAAGATGATCAGTGTCCTTATAAAAATGAGAAATTTTGTACTGAGACACATACAAAGGAAGATGATGTGAAGGAACTCAGGGGGAAGATGGTCACCTATAAGCCAGGAAGGAAGGCTTGGAGCAGAGCCTTTCCTCACAACACTCAGAAACAAGCAACCCTGCCGACACCTTCACGTTGGACTTCTAGCTTTCAGAACTGTGAGAAAATAACTTTTTGTTTCTTTAAGCCACAGAGTTAGTAGTACTTTAGTATGGAACCCCTGAGAGTAGTCTTGGTAAACACAGTGCTTTATTAATTCTATCCTGGCCATGTGGTTCTCAGCAAACTTGCTGGTCCTCCCTGGTCCTAGAGCAGAGATCAACCAACACTTTCTCCGTAGAGGGCCAGACTTTAGGCTTTGCTGGCTACATGAAGTTTCTGTGCATCTTTTAGTTTAATCTTTTAAAAATATGAAAACTATTCTTAACTTGCTGACCATACAAGACCAGACTACAGGCTGGACTGGCCCATGGGCCTTAGTTTGCAAACCACTGAATAGGGTTTCATGTCACAGATACAATGTGGAGGACTTTGTTTAATAAATTCTGAAATGCCATTCAAACAGATGTTACATACAAGTCTGTTTCAATACAAGTTTTTCAGTTACTTTTAGTAAAATTTTATTTTTCAATCAACCCCCATCTCTTACACCCAAAAAGCTGTGGTGGGGCCTTAAGTTCTTTTTTCTACCTTTTATCAACTTCAAAATGTTATAAAAAATTTCAATATTAGTTTTAAATTTCACACTGTATTACTGACAAGCACAAAACTTCATCTATATATGTTTAAAGGACCATTAAAATTTGACAGTTTGCTCTTTCCTCCCCAAATATGTACCGATTTAGCAAGTTCAGTACGAACACAGCGCTAGGCATAGCTGTCAATGCGGAATTAGCTGTATTGATTGCTCAATGATGTCAAAGTAAACTCTGGGTGAAAGATTGTGGTTAATATAGCCTGTGAAATTCTTTACAGACCAAAGCCCAAAGCCAGTTCAAAAATATATAGTCCAATAAGCACAGGGTAGGCAGTTTGCTTGCTAATCACAAAAGCAAATTTGTTCCTAAATGCTTGGAGTTATAATTGCAGCCCAATGCTCACTACTATTTCCTAGGAAATCAGTTATTAGATTTGTGAAATAATAAACAGCTCCTTCTTTTGCTAAAGTGACTAACCTTTATTCTTTATAGATGCATCTTTGGGCATTAAAGAATATTTTCTACATACTGCAAAAACTTTTTTCCTTTAATTCTAATCAAGCTTCCAATGTGAAGATGAAGAAAAAATTTATTGTTGGCAGATGAGTAAACTGGCACACAATTTTTTAAACCAGCAGATATTTTCCTCCTTTGTCTGTGAACATCTTGACTTATTTCCTTCCAATTACATTTTTTTTTCTTCCATGAACAGCAGATATGTCATTTCTATCATTCGCCTGCTGGCGGCCTTCTGGAAGATGACTGCATTACCTAATCTTTGGAAGGAACAAGCTGTTTTATGTCTCAAGTGCCATGGATTTTTGTAGATTCTCTTGCTCTGGGGCCTTTCTCAGGTTATTACAGACTTGAAGCTACTTTTACTGAGTAAAGTTCTCCTGAAGGAAATGATTGCGCACTCTGGCTACATGCACTTCTCCCAGACACAAAATCACAGTGGTGAGCTCTCCTGCATCTTAATGAAACATGGAAATTGTGAAATATCATTCAGAGTTTCTCCAATAAGCTAAGAGACTATTTGCATTAAATGCCCCTGTGTTACATTTGTCCCTGAAACTTTTGATTCAGACCCCAGATTTCTGACTCAAGATCTTCAAAGGCAAGTCCCATGTACTAGTTTTCTGTTGCTGGGTAACTAATCACTGCAACTTAGTGGTTTAAAACAAAACACATTAATCATCTCATACCATCTCAGAGTTTCTGTGGGTCAGGAGCAGAGGCACAGATTAGCTGGGTCCTCTGCTGAGTGTCCCAAAGGCTGTACTCAAAGTGCCAGCCAGGCCAGCTTCTTTCTGAAGCACATGGTCACACAGTTGTTGGCAGAATTCAGATGATCAGAGCTCTAATTGTAGGACTGACTTGCCCGGAGACCTACCGCCCTCATTTCCTGGAAGCTGCCTATAGCTCTGCCACGTGGCCCTCTCCATGGGCTGTTTGCTTCTTCAAGGTCAGCAGGAGGCTCCCTCTCACCAGTCTGCTAAGATGGAGTCTAAATTACAAATTTAGAATTTAGAGCCAGAATTCGAAAAATGGTTCGCGAACTTCCATGCTCTAATCCCCACTAGTGCTTAGTAAGTTGAAATCTCACTTCTATGATTGTTACTTTATATAACGCAGTTAACCTTAACTTCGGCAGGTTAACCATTAGGATCTGACTTAAATTACATAGACCCTGTTAAAAACAGAGGAAGTAAGAGAGATTAGATGCACAAGAAGGGACTCAAACATATCATTGGTAGTTCAAAGATGGATCAGCCATGAGGAAAAATGAGGGCAGCTTCTCAAAGCAAAAACCAGACTCTGACTGATAGCCAGGACAGAATGGGGATCTCGGCCTAGCTATTGCAAAGAACTGAATTCAACCAATAGCCAGAATAATCTGCAACTTCATTAACCTTAGCTTGATGAAGTATCACTTTGCTCTGGAGACACGGAAGCGTCTTTTGTGATGGTTAATTTTATGTTGTCAACTTGCCTGGGCCACAGGAAGCCCAGCTCTTTGGTTTCTCTGGGTAAGATTAACATGTAAATCATCAGTAGACTGACTAAAGCAGGTTGCCCTCCGCAGTGTGGGTGGGCCTCATCCAATACATTCAAGGCTTCAATAGGGGAAAAAAAAGGCTTGTTAAAAGAAATCACATTCACTCTCCCTTACTGCTTGAGCTTACACCTCTTTCTCCTCCTGCACTCAGATTGGAACTAATATCAGCTCTACTGGTTCTCCGGCCTTTGGATGCAGACTGGAGAAAACTGAAGACAACACCATTAACTAAGCTTCCAACTGCTGATATTTCTGACTGCAGATCCTGGGACCTCTGAGCCTCCACAAATGTGTGAGCCAGTTCCTCCTCATCAATCAATCAATCAATCAATCAATCCTATTGATTCTGTTTTTTCTGGAGAACCCTAACGTACCTTTCAATTTTTAAGCTGCACTTTCTTTGTCACCCCCACACTTAAAAATAAAATAACAAGTTGTTTTCCTTACACCCTCTAGTACTGCTTCCATAATACTTATCCTTTTGTTAAAAAGTCCCTCTCTTTGAAGTTAATGCCACTCTACTATAATATCCTCCCCTTCTTCCTCTCTTCAGTATTGTAGATTTTCCAAAAGCCACTTCTTCATATTCATTCACTGAAGACTTCAGGATGATCTTTTCTGTCTTCCTCTGTACCCCAAATACTGTTACTATTCAGTTCTCTCAACACTTCTACGTTCAATTTCTTGATTTCCTTACTGTCAGAGATTTCTTTTCTTTAATTCTCTTCTTTTTCAACAGGTATTGTTTCATAAGAAATTAACCCATAAGTCTATGACATCAAGAAATAAGCCTCTGTGGCACACTTGTGGGCCTTCAGATCACATGGAGAGTCTTTTCTTCGTATTGGGAGCCTTCAAACTGGCAGGCTAATTCTGTTTCCACGTGCAGGCCTGAAGTTTAGTTTGGGCAACTGCTGTGCAGGTCTCTTATTCTTTTGGAAACATAATGCTCCTCAGTTTATCATGCCAATGGCAAATGTACAGACAAACAAACAAAAAAACTGAAACATGTGATACTTCCCAAGGCCTGAACATTTCGCTGGCACAGTCATTTCTGTTTACATTCCTTTGTCCAACTCAAAGCCTGTGATCAAGCCCAACACCAACGGAGCAGGGAATTATACTCCATCCACAGTGTCGGGGGAGAGGCAGGTGAATATTTGCTAAACAATAATTCAAACCATTGAATCTTTCACAGATAAGCATGTAGTCATACGAATATACTCTATTTTAAAGGCATTATATGAAACATTCCCTAGTAGTAAAGATCTACTTACTTTATCATTTTCTAAGTCAGTTGCTTCCCAATATGTCTGTATGCTTACTACGTAGAAATCTCCAATATCTTAACACCTCCAATTTTTCCCAAGTTATCAACTATTTTATGTTCTTTTTTCTTTGAGCTGAAGTTCTGTCAATATTATCAACAGCTCCCTTGTTCTACTCTCTTTTCTTCCCAGAAATAAGACAAACCTCAACCCAAAAATAATTTAGTTGCCTGACTTCTCTGTAGCAATACCTAGGCTACTGATTGCGCAAGGTAAAAATGATACAATGGCTATATCGTGTATTCTGCATATTCTGAGCTCCTAATCTTTTCTGCATTCTCAGCACTTGTATGGACCTATATAATTTACCCTGGTGAGCTTTTTCTAAAAT
This sequence comes from Trachops cirrhosus, assembly GCA_028533065.1. Taxonomy (NCBI): domain Eukaryota; kingdom Metazoa; phylum Chordata; class Mammalia; order Chiroptera; family Phyllostomidae; genus Trachops; species Trachops cirrhosus. Next base: position 122,722,912 of record CM052539.1, read on the forward strand.
TCCCCAAAGCCTATGACAAAAGTTGACCTCTTAAATTTTTAATTCATAATTGCTTGGGAGAAATTTAATGTTTCTCTCCATTTCTCTAATACACCTATTTGCTTTACTCTGTTCCAAGAAGGTGGGAAGTATCTATGAACTACTCAACAGACTGATTTAACTATAAGTAGGAACTATTTTTAGTTCATTTGTTTGTTTAGCACACTAACTGGTAAGCTCTGACAAGACTCAAATTTTTTTTCCAGAGGAATGCTAAAATCTGAATTTCTTCTATACCTCTAAAGAAAAGGGAATAAGGAAACCATTTGTTTGTAATTTCGTTGAGGCTTTAAACTGTCTTCAGCCTGAACAAAATAATTTAACTACAAGTTCATCGTATACCACTTGTGTTCTGAATTTGCATTTGAATGCAGAACACTATACTTAATACTTGTAAACAGTGATTTATTTTATCTGAATGCCTCAACTGTAAATATGTTTCTATAGGGTATGTAAGGGATATTAAGCACCTATTAAAAAATGAGACCAGTGGTCCTATGTCTTAATTCTCTCTCTCTCACACACACACCCTACTATCTTGCCTTCCTTATCTTCCTACTTCCCAAACAACTTCTTTGTATTTAAGAGATGAAATTAGCTTCTCTTCATCTAATGAAGTGTGAGTTATCAAAAATGATACTTTCTCTTTGTCACCACCACACATAACCCCACCTTTCTGTCGTTACTTCAGTCCCATTTGCTGGCAACATTTCTTCACAAACCAAGATTTTGTTTCTTATCATCATCTTATTCCTCACTGAGTTATTGCTTTAACTTCCTTGGCTTTAATTAGTATCCACTGTAACAAGTTATTAGAGGAGACACAGCACAGAATTGTGGTTAAAATTATGTGATGCTGGAGCAGACTGGGTTCAAATCACAGCTCCACCACTTGTGAGCTGTGTAAACTGAGGAAAAATAGTTAATTTCTTACATGCTTAATAAGCATCAAATTCACTATTTGTGAAATGAGGCTAATCCCTTAGACCAGTGTATCATTTAATTATTGTACTCGTATGAATGACATCTATATGTATTAACTATTAGAACTCTATCTCCAGATCAGATCTTGCTTTTTCACTCAATATCTCAATATTCAAGTGATTTTTACTAGAAATTGGAACTGCCTAATTGTTTCAAACTAAACATGTCCAAAACTGCACTTACTTTTTTAAAAGGATTTTATTTATTTATTTTTAGTGAGAGGGGAAGGGAGGGAGAGAGAGAGGGAGGGAAATATCAATTTGAGAGAAACATCAATCAGTTGCCTTTCATACTCATCTCAACCACCCCAAACAGGGACCAAACCCAAAATCCAGGCATGCGTTCTGACTGGAAATCAAAACCGTGACCCTTCGCTTTGTGGGACGACACCCAACTAAGCCACAAAGGTCAGGGATGCAGCTCCTGTCTTCTCCACACCTGTTTCATCTCCCGTGCGGTCTTTGGGCTGCCAGTGCTGTCATCCACCTGTTTGGTCAGTCCGCATCAGGACGTGTTACTAGATTTGTTCAGTCATGTTTTTTGTCCCTTCTCCCACATAAATACTTTTTTTTAATTTTTTTATTCTTATTTGTTTTTTTTTAGTTGTCCCAATTTTTTCCCCTTTCCCCTCCTCATCCAGCCCACCTACCCACTCCCACAGTCCATCTTCTATCTTTTAATATTACAAACCCTCAAAAATATGTTTTGAACTATTATATATGCCAGGTACTTTGCTGAGTAGGGAGGGCACAGGGCAAGAAAAAACAGCAGGGTTTCTAATCTATGGAACTTAGAGTCAAGTAATGAATAAAATTCAGGAGGTAAAACAAATAAGTGTAAAAATGCATCCACATCTCTCTAGTCCTATTACACTGCCTAATTCAGGCCATCATAACCTCTTACTTTGACTATTTCCTTCAATTTTTAATCCTGTCAGTTACTTCATTCTTGTCCTATTCAGTTCTTATCAGATGCTCTTTCTAAAATTCAAATCCAATTATGCCATTTCCTGCTTAAATACTTTCCCACTGCCCTTAGGAAAAAAATAAATTATTTAAAAACTTTTACATTGTTATATATGATCTACTTTCTTATTACCTCCCTAGACTCATATTTTTAAAACCCTCTCTCGCTCACACTATGGTCTATTTATAGTAAAGGTTTTTTAGTTCTTGAAAAACACAATCTCCTTTCTAGGCCAAGGACACCGCTTCTGCTGCTCCTTTTCTCTGATTCTTGCCCCCATTCCTCCCATCACTGGACACACTGCCTTCTGTGTGGGCATGCCAGACCTCAGGCCCATGCCCTGTCTGCTTCATTCCCATCCTTCAGATTTCAGATTCAAACTAAGATTAGCTTATTTATTTATTTTTTCTATCCAATGTACACAGTACTTTCCATTATAATAGAACTTAACACACAGACTTTTAACTGCCTATCTAATTCTATTTTTTTCTCACCAAATTGTAAACAGTTTGAGAGCAAAATTGTCTTTCTTTTGTGTAGTATCAGCATTGTGCAGTGTATGGCACATGCTAGACATTCAGTAAGTAGTCTGGGGAGAATAAAGTTAAAGGGCAGTATGGAGAAGTAAAAGTTTTGACACAGATATAAAACAAACTTTTTATTCATCTTTTTTTAAATTGTTCTTCAAGTACAGTTGTCTGCATTTTCCCCCACCAATCCCCCCCTATCCCAGCCATCCCTACCTCCCTCCTCTGATTCCACCCACCCTTGGTTTTGTCCATCTGTCCTTTATAGTTGTTCTTGAAATCTCTTCCCCCCTCCCCCTATTATTCCCCTCCCACCCTCCCTCTGGTTACTGTCAGATTGTTCTTTATTTCAATGTGTCTGGTTATATTTTGCTTGCTTATTTGTTTCATTGATTAGGTTCCACTTAAACGTGAGATCATATGGTATTTGTCTTATACCACCTGCCTTATTTCACTTAGTATAATGCTCTCCAGTTCCATCCATGCTGTCACAAGCGGTAGGAACTCCTTTCTTTCTGCTGCATAGAATTCCATTGTGTAAATGTACTATAGTTTTTTGATCCATTCATTTACTGATGGGCACTTAGGTTGCTTCCAGAATTTGGCTATTATAAATTGTGCTGCTATGAACTTTGGGATGCATTGGTTCTTCTGGATTAGTGTTTCAGGAGTTTTAGGATATAATCCCAACAGTAGAATTGCTGGATCAAATGGCAGTTCCATTTTTAGTTTTCTGAGGAAATTCCATACTATTTTCCACAGTTGCTGCAACTGCCTGCATTCCCACCAACAATGCACTAGTGTTCCCTTTTCTACACATCCTCACCAGCACTTGTCATTTGTTGATTTGCTTAGGATGGCTATAATCACCAGTGTGAAGTGGTATCTCATTGTGGTTTTCATTTGCATCTCTCTGATGGCTAGTGATGCTGAGCATCTTTTCATATGTATCTGGGCCCTCTGCATGTCCTCCTTGGAGAAGTGTCTGTTCAGGTCTTTTGCCCATTTTTTAATTGAGTTATGTGTCTTCCTGGAGTGGACTCGTGTGAGTCCTTTATATATTTTGAAAATCAAACACTTTGTCAAATATTAATTGACCACAGAGATTTGGGTTTACTTCTCGGCTCTCTATTCTGTTTCATTGGTCTTTGTCATAAAACAAACTTTTAATGGCAGAGTGAGAAGCCAAGCCTCTCCAGAGTATGGAACATGTACATGTTGGGAACAGAAAAACAAAATTGCCATTCCTGGCACATACTAGGCACTCAATAAATGCATGTCAAGTAGAAAACTAGGAAAGAGCAATTACAAGTGTTAAAAGCAAAAGGAAAATTAAGGCTGACTACTTAACAAACACGGAATGATGAAGGTTTTCAAGCAGTGTGATGATAGAAATGGGTATTTTTATGACAATATTCACCATTTATTTGGTGCTGACAAGTTCAAGGCCTGTCCTATATGCTTTGTATTTCTATACAATCTCTCAAACAGATGAGAAATGGAGATGTATCATCTTTTAAGTAACTTGTCTACAGACACAAAGAGCTAGCATGAGACAACAAAAGCATTCAAATTCAGATGTCTGAATCCAAAGATTATAACTTACTGCAGTTGCATTAGAGAAAGCAGCTAGAAGTTGCTTTCAGTGCTCCAGATATGAAATACTGAAGACCTGTGTTAGGATGATGGCAATGAGAATGGAGAACTACAACAGGATAGAGTTAGAACTTTTAAGCAATGGGTTATAATCCATGGAGAATCAGTGTTTAAAATAACATGAAGGTATTATGTACAAAGTAAAATTATCCTTCATAACTTTAGAATTGTTTAATTTAAAATTCTTAATTAAAATTATTGACTGATACTTAATTCTATAACAAACTATTAATGCATAGAAACAACAAGGTTCTTAAGGAGGGTTCTGTGTAAAATCCATTTAATTTTTTAACATAATGTCTATATTTCTTCATAAAATAATATGGAAGAATTTTAGCTATCAGTAAGTCAATATTTTGCTCATGATACTAGCTTACTTCAACTCTTTCATTCTGTCTTTTTCAACAATGTTGCATGTGGAACACATGCATTTCTAGGATGCATTTCTAGGATGGAGACTCCACAACAGAAGTCCCAGGAGTGTAAAATATATCCCTGTCATTCAGACACAGAATAAGAGAAGGGCAGTGTATTTAAAGGGCTTTTAACTTTCTACTCATACAAAATGATGAAAACCAAAGTATAAAGTTTTCTGATGTTTTTCTCTCCCCTAGCATTTTCCTGGAAGTGTCTTCTATAAAACAGACTCCTCTTTTATCAGCTGTAGAAATAGTGGGATGGCGTTGCTTACTGTATTACTGCTGGTCCTCCAAGGTAAATATTAAGGTGAAATTAGGTGTGCAAGAGATTTGTAGTGGAAATTTCTATGATTTAAACAAAAAAGAGGGAGCTAGAGAAAGAAGGGAGAACTTTTAGATCATGATGCAAGTATGACTTCTGTGAAGGAAAGAGAAGAAGTGGGGGTTGGAAAGACTGTGTACAAAGAGTCTCAGAATATAGCACAATTCTAAGAAAATTATGGCCAGTCTAATGAGTTCTGGACCCAAAGTCATCACTCAGAAAAATTCCACATTTCACAAAAATGGGCCTGCCTTAATACTCACCTTTCACTCAGTCATTAGATAAAACATCCCGTGGCCTCAGACAAAACAGTCATAGATTAGAAAACAGGAATTTTTCTGTTTTTGTCACTACCTTAAAGATATTGCTTCACTGTCTCCTGGTCATCCTGGTCTCTAATAAAAAGTCTATATAGTGTTTTAAATTTAATATATCGATATGCAATTTGTTGTTTTCAAATTCTGTGTTTGTTTGTTTTTATCTTTGTTTTTTAGCAGATGAAATCAAATGCAATCAGGTGTATTTTTCTTTATATTTATCCCAGTTGGTATTTGCTGAGCTTCTTGAGTTTGCAAAGTTCTCTATAAATATGACAAGTTTTTAATCATTATTTTTTTCATTTTTCTTCCTCTTGTCTTCTTTATCCCTTCTAGGATTCAGTTCCCCATATGTTAGCTCTTTCTTTGTCCTTCAAGCCTATGAGATGCTCCTTATTTTTTTCAAAGTCTTTCAAGTCTCTTTGTCATTGTTCAAGTTCTCTGTCTTTCCTATCATTTCCATTCTGTTGTTAAGCCAATTCAGTAAATTTCATGTTGATTTCAAATATTTTATAAGTTCTAATATATCATTTTTTACATTTTCTGTTTCCCACATTTCCACGAAGGTGCTGAGAGTTCCCACATTTGCCCAGTGTCGGTCCATGTCCTTGCATTACCGAGGACAGCTATAATGGCCCCTTTAAAGCCGTTGTCTAATAATCAATCCCAGCACCTATGTCATAAACTTAGCCTCCACTAGTTATACTTCCCCCAAAGAATAAAATTTTTCTGGTTCTTTTTATTTCAAAGATCTTGATCAATATGCCAAAAATTATTAATATTATGGTTTGGAGACCCCAGTATTTGTGATATTCCTCTGCAGTGTTGATATTTTTGTTTCAGCAGGCAAGGAATATAGTTATATTTAAACTACAAATTCTTGTCTCATTTAAGTTCAAGTCTACACATTTTTCTCCTAGCCCTTACTGTAAGCTGGCTTGAGTGTCCCTCATTCATGAATGGCTCAGTTACAGTAAGCCAGAATTTGGTGGAAATTTTACTGATAAAATTTACTGCTTCTCTTCTTCAACTCTCTCCCCTTCAGGACTAGCTCCTGACTTTCTGGCAGCCATTACTCTCCTCAGTTCTGTCTCTTGGTTCCCCAATCCAGGCAGACAGGAGATTTCCAATGAAATGTTAACCACTTCACAGTGCACCCCAACTCTGTCCTCCTTCTGTACCAAAGCTTCAAAGATACAAAATCATCCCATGCTGGTCCCTTCTTCAACATTTCAACTTCCCTCCAAAACTGCCTGTTTTCGGTTTTTTTTTTTCATTCTCCCAAATCATCAGGTACTTTTTATGTTTTGATGTTCTTTTTTTAATTTTGTTCAGAATTTAAATTTATAATTTGTGGGAGACTTTATCTATTAAGAGTATTCTCTGCCATACCACCAGCTGAAATATGGATCTAGTAATACTTTTAATCTTGAATTCATAGATAATCATAGATAATGCCATTATCTAGATCCATATGTTTTCCAGGTATGATGTCTTAATGGTGGCATGAGATTTCTACTGCAGGCAACTAAGTAAAAAGAGGCTTTTTAAGAGAAGATTAATCATAAACTGCTCGACATGGGATCTTTTCAGAATACTTTTTAAATTCTGACACTCTCCCAAACCAATAATCTTCATATGCTAGGGTAGACAAAAGACTGTCAGTATCAGTTTCCAACAAGGTATTAACTCTTTTCTTATCACCTAAATTATAAATATCATTCATACAAAGATTGGGCTGTGAACAATTTATGTTACAACAAAACAACAATAATGTAGCAGTCATTTGTTTTTATTTCTCATAAATGCACTTCTATTTTCATCATTACTTAATACAGAAATGACTGTTTTCTTTCCAAAGTGAGTGATTTATTTAAAATTATTGGTATAACAAAGTTCCCACTTAATTGGCACTAGCCAATTTGAGCAGTAAAAATCAATGCAGATATCAATGTGTTTTCCAAAACACTTTTCAATGTATTAATAAGCATAATGAAAATAAAACCTTTGAGTTGTAACAATCTCAGATTAGTAAGGACTTTAAAAATCTTACTGTTATTCAGTATTTGAACTCCCTCTATAATAACTCAGCCAAGTAGTCACCAATCTATACTGAGTAAGCTAAGATAAAAATGAATTACTTTGCTTCTTAAAGCAAACTATTCCATCTTTGGACAGATTTGCACAATAGAAAGTCATTTTTATAATTATGATAAGTGTCTCTCCCTATTGTTCTCATCCATTAGATTCAGATCTACCTACTGGATCTATATCTAAAATACATTATAACTGGTCTCTTACTATTATTCATATTAAAGCTTTCTTTCTCCTTAAGCCTAACATTCCCAGTTTCTTCAACCATTTATATTGTCCTTCTCTGGAAAAAAATGTGACATCATCTCTTAATACATGGAGCCCAGAACTAAGTAGTAATCCAACTGTGATCACATCAGTAGAAATAATAAAAGATTAGAATGTCTCTCACACTTTAGCTACCATGCATTCTATTAGAGGTACCTGAAATACATTACCTTTTTCAACATCTACATATGGTCATATTAACAAATGAGTCAAGTTAAGCTGTCAGTATTCTTTAAGCTTACCTAAAAACCTTTCAATCTATATGTTTTCTGCAATAAACCATATTCATTTATCATATGAATTAAACTGTGTAACAGTAGGTGGATGAATACTGCATAGTAGTATTCCATGTCGAACAGTTTATGATTAATCTTCTCTTAAAAAGCCTCTTTTTACTTAGTTGCATAGTAGTTATGCTCAGAAGTAAGGGTAACTATCTCTTGCAGAAAGACGCTCACATTAATCTGAGCATCCTCTTTACACTAGTCACCATGCTACATGCCCTCAAACCATGTTTAATCATCACTTCAGCACACCCCAAGGGTAATTATTATCATTTTTAAAAAGAGATGAAGATCAAAATTTTTAAAATTGAGGTCAACATGTTAAAAGTAGTATGTGGTAGAGCAAAAATTTAAATTTTGGTCTGTGTAACTCCAAAATGCATGTTTAGTCTACTATGTTATACTATGGCATAAGGATATTTGAAATCAAGGTATAAAACATTTTAAAACTATTTAAATCTGCTGAATTTCCTATGGCCAAATATAACTATGCTTTTAGCACAAAGTAGTTGAACTAATTACTTTATACCAACAAAAATGAGCACATAATTTTAATGAGTCACTTTTTTAAAAGTTTTATTTTTATAATGTTAAATACCTTAATTGAGTGAAACACTACAAAGGAAAATGAACTGGGAGCCAAGATGAACTGAAACAAGTTTAATGTTATTTTTTCAAGTGCATCTGCAATCCATGTGCCAGGAAAGTTTCTCACATTAAAATAGATATAATACGGTTTAAACCTTAACCCAGATATTTTGTTTTATCTTATGCTCTCCACAAATTGCTGGATGCTTAATGTCCATATGCATGCTTGATCCATAGAAAGTACTCAATACATAATTGTTGAATGAATGAATGATTCATCTCTGATTTTTAACCAGATTAATCTTTTGAAGGATTAATTCAGCATAACACCCAGATGTTGTCATTCCCTGAGTGCATTGCTCTTCCCACGTGGTACTATTTAGCCCAACAGTTCTCTTTGCTTGACACCCATCACACATGCACACACTCAAACTCACACACATGTACACACACAGCAAACTTTTGTATGTAACTAATTTACTTACAGCCTCAGAGAAAATATGATTTATACTTAACAAGGCAACTCATTTTAAATCAAATATAAAATATTTATTCCCTTAGGAGAAATAAAGGAAATTTGAATGCTTACTAAATTATCTGATGATGCCAAGGAATTATATTTTGTTGTAGTTATAGGAATGTAATTGTGATTGTATTATATATATATAATGTGATTGTTATATATATATATATAAAGCAAGAGGCCTTATCTTTTGAAATGAAATGACATGTTGGGATTGGTTTAAATTATTCAATCAGGGGGATAGACACGCAGATATATAGATGAAACAATCACCAATATGTGTGGATAACCGTTGAGGCAGGGAGATACATACAGGGGAGAAGAAGTGGATTCATCACACTATTTTCTCCTCTTTTTTATGTTGTAAAATTGTATCAGAAAGTTCTTAGATAAATACCTTTCTTATTTAAAATACAATTTAATTGGGTAAAAATACACTACAAATATTCTCTTCCCTTGAATTCTAATCTCCTCACAAATTTTTTGAACCTTATCTTTCTCTTTTTTCTGTTAGTTCCTTCTTGTTTTCTGTATCTCTTATTAGTAATGGCAGAAACACACAAATTCTTACATTTTACCATGAAGAACAACATATTTCTTCCAGCATTTAACTCTCAACTCAGACTTCTACTTAAATATCCAAAGACTTAGGTCAAGTACTATAAATAAGATCAATATTTAGCACTTACTATGTTCCAGACCCTGTGCTAAAAATTTTACATGCATTATATCATCAAGTCCTCACCATTTGTCAGTGATGAAGGAACTCTTGATGTACTCTGTTTTACTGTTTAGGAAACGGTGGCACAAAGAGATTAAGGAACTTTCCTAAACCACTCAACAAAGAAGCAGAGGACCTGTGACTTGGACCCAGGCAATATAGCTCTAGTTAACTACCACATAACACTATTACTATAATTGAAAGACTTTGTAGATGGGCAATTAATTCCAAGGGAGACCACCATCCCCCCATAGTGGCATGAGTTGGAGAAAGGAATACTTTACTTTTTTTTTCTAGTTAAATATTTACTTTATTGGTAGACAAATGACCTAGAAACATCATCCAATATTATTGATATCTTAACAAATGGTCTAAACTTTGTTTTTAAAACCTTCTTTCAACATTTTTATCTCATATAATTCTATGTGTTCAAGTTTACACTGCATCATGTTCTTATTTGATATAGTATATTAAGATACTTCATGAGTAAGGAAGACCATTTACCAGAATAGACAAGCTTTCAACCTCCATTACCTTCCGAACTACTGAAGGCAAGCCAGCCCCTTAGGTTATACCATTACATTTCAATGTTAATTAGTTTGTAATAAATGTAATAAACTCTCACAAGTGTGAAGTGCATGGAGCCATGTTTCACTGAATCAGTTATGCTGTCTGAGCATCGACAACTCAATTTATAATTAATTACATACTTGAGCTTTTATTCGGTCTATTTTGAAAATGCTTACATTTGTTCATAATTTTAATAAGTAATTAAAATGGATTTTTGGTACATTATGCAATATTTATCATCTTCAGCCACCGTAAGAACTACCTAAGTTCATAATATAATTAACATATATAAATTAGAAAATAATCATATAGGTGACAAAAGTAATTTATGTATGTTTTGAATTTAGAGTGTCTGGTTATCAATGTCTCTCAGGGAAATGATGTTGAAGAGAGATGATTCACTGATACTTTCAGGAGGTGCAATTTTTGCTGTAGAAAACTTTGTAAGTGCTCTTTTCAAACTTACCATTTTCCCCATTATCACCAGTGAAACTATTGCAAATGTGTACAATAACTATTGCAATCTTTCTTCACCACATATTCTATCACTAATCCCAAATTTGATTTAAATTTTGACCAAACCATTGACATTTGTTCAGAGACCAGTGATTCCTTGAAAGTTCATCCACTATTATGTTACTGATTTTTGCTATTTGACTGTTTTTCTGCTATCACTGAAAAATTGGCATAGTCTCAATATAAAGTCTTAGCTCCTTCAGATCCCATAAATTTTTCACTAATTTCTCCTCTACCCTTTTTCTTTTACTCATTGTTTGTTACCACTTTTTTCCTCCTCACATGCAAATGTGAGATACCATAAAGTGGACAGTTTGACTTTCATTTTTCAGTTCTGCACACAGTCATGCAAAAGTTTTTCTCCATAGGAGTAATTTATATGGTCACCTATTTCCTCTTAACATCAGCATCCACATTGGTGGCAGAAAAACCTATTAGAAAATAATTAGAGTGGTTCGAGTTAAATGATAATTAAAACTTGGGGAAGTACAAATAAAAAAGGGAAGATTTGAAAATCATTGTTGGGGTAGAATTTACTGAATTTGACAAATCGCACGAGTAAGGAGGGATGACTTGTGAGAAAAAAACTGCAAATATAATCATAAGATTTTCATATTAGAGAATGGAATATTTTCATATTTGAGTGGAAAGTTTGTGGGAAATGAGATGTTTGGTTTTAAACATTTTGTGTTTGAGTTAACTGAGGAACTCGAAGGTAGAAAATGGAAATCTACCTCTGGTGTTGAGAAGTGGCACCTGGGTACAGAATGTGAGGTGGAAGCCCTCAGTGTTTATGAGATCGCTCACAGCAGAAAAGTATATTGTGAAGAAAAAAAGGTTTGTGTTTTAACTCTCCTTGCACTTACACTGGAAAGACAGACTCTGCTCTGGGGACAAGCATCACTCACTCATCGGGTTGCCAGGAGTCAGAGCTGACTAATGGCTTGCAGCACATACTCTGGGGAATGCCAACACTAGCAAGCCAGCTGAAGAGGAATACCCAGCAAAAAAATGTTAAAAATGGAAAATAAACCAAGGTAGGAAGAAAAAGAGGAAGAAAACAATTTTGCTAAAAAGAGAATGTGAATATAGTAAGTGTAATCCCTATTTTAAGAAGTATGTAAAATGGTGGAGTTGAAATAGCAGCTTGGATAGGAATGAAAAGCTAAGGAAATGTCTTGCATGCGGTTGCAGATCCAAAGCAGATCTGTCAATGGAGGAGAAGAAGCCAGTGGAGGTGGACAGAGAGAAAGCACGTGTCCAGTCACTAATTTTTTTACACAGTTCCACAGGAGTCTTCTTGAAAGAGATTGCTTCTTATTCATGCACTGTTATGCTCCAGGTCAGGCGTTCTGAATACTTACTTGTTACCTGAAGATATCAAGTTTCTGCATGTTCCAGAAATCCCTAAGGTTATTCTAAACTGCATCTTCCTAAAGTCTAACTGAGGCTTTCCACTCTTCTGTTCAAAGATACTTTACATTAAGACTGCTCAGTGTAGCTCTGCTCCCAAAATTGGCTTTTCTTTTGGTTCCCATATTGCTTGTTACAGGGGAAACCCAGTTCTTCTTGCTGATGCAGTAAGGAATTATAGATCAGCAAGTTTATCAGCATGCAAGCAGGTTTTATTGGTTATATGTTCTCATGGAAGAGAATGGGCCTTGCTAAGGTGGGGCAGAGAGGCAAGAGCATGGGTAACAAGAGTAAGGGTGGCAAGATTATCAAGTCCTTTGTTCTGAGGACTTATCTATTTGGCAGGATGGGAGTGAAGAAATTACATATTGATTGATGCGTCAAGGTGGTGCCAGCTTCCCCCAGGGGGATGTGACTACCCAAACTCAGGTATGTGTGAAGGTTTGTTAGCCTGAATCCCTATCTTGCTCCAGACTACATTTGTCCATCTTCTTATAAATAGGTAGATGACAGAAGGCAGTTAATTAAAGCTGAAGCAGTTAGCCAAAGTTATTTACGGGCTCTTTCTGTAAGCATGAGGGACTCCCTCGTAAAACAGATAGTGAACACAGGTAGACAGTTAACCAAAGTTGTTTTATGGGCTTCTTCTTTGGGTACTGTGGACCTCCTCCCATCTTCCAGGCCTTGGGATGAATATACAGTTTCAGGGCTTTCTTTCCCAGATAGTGGAAACAATACACAGAATGTCAAGAGCCCCCCATCCTCCGTGCTAATATAGTATTTTTTGTGATGTGGGAACAACTGGCAATATTATCAGATCAGGCTCAGGACTGCTGAATTAGTGGGTTGAACATGTCTCCCTCCTCTTCCCTGTCTTGGTTTACTATCTATCATACATAACAAGACTAGTGTTTCAACCACAGCATTCTCAGAAGCATATCCTATATGTATACTTCCATACTATTTCACTACCTCAATATTTCTTGCTCTTTTTCTATCAATACATATATTTTTAATAGATTTTATTTTAGAGCAGTTTTAGGTTTAAAGAAAAGTAGAGTTTTTTTTTTTTATTATTTTACTGCCATTCAAGTACAGTTGTCTGCCTTTTCCCCCCACCTCTCCAGCCCACCCCAGCCATCCCCACCTCCCTCCCCAGATTCCAACTCCCCTTGGTTTTGTCCATGTGTCCTTTATACTTGTTCCTGAAAACACTTAATCATTTTCCCCCCATTATCCCTTCCCATCTTCCCTCTGGTTACTGTCCATTTGTTCTTAATTTCAATGTCTTTGATTATATTTTGCTAGCTTGTTTCTTTTGTTGATTAGGTTCTACTTAAAGGTGAAATCATATGGTATTTGTCTTTGACCACCTGGCTTATTTCATTTAGCATAATGCTCTCCAGTTCCATTCATGCTGTTGCAAAGGGTAGGAGGAGCTCCTTCTTTCTTCCTGCTATGTAGTATCCCATCATGTAAATGTACCATAGTTTTTTGATCCATTCATTTATTGATGGGCACTTAGGTTGCTTCCAGCACTGGGCTATTATAAATTGTGCTGCTATGAACATTAGGGTGTATAAGTTCCCAATTGTACCCTTAACACCTTACATTAGTTAGGTACAATTTTGTAGCTGATGAGCCAATATTGATACATTATTATTAAGTTCATAGTTTTATATTAGATTTCACTCTTTGTACTCTTATAGAATAATATCACTGTCTTAAAGATTTCTTGTCCAGCTATTCATTCATCCTTCCCTTCCCCACCTCCTCAGTTTTCCCACAAATAACTGAATTTTATACCATTTCCATACTTTTGCCTTTTCAGAATATCATATGGTTGGAATCATTCAGTATTGTAGCCTTTTAGATTGGCTTCATTCACTTATAAACTTGCATTTGTTTCCTCCATGTCTTTTTGTGTCTTGAAAGCTCATTTCTTTCAGCACTATTAGGTAACATCCCATTGTCTATGTACAACACTTTGCTTATTCATTCACTTACTGAAGGGCATCTTGATTGCTTCCAACTATTAGCAATTATGAATAAATTATGAATAAATATTTACAAACATACATATTTGTGTGAAAGTTTGTGTTCATTTGGTTTTGTGGTATTTTGTTATGGTAGCCCTAAGAAACCAATACACAGTATTTTTTTTAAATGAAAAGCTCAAAAACTGTGAAGTTTTGTGGTTGCTCTTAACACTGTTTAAAATAAGAAGAGCACAAAATCAAATCTGTACATTTTTAGCTCAAGTAATAGATTTAAATCCAGGGAATTTTTATAATGGTGTTAAAATATCTATTATCACCTCTAGTCACAAACAGAGAACTGAAAATCAAAAGCAAAGTAATCCTATAAATTGCCAGTTTGTAATGACAATTGAATTTGTAGTCAAACCATATTACTTTGTGTAATATACAGCATTGTTTTGGTATAAACTAGGGTCCTAAAAACTAGAAAAGACATATTTAAATATCTGAATGGCATGAACTATTTTCTTATATTTCCCTCAGCTCTCAAAACATCCCATTGCATGAAAAGCATTTCTTCCCTTGTTTTAAAATCTTATCGCTCTGCCCCCACTGTCATCTCTCTTTGACTGCAGAGGGAAAACTAGAATCAAATTCCAATACAGTATGGTGGGGTTGAATTGGCAAGTCAGAGCATGCCAGGGATAAATGGCTTATGCACTGAGCTAATCTCAGAATTTTCTAATTTTGTCAAGAAATCTGTGACTACAATGGGAAATAAATTAAAGGAGTACTCCAGCAGCATATTTGAAATATATTCAGTGACTGTTCTCCATAGCTGTTACATCAATACAGGGGATTCTGAACTCATTCTTACATTTCCAGATCTTGAAGAAGATACTCGCCTACTGGAAAAGTTCCCACATGTCCACTTGCCATATGGAAAAAAATTACTATGGTAGAAATAACAAAGATAAAATGCCTGGAACTCCAACTTTCTACCAAAACAATAAGTCAGATAGTATAATATATAACTTAAAAATGGCATATTGTTAGCACCATTGAGACCTGGAAGATGAATATATCTTGACTATGTTACAAAATTGGCTAAATGGCTATTTGAAAAGGAGAGTGAAATCTTATACGCTTAGTCTGAGAGCAGCTCCAAATTATAATTACTGTTCCAGATGTGGTCCCATTACCAGAACAATTTAATTTAATTCATAAATCTCCTATATGTTTTAGAAAACCATATGAATTAGAAAGAGTTAGAAACAAACACCATTAAAACTAAATGTTTCAGGTCCTAGGCATATCAGAACACCCACTCTAAAATGAAGGGTAAGTTGCTGCACCCACCCCTTCTACACCTAATAGATGATATTTAGAGAGCATCTTCATAATTGTCCATAATTCACAGATGTCTTAAAAACCTGAAGTCTCTGAATTAGATACCTTCACCAAAAAAAGAATGCTCTTTTTCATAGTACAGGCTACCAAGCAAGAGCTCTTCCTCTAGGTCCTTAAGCTTTGACAGAAGCCAGTGGTACTCAAAGATCTCCAGTGTGTAAGAACGGTGCATGCTGTCTGTGATGAGGCCAGCAGGGCCTCTGAAGGTTTTGTTATAATTCTTCTTTATCAACCAGCCCTCCTTGGCAAAATAGTTTTGGTTTCTTGAAGAACACTTATAGAGCCTGAACAACTCATCGTGTTAATAGGTGACCATTTAACCCAAACTTCTTATTATGAATTGTGTGTTATTATATCCATGAAGACATAGACTTTAATAGTGTAAGATATCACTTCATTATAAAAAGTAGTACATATGGAATCAGGCCCACTTCTGTGCAGAAAGAGCTCATGGTTTGCCCTGGAAATTCCCTCAAAATTCCCTCCAGCTCTAATTCTATTCTCCATTAACACAAACCAGTGGACCCATGAGGATTTTCTGAAACCAGTTGTCCAAAGAAGACATAAATTAAATTAATTAAGCCCGATGAGTCTGCACAAAATTCTGTAATCACCCAGATGTGAATGCTAGGACATTATAGCTCCACTGATGTAGAGAAGGTAATTAATTTCATTAGGAAGTGCTTCAAGCCAGCCATCTAATTATCCACTTTACTTATAAGACCAAGAAAAAAAAAGCCAGTAGTTAAACCTTCATTGGTCCACGGGCAGTAACTAGGGTTTCGGTTAGATGTTCAGGCATTTCTAAGAATATTAGAAGATTGTTGACATGGTGGCTTGGAAAAAAAAAAGATTGTGTGTGGCTCTCTTAAATGGGCCTATTTAAAAAACAATATTTAGGTCATATGTTTGTGCTCACATTCAATAGACTGCCATTCTGTATAAGGATATTAATAATCAAATGAAAAGATGAACACTCTGTGAATGTTCATCACCGTGCTTTCTCAACCACGTTCTCAATGCATGCTAATTGAGCTCATGGAAAAGTATATCTGGCAATAGATAGAGTCTTTGCATGAACCCACACAATGGGCTTGCTCTTATTATCCAATCTATTGATAATATTTAGTGCAAGAATTTTCCTTCAAAACCATCAACAATGTGGCCTTTAAATTGTAGTTTTGGAAAAGACAAATAGTTACCTGATGGCAGGTTTATTACATTGGAACCATAGCCATAAAATTCGGAACAAAATTTGTCTTCTCTAAAATAGCAACTTATTCTCCCTATGGAATTGCATTTCTTATCTGTAATACTTCTCGTATCACTACAAACCCTATACCAACAAAATGTTTTATGTGGAATTATAGTATCACATACAACATTGATTCTAACTAAATGACTCTGCAGTTATTTAATTATTAGTAAGAAGTTAAGCAATGCCCTTATGCCCAAGGTCTCACAATGTACCCCATCGCACAAAGTGGGTGACCTCAGAGAAAGATGGAATGGTGTGTTATTACTTAAAGTAGTGACCATTATAGTACTGTAATATGGAGTGTTGTAAGCTCTAAGCCAGTAACCTACTATATGTGATGCTTCTTCCCATAATTCTAATAGAATCAATTGGTGTAAGTAGGGATCACAATTTTCATTATACACCTAAATATTTACTTACAATATTCCTTTTAATCTCACTCTTCTCAAACCTGCTACTTAAGAAATTTGATGCCTCCACCAAGATACACAGCAGTGGTTTCACTGATTGGGAAGCAAAGACTCATCTGAGCTTACTGGGTTCTTCATGCCAACTGAGTAAAACAGGAGGGGAAACAAGTTATTGCATTTAGTCTAATTATTCATTTTGCATATAAGGACATACATGTGTTTTAACACAATGGGGACAGAAAGCAGTATATATGAAACCCAAGTGATCCCTAGGACTTCTCCTTGTACAAACCTGTACAGTTTTACAGTTTGATAGAACATTATATTAACCCTAAACAACAGAACTGCAAAGAGGCAGATCCCTCACAATACAGCTGTGTTATTGGCTTCAGCCAACATGTAAAAAGGAACATAATAGGAGAGAGAAATGTAACTATGAGTATAAGCAGAGACCAGAGAAGAAAATGTTTGCATGTGCATCTAAGATTTCAGCAACACAGATTCTTGAATATTTTATGCTCCTTCTATTTACTGACTACATTCTTTTGCCTTAATGTTTTTTAGCCTGAACCCTTAGTCTTCCTGCCTCTGGACTTTTTCTCTGAATAAATAAATAAATAAATAAATAAATAAATAAATAAATTTTGAAAGATCAATTTTTATACTACCACATAGTGATCATTTCATATGATTCATTTATTTAAATATTTTGGGAAGACTTCTGGCCAAGATGGAGGCATAGATAGACACACTGTGCCTCCTCCCACAACCAAGATAGGGGCAACAACAATATAGAAACAAAATAACAACCAGAACTGACAGAAAATTGAAGTGTATGGAAGTCAGACACCCAAGGATTTAAAAATAGACATGTTCATCCAGACTGGTAGGAGGGGCAGAGTCAGGCCGGGAGAGGGACGCGGAGTGGAGAGCTGAGCAACCAGGACGGGGCGGTGCGCAAGTCCGCAGCAGGCAGACCCTGGGCACACAAGCGGCAGTGGCTGGTGGGCCCCGGCCAGGGGGTGGTGACCGGCAGACCCAGCGAGGCGGTCATTGTGAAGCAAGGCACTGCACGCAACTCAGGGTCCCAGCACCGGGAAATAGAGCTTTGGGTCACTGACTGAAAAGGAAGGTCCCGGGGGGTGCACAGGCCCACCCACATGGGAAATGGGGCCAGAGGGGCCCAGTTAGCTTCCAGAAAGCAGTGGAAGGGTCTGAGGTCCTACAGAAAGCGCAGCAGGTGTCATTGTTCCTCCTCAGACCCCACCCCGACATACAGCTTCACCACCCAGCGACTGGGGTGCCCCGCCCTGGTGAACTCCTAAGACCCCGCCCCTCACTACAGGAGTGCCACAAGACCAAAAAAAAAAAAAAAAAAGAACCAGCAAAAAGATGGCTCAAACAGAAGAAGAATTGAAAGCCCCAGAACCCATCCTTTTAAGTGACAAAGAGATAGCCAACCTATCAGATGCACAGTTCAAAGCACTGGTGATCAGGATACTCACAGAATTGGTTGATTTTGGTCACAAATTAGATGAAAAAATGCAG
>CM052539.1:122742222-122794412 GCA_028533065.1 Trachops cirrhosus
ACACACACACACACACACACACACACACACACACACACACACACAAAACCCTTTGTTGGTTACAAACTGGCCAAACCGGTTTTCCTGGTTTTGCTGTTTGCAGCAGACTTAGTGGCAAACGCCGTAGCTTTGTTCCACTTCCTATTCAGAGCTCTGTCAGCCTCTGGCGCACTGTCCCCAGGTCCAGCCTCAGGGGCCCAATGCCCCAGGCGCCAATCTGTGTACTCCCAAGCACTCCCTTTGGCGCCCACCGAGGAGTTCCTGCACACGTGCGTCCCTTCACGGGTGTGTACGCTGGCACCTCTCACCAGGGTTCAGGCCTCAGGCACGCTCTTCAGCACTCCTTGGATAGCTCACTGCGGAGAGTGCACCCGCGCGCCCCCCTTCCAGGTTTACGGGTCTGTACACCGTGGATTCTGAGGGGCTGGAATCTCCCCCGAATTTACGTCCTGGGCACCAGGGATCCCACAGAATGCCTGCGCTTTTTCCGAGCTCACGGGTGTAGGCACCCAGATTTTTACTCAAAAAAGTAGCTCCGGGTTGTGGCGCCGGCGCCGGCGCAAGCCACAATGGTCCCCACCGGACCCTTTGTATTGGCACCTCTAACTCCGAAAGCTCACTGCAGAGCGCGCCGCCACTTCCAGTTTCTGCTTATGCTGTGGATTTTGGGGGACTTGAGCCTCCCCCCACATCCCGGCCTGGGCACCGGAGATCCCACAGAACGCCTGTGCTTTTCCGTGCTCACGGCTGTAGGCACCAAGCCATTTATCCAAACAATAACTCTCTTTGGGTTGGGGCGCTCACACAAAGACCTGCCGTCTTTGGCTCCACTGGCTGGGCTGCAATCTTCCCCCAAGCCCCGCTCCAAGGTCCCCCGGATCCGCACTGCTCAGTCTTTGTTTGGCCAGGGAGGGAGCGGATGACCCCACTCCCCTACCCCAAGAGCCCTGCGGCAGCTCCCGGAGCTCTGGGACTGGGGCTGCGACCTCCCTACTCCCCGCGCTGATCACTGGGCTGTTATTGTCCTGCAGTAGTCTCCTTACCGTCTGGTCTTTCCATGTCCGCTACAATTTTGATTTCTTATTTTCATGTAAGCTGCAATGTCCTCTTTAGTATGGTTAGGTTTTTCTGTCTTTTGAAACGGGAGGTGGTGTGTGCTCCCTCCTACCACGTCGCCATCTTCCTCCAGCTTCAAATTAGTTTAAATTTAATACACTCTGTGGTTAGGAGTTTGGATGAATTGTGTATCATTGAGAATATCTTCAGAGTTCAAGGTCATCTAATCAGATTCCTAAGGGTTCTTCAGTAAATAACATCAGGTGCTACAAATTTGCATAAGAAAATGTTTTTATTTAACACATTATTATCATTAAAAATTGAACTTAAAGGCTTAAGTGATTTAGTTTTCGAATGTGGTTGTTTTAAAAGTCATCAAATTGGTACTTGCCTCAGAAACTTACACCAGACTATTCATAGTGGTAAAAATAACATTCTTAAGCCATTTAATGCAGGGTGTTAAACAGCCCTTTTGACAGACCTAGACAGGAATGGAAAATTACCAGGCAGGAGAACTGCACCATGGGAAACTGTAGCCTGGGAAAATGCCTGCCTGGGAAACTGCCTGCCGACCCTACCCAAGTCAAACAAATGACCCGCTTAGATTGGGGTCTGGGGTCGTGCTATCCAGCATAACAGAATGCAGTTTTAACCAGAGGCTGATGAGATGTATCAAGAACAATGGTCAGGAGAAATGGCACCCAGCAACCAGCTCTAGCCAGCCAGACTCTGACACCCAACCTGTTCCCCTTCACATGTTTTGCGCTTAAAAATCCTGCCGGAGAACAACTGAATGAATCTTCGCCTCACTTAGTTGGCTACACTTCCCCCTCTTATTCCCCGCTAATAAACCCTGCTCCTTGGCTCACAGTGTCTGTCTGGTTTCTTGAGCGAACTCCAACCTAACAACCCTTAGGGTACTTCTGAAGTTTACTGTGGTGGGCACATGGAGATTACAAGACTTCAGATCATTCCATTCCCAGGGATGAAAATAAAAGGATTTTATAAGGATTTAAATACCAAAACCTTATCTGGTTGGTCAGATGCAAAGAATAAATTACTAAAATACAATAGAACTATTGAAATTATTAACCTCAAATTTTCATGTAATTCCCTCTGCACAGGATAATATGTCCCTCCAAATAATAAAATATTCTTTATAAATACATTTTTAAATTGCATAGGCAATTTACATATGTCCTTAATGTATGAAATGGTTAAATTATTCAATGTTTAACACATTAATAAATATTAGAAAAAATTTTAAATCTCCCAATATATGCTATGGATCCCTACATAGTCCCAACATATGAATCATACTATATTACTATGAATTCTAAAATTTGTAAAGACAGAACTGGACCATCTTCGAAACTGTCACTTATTTTCAGATACTTAGTAAATATAACCAGTTGCGATTTGGGGGGCCATGAAAGTAGAAATAATAGCTTTTTTCCTTCTCTTTCATTCTCCTGTGTATCTCTACATTCAATAGATACAAAGATATGTCCCAAAATTATTTGTAATATAACTATAATGTTTCACAAAACTTCTTCCATAATGTTCCAGTGTTATTATCCATATTTGGAAGGAATAGATATTGAGGAGAAAAAGATGTATTTACTTAACTATAGGACATTTTTTGCTTCTGGAACTTCCACACAGAGATGATAAAAAATATACAGCAACAACACAAAGGACACACTTCTGAGGATCTGAGATAAGTGTTTAGAAAAATACAGGGTCTGACACAAATAACATCCCTTTTTTATTACAAAATCTTTTATTACAAAATCATAAGCATGTAATTCTGCATCATAGCAATATCACACTTAGGCATACCATATGACATTTTAGGTGAAATGCTCAAATTAAAACTATGAATTATTTCACCCATATTATTACCCTACCAACCACACTAAAGCAGGCCTTACTTCTGTTGGACTCTATATTTTAAAGAATGTAAAAGAAATATTAAAAATATGCTTTAATGGTTTGATAACCCTGACTTGGTGAACTTAGGGAGAAAATATAAACTTTTGTTAGTAAAAAAAAATCAGGATATTTTAAATAAAAAGTTTATAAATTATTTTTATTAAAAAAAGAAAAGGTAAACCTATATTGAAAGAGTGGGAATGGGAACAGAAAGAAGCTAAGTTAAAACAATATTAATAAGGCCAATATATGTAAAACAAGTACGTGTCATATATAAAGTCTTAAGATATTAATTTTTCTGGTATATTTTTAAAACCAATTGAAATAGGAATTTCCAGTCCTCCTTCTCCAAAGTTTCTGGGTCTTAAGCTGCCTTTCCCTTGCCCTCGCCCAGCCACAGCTGATGCAATTGCCCATACACTGTTAATGCGGTGTGTGGTCGCACAGAAGCGCCAAGAGATTTCCTGGGGAAACCCCTGCACCCCGCACTGTCTCCTTTCTACTCCAATTTTGTGACATCCGCCCAAACACTTCTTCGTAATTAATAACTTTTGATAGTACAGGAGTTCCTGTTCTGTTCCCTGGTTCACTGTCATGAGGAATTCAAAGCAGTTTGATGCCATGTAAGCATCTAATTCGGTGGAATTATTTGTCCCTGGCTGACGAGAGTGTTATACCAGGGTGAATACCAGGATCCTCAAAAAACCCTAAATTTTCAGACAGGAAAAGGATGTTGATAGGAGTCAATCCTTTTTCTAACATTCAGAGACTAGATTCTATATATTTGAGCTTTGAGGGATACACCATAAGAAACAACTGTGAGTTTAGTACATATTTAACCTCCTAGACATCATTGTCCTACCCCTGAAAGGTGTTGTCCCTAAACTAGTACCTTAGCTAAGCCTTTAGCAGTTCATCCCATCATTCTAATAGGTCAGTTGTATGAGACTAGTAGACTATATGGTTATATTTTTTTATTTTTAAGGTACCTTTGCCATCAAATGGGCACCTTGGTCTGAGGCAACATCCTATGGGATAACAGGTTTACAGATCAGAAATCTGAAAGCACTTAGATGGTTGGTGATGAGGATACTGTGAATGAAGCCTATATGTAGTATAAATATTGATTGTAATAAAACAATTGCTGCCTCATCCAGGAGGAAAGGGGTCTAATGTAAGTACTCTGGGATTGGCAACTAGTTGGTCTTCTCAAGGGATCATGCCATACCAAGAGCTCAGTATCAATTTCTGCAGCTGACAGACCAGATGTTCAGAAAGAAGCAGTAGCTAGTAAACCCTGATAAGAGCTGAACTTTGCTATTGAGTCCATGCAAAGCCTCCATCTCTGCCACCATGGCTAATCTACAATCTATAATCTATCATATGATCTTGTGCTGGCATTTTAGGAATCTGTTCCAAAAGCTTTACCTCTCTTTCAGTTAGTTGTAAGGAATGCCCCTTGAGGCTAGAGGTAACAGTTTAAGTGCAAACATGGTAAATAACATGGGATTCTGGTTCACTTATTCATTTTATATTTTGTGTCTTTTGGACCTAACCTGGTCCAGTCCCAAATGTACAACTTCTTTACCTCAAAGGGTTGTTGTACTTATATCCCAACTTATGACCCCATGGATCAGATACTATCCAGGTTATTCCAGGCAACAGTGATTAAAGCTATCACCTGCTTAGACTAAATTGACCTGAACTATCTGGCCTTTGCATATTCTAGAAAGGTGATCCAGACAGGGAAATGATGAGGACCATACCACATATGACTTTATTAAATTATTGATGGTATAGATTCTGAAATTTACTTTGCATATTGTAAGAAATAGAACTCCAGTTTAATTTTCTTCTGGTTGTTTTCACAAAACTATTATTTGTCATTGAATTTATATATCATCTTAGACATACATAAAATCATCACATATACTGGAATCTATTTATGAATTATCTTCCACTGATTTATTCTTATACTAATACCATATAAATTTGATTATAACAGCTTTCTGAAATCTGGTGTGTCCTAACTCATTATTTTTATTGATAGTGAAATTTATTGGGTATTCAAAAGCATATGGTTTTGCAGAACATTTTGAGATTATTTTATCTGATGTATATCTTCTCAAACAGTGCTTGGATTCTAAAATATTAGTTATAGCACATGTAAATGTTATATGACATTAAAGCTTGTCATCTAAGAACATGATTGTATTTCCTTTGACATATTTCTATTAAAGTTAAAATGTTTTCTCTTGAGTTTCACAGATTTCTTGGTAACATTATTCCTAAAGAGTGCATGGTTTGGTTATTCATATAAAAGAAATTTGTCATTGTTAGGTCTTTATTTTCAGTATCCAAGATATCTATTGTTTTTATTAGGAATGATTCTTGAATTTGGTCAAATGCTGTTCAGCATATATTTATGTAATGTTTTTTTCTCCTTTAATTGGTGATGTATAGATTACTGATAGATTTGTTATTTTTTAATCATTCTTTATTTTTAAAATTATAGGTCCATAATTTTTGGCTACATTATTATATTCTATTTGTTAAAATTATACCTTTGCAATTATATCCATAAGAAAGATAGATTTCTGTTTCTGCTATTATTAATTCTTAATATTAAAATTTTGCTATTTAATGAAATTTCCTATATTTTCTCATGTTCCAGAATATTTTAAATAATATAGGAATTGCCTGATCTTTTAAAACTATGTGGAATTCAGCTGTGAGCTTATTCTTAAGGGGAGCCTTTCTTTGTTAATGCTAAATTTGAGGGGTTTTTTGAACTTTTCTGCGTTTATTGTCCTATTCAGATTTTCTCCCCTGTCTCAGATCAACTAATTTGTAATTGGATTAAAACTTTTCAACTTTCTCCTTATTCATTTTTATGACTATATATAACATTCATAATGATTATAATTATATTTGATATCTTTTTTTAATCCTACTACTTTATACTGTTATTTTCCTTTGTTTCCTATAATTTAGCATACCAAGATATCTGCTTTATTACCTTTTCCTTTATATGATATTTTTCTTTTTTGGTAACTTCATGTTTTAACTTTATTAATTCCCATAACCTGTATTTTATGGCTCATTATGGCTTTGCTTTCTAATTAATAATGTTAAATGTTTGGCTCATTTATTTTCAATCTTTTTAATACAAAAATAAAAATTTATATACAAAAACTTGCATATATTTAATGTATATCATTTACTAAATTTAGACACATGCATATAATATTGAACCTTTATTTTAACCTACAAATCTCTATCATTTTCACTTATCACGCTCATCTCTTTCAGATTTTGATCAAGTATCTGAGATAGAAAGCTCTTCTTGATCTTAAAATAGATAACTTATTTCTCAGTTGTGGCCATTCTTTATTTTTGTTTATTTATTATTATTTTAGTTTTATAGTGATATAATTATAGTTTAGTGAAATTTGTTAAATTTCTTCAATAAGAGCAAGTCTAGTTGTTCAGCTTTATCTTCTTCCTTCAAGTTAATAGCTTCCCATAAATAACTTGGAATTTTTCTTTGCCTGATTGTTGAGAGGTAAAGCTCCATAAATATCTCACATATTTGCAATGTCTGGTTTCTCTACGTGAAGGAATTTACAGCCAAATTAACAAACATTTATATAAAAAGATACTCTAACACAGTAAAGTTAGAGATGTTTCAGATTAATAATAATACATCTCCCTCTCTCTCTCTCTCTCTGTCTCTCTCCAGAAGAAGATAGAAAAGTCCCTGGTAGCACTGTATAAGATTAAAATATTTTGACCTTGGATTCCTCTGCAGTGTTTGTGTGTCTAAATATAGAATATATAACAACATATAATATATACATATGAATGTATAACTGTGATAGACTAACTTGTTAACTTGCAAGTAGGATAAAAGCTCAGACATTTCAGTTTCTGACTGAAAACTGATCAATGCTGTATGCTTCCTTAACATACCAACAGGTTAGTTTTTAGTATCACTCAAGAAATAGTACACCAGAAAAAGTTTCTTTCCTTTTAAACTAGCAGAAAATGTGCCAGCACTTGTTATCCTTCTGTGAAGGCAAAGGGAAGAGTCTGCACTGTTCCCAGGAGTTTCTCAGTGCCAGTAACAAGTTCTCTCAGCTACAAGGCTCAGCAGCGACTCCACCCTCCAGTGCTGACTACTATGGGTTTGACAGGAAGGCTCAGGAGAACTTGCTAGTAACCACAAACAGCAAGAAATTAAATGTGAATTAGGCCCTTCAGGCAATTGCAGCATATGGATTTCTTTCCAAGATTAGTAGAAAAAGGAAAGTTTTCCTCACCTGTCTGCTATTAATCCCTTGTCTAGACCTATGAAGAATATGTCTGAGCTCTGCCGAAATGCTCTTGAGCTTGTAACTCAAGAAAAGACTTAGGATTGAGAGTAATAAGGGATGTGTATTCAGGTCATCACCTCTCTAGAATCCCTGTACTTTCTGAGAATTCAATTCAAGAGTTAAAATAAATTCAACTGAGTCATACTAGTGTTCTTATTTTTTAATTTAATCTAATAGCTAGCTTAATAAAGAAATTGCCTATAATGAAGATAGTGAGGAAAATGTCATATAAAATGCAATAAAAACTGAGGCACACAAAAGCCACAACACTCCCTCTGAAACACGAGAACTGGTTTTTTATTTTTGTCAGACTGAAGAGTCTTTGATCAAAATTATAAAAACTTAGTGCTGGTAAGTTAGCCTCAAGAAGGATTCTTTTATATAGAGCAATGAGAATATGTAAAAAATTACAGGAAATAGTAAAAACATAACTGTAAAAATAAAAGACCAGGTAAAGAAGACTCATATCTAATTTAGCAAAATCATACGAACAGTATCACAAAACGTCTAATGCCCAACCTTGTATCAGTCTATGTTCATGAGCAAAGATAATTAAAACAGCATTACAGCCAACAAAAGAGAAAATAAAAAACTTTAAATTCAAAATGACACACTGAACACACATGTTCATCAATTTTATCTCTCAATACTTTATTTTTTAAGAAAATGAAAACATATTTACATGGATATTTACATGGAGGCCATCAGTGGACAGACATTTTAACATATTTCTGGAAAACTAAATGTAGTCAGAGTATTTGTAATATATACATTCTTCAGCATAGCTACAAACTGATCTAGTTTGAAAACACTTGAGAGATGTGGGCTCAAAGTATTATATCTACGACAAAGACTGGGAGTAAAATTAGATTTTCTAGCTCCACATTCAAAATGTCCAAGAGTCAAATATATTTAATCTCTTATATTGAAAAGAGAATCTCTAAAGAATATATTGAACTAGCTCTAAAAAATGAAAGAGGCTATTCCATTACTGGACCGCCACATTCTTAGATCAAGGAATTCCTTAATACAATGATCTACTGCCTTCCCGTATATCTTAAATCTCATGGCTGAGGAGATTTTCCTCCACTCCCCCACAAAATCACTGTGGCAAACATGGACATGTGCCCAGTAGATCTGACAGCAGGCCCATGTACAGAAAATATGGTCAGAAGAGGGCCTCCATCAGCTCCTTTAAGGTCTGTCTCAGTTTTAACAAGTAGCTTTGCCAGAAAGCCAGTCCTTCCTTAGACAGCCCATATTCAGTGAATGAGCAGAAATATAAGATCCAGCCATTTAGACCTAACACAAGATAGAGAAGCCCCTCACTTATTCTTGGGTAAAATATTCCAGCACCCCTAGTGGATGCCTGAAACCACAGATAATACTGAACCTTATATAAACTACGTTTTTCTCTTATACATATATACCTATGGTAAAATTTAATTTATAAATTAGGCACAGTAAAAGTTTAACAAAGCAACTCATAATCAAATAGAATAATTATAACAGTTTACTGTAATAAAAGTTATTAATGTGGTTTCCATCTCAAAATATCTTATTGCACTGTACTTGTTTTTCTTTCCTTTCACTAATATGAGATGGCATGATGCCTGATGGGATGAGGTGAGGTGTGTAACATAAACTTTGTGATGCAGTGTTACACTAATGACTTTCTCACTGTTTCTACTAAGTGACTAACAAAAAAAGGGATGACTCATTCTAAGTAGAAGAGAGCTGGAGAGAATGGGATGGCAACCGATTTCATCACAATACTCTGAATAGTTCACAATTTAAAACTTTTCAATGGTTTATTTCCGGAATTTTTCATTTAACACTTTCGCTCTATGGTTGACCACAGGAAAGTGAAACCTCAGATAAGGGGTGATGTACTGTATTCTGCTCTAGAGCTTTCAGGGGTTGACCAAGGCGTTGCTGGGCCTACACAGTAGTTTGACTTCTCTCGCCAATCTCGTTTCTTCCTCTGTTGTCACAGGTTTTGATCCTCAGTAAAAATCTTGACCTTGAACCTCCATCTCAGCCTCTGTTTCCAGAGAAGCCTAATCATGACAGGTACTAATCAAAGTCATGGTACTAATCAACTTTTTATTAAGTAAAAAGCTGTAAAACTGGAGAAAATCACCCAGCAAGAAATGAACATAAGCAATAGAGAAATTTTTACATCCATACAGATGAAAAATAAATGCAGAGTCTCTTTGCCTACAGAACCAAAGATGAAAAATATATTCTAAATGCTTCTATTAAGGAGGGAAAGAGGAGATCATAAAAAAATCTGACTGGTCTCAGACTTATTCCTTGAAACTCTTTTAAGTCCAACTATAAAGTCTTTGAAGGTTGAGAGGTAATTATTTTCTATTTGGAATTCAACAAGAAGTCAAACTATCATTAAAGTTTTGGAATAAAACTTAAACTATATTTTCCAACAGTAGAATGGCTAACATATTCACTCAGCATCATCTCAATTTTGTATCTACCGTATTAGTATAATTATAACAGCCTGCTCATTCTTTTTCCAGTTTGTCTCTATAAATATTAAGGGTATAGAAAGTTCACTTAATATGCTCTAAAGGAAGTTACTGAGGATATGTTCCTGAGCAACAATGATGTAAACCATCTAAAAAGAACTTGAATTCAAGAAACAGTAATAAGAGGAAATTCTAGTACAACTGATTAGCAAAGCGATTACCAAAGAAAGAATTTCTATTCCTGGAAATATACAAATAGTTATGATAATGATCTATCTTGAGTTTTGCAGAGAAATTTATGGAAATTTGGGTTTGGTAAACTGTGGCCTCTAAACTTAAAAATTCTTCTGTGGTAAGATCATGACCCATGAACGCCCATTTTTTTGTTGATGCTAATGTCAATGCTAATGACTTGCAATTGAATTTAGCATAATTTTCCTGTGTTCTGAAGCCATATTAAACAACTTCAATAAGGTCAAGTAAAACTTTTTTAAGTTATAGAATATTGACTAGCTTATTTTATAAAATATTGGGAAAAGAGATATGAGAAGATACCAAAGGTTATCTGCCCTTAGTACTGATAATGGATTGACACTGACCTATTTATTATTTCTTAACCTTTCTCTCTGATGATTGATGGCATCTGTTGGTAAAAATACAAGAGGACATATAATTATCTGTAGAATGATAGTTGTCTATTGAACATGTAACTTGGACACTAATAGTAACTTGGACTCACAAAGCATTTGGCATACTTTATGAAAAATGTTTGAATTTCCATGAATAGAAAGCTTGTCAGAAGTTAAAAAAATCAAGTTGACATTTTCATTTTAAAAAAAGTAACAGAGTGAAGCACCAACATTTTCTGAATACTGACCAAAAGATTCCATTTTTTTAAAAGATGAGAGAGGATTTCCATGAAAAAGGAATCTTGTTCTTGCTTTAGTTCAAATGCATTCATTTGAAAGCCCCTTAACATTAGGCATCAAGGATATTCCAAATACATGGTGACTGTGGTGACAGGGGGAAAACGACCTTAAACTTCAGACAGGAAAATGTCAACGAATTGAAGTGAAAGTTATAAATGGTCATGTAGTTTCAGACTCTAAATAAAATGAGAAAGTTCAGAGAGTTTGGAAATCACTAGAAATTGAATTTCCATCTATGAAATTACCAAAAAAAACCCTCATCAAGGAGAGTATCTGAAGACTCTTAGTGGCTCTATAAATACCACTCAGTTGACTTGAACTTTTTAATTTACATGTAGAAAGGTGTTCAGAGCCAGATAGCCACAAATATGAAAGGAACATGGACCTGTGAGAACGGTGCCAGAAACCCAGAAAGAGTTGAGGTTTCTGAATAAACCACATAAGAAAGATAAAAGATTTTTAAGTTATAGTTATATCCTTACTAAGAACAAAAAGAGTTTACCTGTAAAAATACCTGGCAAAATTACATGAATTGAACAAGAAACACAAAATGGGATTCTGAGAATTCTATTTTACTTCCACATTCGATTACCAGAATATATATCTTTTTATCCTGAAGGAGGTGGAATAAATATGGGTAAAAGCAATTGAACCTCAAGATATGTAAAGACATGATAAGATAGCATTTAGCTTTTCTAAATGATTTCAAGTCCCCAGGCCTAAGAAGATTAAGTACCAGAGTAAGGTAAAATCTTGCTGATGTGATAGTCAATTGCATGAATAGAAATTTCTTATCTTCTAGCCACCGGGGAAAACAGGAAATGTGACCAGAAATCCAGAGTTAGAAACATTTAGTCCTGACTTTCAAAATGAAAGGAAAAAACAGTGTCTTAGGAGACTTTATTACTTTAATTTGTGTGTATTCTCACTTTTCTAAACCAGTAGCCAGGCCATGAATACACTCTTGCCTCCAGGGTGGTTGCAAGTGGAAAGCAGACACAGGATATGATCTGGGCTTCCTTCACTCCTTTGTGAAAACCTATGTCCCTTGAAGAGATGTTGAGTTGCAGGTGTCACTGATGCTCACCAAATATTCCATATATATTCCTCTACAATTCCTAGCCTCCCTGGCATTTAATTTCAGACCATGAGACTAGTTCAGGCTAATCAATTATGAGTGGAAGCAATATACAGACTATTTACAGACTAAGGCAGTTGAAAACCTAATTCCTCTAATTTTCTCTTTTCCAGACACAGCTTGCGATAGTGGCATCATAAAGTGCAAGGAGCCTGGTTCCTTGAGTCAGTAGACAGAAATAAAACTGACAAATAACATCATCAGAATTTGTGTGAATAAAAAATAGACTTTTGTTATGCTAAACTACTCATATTTTTGATACCTTAGGGTACTTAGCATTGATTTTTCCTGTTCTTTTTAGTTATTCATATAGCTAAAAATTTAGTGATAGATAAAGCCTTGGACATTGTTAGAATAGAATTTTTATTTCATTTGAAGAAGCTTTTGTCAACTGTGTTTTGGCCTTATCCTCAGGCTGACACTCTTCATGGTAGCAAAGTTGCTTCAAGCAGCCAGACCTTACATCTGTGCATCTTACAATCCAGAATAAGAGAGGCTTCCCTTTCTTCAACATAATATTTCATCCTTTAGTCTGATTGGGCTGTCCATGAACCAAGAGCTGTTTCATAGATAGTTACATTACACTGATTAGCTTTAACCAATCAGGGCCCAAGGCTGGAGCCGATGATGGATCAATCCCACTTCAACCTCATAGCTGCTACAGGTCAAGGGGAAGTTGCAATGAATTACGGGGAGAAAAACTGTAAAATATACTAAGGAGTTCTCTAATGTTCCTTTACTCTGTCTTGTTCAAAACATTCATAATGATTTAACAGCATATTTAGTGGAGTCATGAAGCTCGTAAAGAAAGTATCTTACATAACAGTCAAGGTTCAAAATGTTAATAATGAATTGGAATAATAGTTCAAGTCTAATAACATAAATGTTTCTTAATTAGAAATTTAAAAACCAATATGTAAGATATAAGAAGAAATTAGGCTTGGATTTGAAAGGATGAATTTTATAAATATAAGGCCAGGTAGGTAAACATTAGTACTATATCTTGCAAAATATTGGTGTTTGCAGTTAACAGCAAATACAATCAACAATGTAATGAGACCTTGCAACAGGCAGAACAACACTAAATTGCACAAATGCACAGAGTGAAAAATTACATTTTATTCTACATAAGTGAGATCAAACTTGGGGTCTATGAAAAATTGGGGGAATAACAATTTAAGAGGAATATTTAAAAAATTAGGATCTTTTTGAAGAATGGGCAAATTAAGGAACTGGAAGCAACATTAATTTTGAAGAACTTAAAGGACCTATGGCTGCTTAGCCATGAAAAGAGGGGCTTAAGAAGAATTTGTTAACTGTCTTCAGGTTTCTGAAATGCTGTCATACTGAAAAAATACATAACTTGTTTAGAGAGAATTGCTGGGACAGAAGGATTGAAATAAAAAGATAAAAAAATTTTCAACATTATTTATAGAAAGCTCTTATAATAGCCGTAAATATTCACAAATGAAAGAGGCCACCTCAAGGCAGAAAGCTTTGTTGCCGCCAGGGTGAATTCAATCGAAGTAGGACTTAAACTTGTCAAAGGTGATGCAGAGAAGACCAAGCAGGAAATGAGAATTGAACAAGATAATTTTTATAATCCCTTTCATAGGTATGCTTCTAGAATAATGCAAAATAAACTAGATTTCACTACTGTGTAGAAGTAGTCTATTTTAATGCTTAATTCCCTAAAGATAAAATTCTATTGCATAGCTTCAGAGAAAAAGAAAGAAAATGCCATCTTTAAATGATCTCTACTTTTCTATATCACGAGAAATTTCATACATTTTATGATTCCTAAGGACACAGAGAACACTTAGTAGAATCAGACTTTCACAATGATATATATTCTATACTCATGAGGTGTCAGAGGCAGCAAATCGGGTGGGACGGGTTGGTCCAGTCCTGTAAGGACGTGTCCACTTTAGTTTCCAGCTTAGTTTGCAGCCAAGTATCATAAGACATGTAGAAAAACAAGAAACAACACCCTTGTACCTGTCTAATTACTTAGGAAGACATGCTCAGAGGTTTAGTGGTTAATTAGCCTCCAGAAGAGTCATAACTGATCGTAAAAGGCCAAACCCCAGGGTCTCTGTCTTGTCTTCTGTTAGGCCAGGAAAAAGGCTAGTTTCTAATGCTTGCTAAGCCTCAGTCACTTCCTTTCTGTCTAGTATAGAAATTACAGAAGTCCTAATTTTAATGTATCACACATGGAGACAGAACAGTTGCATAAATGAGAACCAGCATGTTTTTAAATGTTAAAAATTAATAAAATACACAGCAAGGACTAAAGAAATTTTGCAAAGGAACCACCATATTTTGCCATGTATAATGCACACCCATGTTTTTGGCCCAAACTTTTAGGAAAAATTGTTCATTTTAATTTTTCAATTCAATTTTTATTTATATATAAAACTGATTATCATATTCCAGGGTATTATTTTGCATACAGATATTGTTATTGCTTTCTAGAGTTCTACTTTTAATGCATAAGCATAAATAAAATAATTAAAAACATATAGATACAGAATTAGTACTACTCATATATAATACACATTCTTATTTTTCCCTCAAAAATATGGGCCAAAAAAGTGTGCATTATACATGGCAAAATACAGTATTTTATTAGCCAGAGTGATCAAGGAAATGTTTGTGTACACGACACACTCACTCCAGAACAGGAGAGAAAGTACTTGTTACATAGTAAAGAAACACTATTTCCAATTCAGAGAATGCCATGAGTTTGCACTTTGTTTGGGGGGTGTATTTCAGAGAAGTGGAGGGGTTTTGAAAGGATAAAATAAAAGTTAAGATGAAACGATGGGCCAAGGTCAGTATGAGAGTTTTGAATGCCAAATTTCAGGCCAAGTTCAGACTTTTTTTAGGCTTTAGGTTTGGCCACCAGGTGTTTCTGTGAGGAACTGGAAACAACTATGATTAAATTTGAATGTTCAGAAAATTTGTGGTGAGCCACTTAGTAGAGATACAGAATTTGAAAGTTTTTTCCAGACTGAATTGGCAAAAGCACAAATCAATTGACCTTTCATGCAGACTGAGAGTCCATCTGCTCAGGCTGGTCCTACAAAAGGGCATACTGAACACCAGTGCTCCCTGGCATATCTGCGCCTTATGAGTCACTTCTACATTGTGTTTTTGCAAATAAAAAATACTGTTGAGGCAGAATAAGAGACATCTTTTATGAAAACATAATTATGCATATTTGCATATGCAATCCACTCAACATTTTTAATTATACTCCATTTAACACATCAGACACTTTTTAAAATATATGTCTTAAACCCACAATAGAAAAAAATAAGATTTATACTAACCTGAGAAGTTTAGGGGAAGGCAATTTTAGAAAAAAAATTGCCCACTCAAAAGATAAAATGCAGATTTAACTTCTAATGTAAAAATTATTAATTTTTGTTTTTTTCTGAGGAAATGCTCTATATTTTTTTGTATCTGTAAGTCTATTCCCAGGATTTAAACACAGACACACACACACACACACACACACACACACAAATTCATCCAGACAACATAGATTGTCTCAACTAAACTGCAGATTTTTGACAAGAAAGTAAAAATCTGATACAATATACCATTGGGGTTAAAAAAACAGAAACAATGTATATTCACAGAGTGATGCAGAAGAAGTTACAAGGGTTCTTTATACCCACAAACACAGACACTCTCCCTTTTAGGAGAGATCTAGATCATGACAGGTGCTTAAAATTTCTCTTCAAGCAGAGAGAGCTGTTCTGATTTGTATGGAAGGGATTCTCTTTTAAACCTGTGGCACATGTCAAGCTACATATATTTCATTCTTGCAAGCAACACTCTGTGAATTTGCACACATACAGTTTGCTGGTCAGAGTCTGTTTGTTTGAGGTTATTCCACAAATCAACTTAGAATTGTTTGTACCTCTTGTTTCCTCAGTTCTTGGAGCATCATATCCAAGGGAACACTGTTCTTCCTTAAGAATTCGAGGCTGCCTGTTCATTACCTGCCATCTGTTTGTAACATCGTGCTTGCTAGCTAAAAACTCCTTACATTTTTGTGCTGCATCTTGATCATGTTCTAAAACTGATCATACACTAAACTTTCTAAATATCAGAAACCAGACCTGGGAGGTTACAGATAGTTTTAGAGCATTTTTCCTTCTTCCAAATTAATACTTTTCCCTAACTAAATTTTCTAGTCAGCTCTTGGGAAATAAATCTCCAAACCATTATTACTGGAAATTCAGTTGCTGTTTGCATTCATTAGCTCAAAACACTGTTTTGGGAATCAAATAATTCCAATTTACATATAGGCTGACCAACTATGACAGTGTAAAACCAATTTATATAAACAAGGGTTGTAATAATAGATTATCTTGACTTTCAGAGTTGCTATAAGAATTAAATGAGATAATATCTGGCATAGAGTAGGGATGTATTATTAATTAAATGATTGAGAAATAAGTTGTAGTAGATTTTGAAGATTTTCATAGATTTTAAAAGTAGCATCACAAAATATTATAAAAAATGCATATCTTTAGAATGAAGTTACATAATATAATAGGACAGCAATTTGAACAATTCTGAAAAAAAGAAGTCCTCAATCAACTCATGTGGCAATTTAGGAAAATTTGAAAGTTTACATTCTTTCAAAAATAAAAACTTCACCATGTGTAAGATAGAAAATATTCATTTGATGTATACTTATTGAGCATTTACTTTATGCATAGCTTTGAATGGAAGAACTGCCAGCAATATCTTCTTTCCTTCAAAACATGTAGAATTTGTCTTGATTTTCACACATAAAATCAAACTTCAAGTGACAAGAAATAAAGAGAATATTCCAAAGCAAAGAAAGGAAAGGATAAACTTACAACATAAACAGAGGAAAACAAGTTATAGGAATACTGAGCAGACCAGCACAATCGAAAGTTTGTCAAGGTGGCGGCTAGCTACACCCAAGGAGCTGGAATATAAAGATTAAGGGTCTGAATTTTATACTGTGAGAAATAGAGCGCTGCTAAAGATCCAAAGCTGAACAGTGACAGACTCAATCTGACTTTTAGGAAGATTGATCTGGCGGTGAGGCTTAGGATGCGATGGAGTGGAGAAAGCCTGAAGACATGAAAATCAAATAAAAACTAGTGCATTAGTCTGATGAAGATATAATAAGCGACTACAAAAGGTTAGTGTCCATGGAATGATAACAAATGGAATATCTCAGAAGGGTTATTTTTTAAACTGAATAACCTTAATCACTGATTAGATAGGAAGGAAAAGAAATTAAAGTGACTATTACTGTCTTTTTTTAATTTTTATTTTAGTTTATTCAGTACAGTTTCTATCCTTTATTCCCATTCCAGCCCACCCACCCATCCTCCCTCCTTCCTCCCATTTCCAACCCCCCTAGTTTTGTCCATGTGTCCTCTATATTTGTTCCTGTAAACCCTTCCCTTCTCCCCTGAAATTCCCTCCCCTCTCCCCTCTGGGCACTGACAACATGTCCTCTATTTCAGTGCCTTTTGTTATAAAACAAAGAAACAAGTAAAATATAACAAATGACTATTACTGTCTTGAGATGCCATAAGAACAAGTGAACTCAGACATGATAACCCTTTGATGGAGTTATTGGTAAGAGCCCTAGTTCTTACCCAGAACTTACTGTGTGCCAGGCGCTTTTCTACATTTCATGTATATTAACTCATTTAGTCTTCTGAATAATGCTCTGAGTTACATATAATTATATAATGTTTTAGCTAAAACCTGGAGCAGAGAGAGGTTAAGTGAAAAGACTAAAGACACATAACCAGAAAGCAGCAAGGCCAGGTCTGAACTCAGCTTATTCAGGGCACACCGCCCCCTCGCCACTTCTTAGGAAAGACCACCCATCACTAGCAGCAGGTGTAACCTTCACAAAAACAACTTCCTCCCAAGATGGTTACAACATTTGAACAGGACGTCTTTCCTCTAAAATTCTGCTTTTAAACTCAGTACCAAAAACTATATCCCATGAAATTAAGTCAATTAGAAATTATATTTATTCTTATCTTTTTCTTATGCCAAAAACTTCGTCAACTTCGTCAATGCCAAAGGGACGAAAAGCTGCCAAATACTATAATTAGAAACTGTGGTCTAGAATTGACAGCATAATTACAGGAAGTTAGACATGTCATATTTCATGAGTGAAAATAACTATGACATTTCCATATTTTTTATTTTTGTAATTTATTGTTTTTCAAAAAATAATTAGCGGTTCAAAATTAGCACATTACCGGAACTTTCTAGTGAAAAGGCGATGCTCTTGGCTGCAGAGTGCAATTATAGCCACAGGATATTAGACATGAAGTGATTAGGAATAATTTCCTTGGAACTGCTACAACCCCGTGGGTGGAGGAGGGAACAGGTTTTGATGATATTACGGTGTCATGCAAATGAGATCTCACTTCAACCTGGACTCCAAGTTGTAACTGACATTGCCTAGTTTAGCACATTTCTTCTCTCTGAATAGAACATCAGTGATGGGCTGCAGTGCAAAGAGGCAGGACAGAATACCCAAATTAAAGACAAATATAGACTTGAAGTGACATGCAGAAATAAAGCAGGCAACCAATATTTTATTGAGTATATTGGGAAACCATTTTATGATCAAAATTTTGAATAGCCCTGGATAGCTAGTTCACCAGTTAGAGTTTTGTCCTCTTATGCCAACATTGCAGGTTCCATTCCCGATCAGGGCACATACAAAAATCAACCAATACGATGCATAAATAAGTGGAATAAAAGAGTGACACCTCTCTCTCTCACACACACCTCTATCTCTATGTCTATCTCTATCTCTTTATCTCTCTCCCTCTATCTCTCTAAAATCAACAGTTTTTAAAAAACATTAAATGATAACATTTCTTTAAAGCACACAATGGTTTACACACACATACACACACACTTCTTTTTAACCCTCATAATATTCCTAGAGATAGATACTATTATTATCACCATTTTACAGATGAGCAAACCGAGACAGAAATGTTAAGTAACCTTGCAAGGTCACATAACCTACAAATGTCTGGGTTGGGACACAAATCCAGGCAATTTGGCTTCAAAGTACAAACCCTTAACCTCTACACATAATCATGTATCAGCGCATATTAGCACAAAACAGACTTTTAATATATGTTCACAGGACTTTAATAAAGTAGTCTTTGAACATTTGCAAGTGAAAGGGCTCAGGAATATCTGCCATCAGTATTAAGGGCTCTTAGGAAAGACATCCTGGCCCAGAACACTGGGAGACAATATTTGAAAGACACAACAAAACTGATCATCAGACCCAGGGCAATGAAGCAAAAGGAAACCAATCTGGCCCAGAATCAAGGTTGTCCCTGTAATCCCACTGATTTAGAAGTATTATTACAACAGAAAGAGAGGTTCCCATTCCAAGATTAGGGGAAGGCATTCTCAAAGAATCATTTTTAGAATTTTAAATTCCTGAATTAAAGAATCCTTGGAGAGAACAAGAGTAGCTGAGTATCTCTTACAGAAATTTACATTAACCTAACATATATTGTCTATCTTGGTCTACTAGAGAATTGAGTTAAGAATGTGATTTTATTCTAACTGTGGAACACTTATCTTTGCACATTTTCTACCCTATAGAAATAGAATTGGTTCATGTAGAAAGTAGTTATTTTTTGACATATTCACACCAAGCCCACCAGGTAGAGTCTAACTCTTAACATTTTAAACAGGACATTTACCATTTGAGGGATCAGTAGTGATTTATGTCTTTGGGGACAGGACCTGGAGTGTGTCTTTAAAGCAGACTTTCCTTTGTACAAAACAGAGGGAGTCCTCTATGTTGCAGAGATGCTGTAGTGAGGACTTACATTAAAACTTAGTAATGCTTCACAACACTAAACTAAAAAAGAGTAAAAGAAACAATCCAGTTTTTTGGTAGATACATTTGGCTTTTTTCCCGTGACCAGAATATTAATTGGGCAGGCAGAACTGACCCTCTCTCTCTTTCACAATGGAGAATGGACTTTGAGAGGAAACTTGACTATGTGCAGCAAGCAGCACTTGGTGTTTGGTAGCCTCCTTGTGATGTTATTTGAGATTTAACAGCCCAGACTGTTGGAAACATAGCCATAGCTATTGTGATTGTCTCGTTCCAGCCGTGTGCCTGGAGCTTCCCTTGGAACTGCTCTCTGAAGGGGGTGGATGCTCTCACTATCCATCTTATAAAAACATTTTTAATCCTGAGGCAAGGCACTAAACAAGATGTGGCATGAAAGAACTTCTCTTTTTTCTTGAGTTGGGAGGGTAGGGGCACAGAGGCGAAGGCCAGGAAGAGGACCTGGACAGTCAAGATATAGTAATGTTTTTGAAGAATCCCATTGGAGCGGGGTCAGTGGGTGAGTTTCTGCTATCTGGAGGCCTATTAAGGGTGAAGCAGAAATTCAGATTTTGATTTGGGAGTCTGAGGACTCTAAAGAGTCATAAACACCCGATTGGTGTGGCTCAGTGGATTGAAAGCCAGGCTGCAAAGCAAAGGGTCACTGGTTTGATTCCCAGTCAGGGCACATGCCTGGGTTGTGGGCCAGGTCCCCAGTAGGGGGCGTGCAAGAGGCAACCACACATTGATGTTTCTCTCCCTCTCTTTCTCCCTCCCTTCCCCTCTCTCTAAAAATAAATACACAAAATATTTTCATAAAAAAAGAGTCATAAACACCGGTGAGTAGCAGCTGAAAGTTGTACTTTAACATTTAGTAATGTCTTATGAAAAGACACAGCCTCATCTTGCTTGCACTCTGAGGAATGAGAAGAGAGTTTTCCCACCCAGGGGCTACATAGGTAGTGTCAGGGATACTCACCATAGGGAGATAACTCCAGCGACCTCTAGAGCTGCATAAGTAGCAAAGTAGGCAGAAAAGGCAAATGGGCTGGAATGAGGAGTCTGAAGTACTGAGGCAACAGCAGTGAGGAACAGCAGAAAGTGAGGAACAGCAGAAATCTGAAAAAATTAAAAAAAATAAGTAGAGGATGCTTAGATGGATGCAATTTCTGTCAATTACTCTGATGCTTCAACTGAAAGAATTTAATACAAAAATAAAATTTAACTTTTCAATACAGATTTGTGAAGTCAGTTTATGCTTATGGTGGTGGTGGTCATGGTATGAAACACTCCAATTTACAAACTATTTGCCTTTAATTTCTAAATCACAATAGCTTAATCTTCAATCAGACTTTCAGTCTTCTACTACATTCTCATCCCTTTGTGTTCCTGAGGGTATCTAAGGAATATTGACATGTTTCTTAGATTCACTCTGTTTTATGTAAGCCACCTTAGCCAGCTGTCAGGCTTGGGACCACCACCACCTTCTTCCACACACCTCCTCCTATGTTCTTGAGACTGAGGACCCACAAACATGCTTTTTTCCTTGTACCAGATTGTCCCTCACACTGGCACTAGTGCTTCTTTAAGAAGTGACAGATGACCAGACTACAGAGCATGTAAGGATTTTGCAGAGGCTTGGTAATAACACGAAAGAATGAGGACTTAAACTGAAACCTAAGTCCTCAGACCCTCAGGTTCAAAAATCTCCCTGAGGCATTTCTTCTTCAGTGATATCGCCCTTAGGATGCAGTGCCATCGTGTCACCTACAGAGGAAGCACACAGAAGTATGTCTCTCTGCCCTTGGCATCCAAGTCACAATTCTCTGAGGACTGGCAGAAGAAGAAAAATCTCCCCCTCATGCCAGTCTGAGTCTTCTCATTCAAACTTCCCAAGGATCCCAAGGATTAACTTCTTTCCTAAATGCTTGACAATATGAATGCATATTTTTTCTGTACTTAAACTACAAAGATTGGCCTAGCCCAAAGTTATTAGGAAAACTCACCCGAATTTAACATTATTATATTATTTCCTTAGCCAGGATAATTTATTCTTAAATGTCACCTCAAAGAGCACTTTGACAGCCAAAATAAACTTTAGACTCTCAAGTTGTGCGCTTTAAGGGTCTCATTAACTACGTGCTGTGAGTATGTGTCTCCGTGTCTTGATGGCCGTCTTTGCATCTCCACCTCTGACCACTCCATGAGTTGGTTTTAATTACTATTCCTACACGTACAGACAGATCATACAGCTTGAAGTTGATAATAAGGATTCTATGACTCATGCCCAGGTAGGATGATTTTAGAACCTTCTCTTCCAACCACTATTCTGAAACTGCTTTAGAAAAAAATGTTCCGAGATGATACAGTTCAAACACCTATTTTTACAAAGAAACATTTTCCCCAGAAGAAATGATTCATAGAGATGAAACTTGGACCATAATGATGAACTTTTGCTTTGTTATTATAGAGTAGCAACTCTTTCCATCTTTTAAAAATGTGATTTTTTTGCTTTACCTTTGACCATCAAGTGATTTTTCCCAAAGCAAATAAGCTGTCTGTCTCATACCTGAACTCAATCTTCCAACACTAGAGAACAGAAGCACTGCTCATAGTTTTGAAATGGAAGGCCTGCTTACACATGATAATATCTATCATTTAGCAAGTAGGAACTATTTTATTTGCCTGCCAGTTATTGGACTTCTCTAAATACCTATTTGTGTGTGTGTGTGTTTTGAAGAAACTTGACAAGGGATAGACTATTTTCCCCATTTTCCCCTTGAAACAACAGAAACATAAAGACTAAAAGATGACCTAGAGATGAGTAAGGAGCTCAGTGAATCTAAAAACAAAATCTGATTCTGAGTTCAGTGTTCTTCCAGTTCCAAAAACTTTCAAGCCATGTGCCATAACTCTTCATTTTCTTACATTTTCTCAGTGTCTCCAGTGTGACTCGTTATGACAGGGACACTCTGAGAGGTACACTGAGACTTAGGCCCATTCTCAGTACGCATTCAGCTGGAATGTTGGAGATCTGCAGGGAGCATCTCTCTTTGTAAAATGTTGGAATAAATGATACCCCATTTTTATGTCTATCATTCTCTATTGAGGCAAGGGAAAATTGTTAGCCTCTTTTCAGGAAAATCTTACACTGCCAGGATGAATAAAATGAGGACAGCAGCACTGGGCTTTCAGTTAGATTTCCTCAGCACCAGCAGTCAGACTTGCAAAGTCACATCTGCACACACAGGAAATAGAGACAGTAGCAGCCACCTGCCTGTTGCACACACATGTGCAGGGGCTTATTGAGCTCAAGTGCAAAAGCACATTGACATATAAGAAGTGCTTTATAAGCACAACTTCTCCTTTCATAGAAATGCCACTAATGAGAAGAAAATGTAATAAATTACAAGATAAAACACAGTCATTCTACATCATTCTTCCTAAAAATAGGATATAGCTATCATTCAACATAGGAAACTGAGGTACTCTTAGGAGGAAAAAAAAGTCCCTAAATCTAGAGTTTAATGTATGTGACCGTTCTCTTGACTTCCATGTACATTTTTTAAATTATTTTATGTGGAAAAATATGTAGGCACTTACACATATAAACAGTTATTTAATAATGCTTTCAGAAATACAAGGGGGCCCCCAAAATGAAATTTATTTATAAAAAATTTTGTATTTATTCTTACATGTTTAAGCTTAAATCATTTCAAAGCACTCTCCATTTTGTGCAAAACACCTATCGAGACTTATTTCTACTGCTCAAAACAGTTTTTGAACTTGTCAATTTTTATGCATTTTTTGTGCTCCTGCCATTTTTTGTTTATCTTTTCCACATTGGCAAAATGTTTCCCTTTGAAGTCTTTTGCATCCTGAGAAATAAAAAAAAGTTGCTCTGGGCAAGATTGGGTCAACCAGGAGGGTGGGGCAGGGGGGTGATACCGTTTTTAGTTAAAAACTGCTGAGCACTCAGAGTGGTGTGGGCAGGTGCACTTGTAAATTGCCATCATGAAGTAGACAAACACATTGAAAGAGTCTTCAAAAAAAAGTTTACTGAAGCCAAACATAGCCTCTCACAACAACACCAGCTGGTACACAGGTACAGATGGGATCCTAGAACACTCACCTAGAGGGGGAAGCCTACAAAGGGATAATTCTGGTTTTGGGAGGGAGTCCCCTTTGTAAGTCTCTAAAATAAATACAAAAATTTCAACAGTGATTATACTTGAAAAGTGGAGTATAAATTTGAGGGTAGTGGTCCCATAATTCAAAATTTCTGTCAATAAACATGCACTGTGAAATCATAAGAAAATGCATTTTATAATAATACTTCTTTGTCATAGGAAAACCCCTAGAGTATTAGATATAAAAATAATATTGCAAAATTAATGGCAGATAAATAATAAAGTAAATGGGAGCAGTAATTAGAACTTAATTATTAATAACAAAATGCCCAGTTCAATGACTTAAAAAGAACTGTTGCAGTACATCATTGATAGGTTAATGGATGTCAGAGGTCTGTGTTATTTTTATTTAGACATCTGGGCCCCATCATATGAAACATCACTGGATAGAATGACAAAAAAAGGTGAGAAGCAGACAGTCTCATGAGATGTGACAGGTGTCACCTCTGCTCATTTTCACTGGCCAAAGCAAATCACATGGTGAATCACATGGTTAGATCATCACTCAGATCTAACACAGAGCTCTTTTTCAGTGAATATTGGGGAAAAGAGAGAG
This sequence comes from Trachops cirrhosus, assembly GCA_028533065.1. Lineage (NCBI taxonomy): Eukaryota > Metazoa > Chordata > Mammalia > Chiroptera > Phyllostomidae > Trachops > Trachops cirrhosus. The sequence continues at coordinate 122,766,789 of CM052539.1, forward strand.
AGAATTGTCCTTCCAAAGCCTTGTTCCCCCAGGCCTACTATTTATACTTTTCACAAAAAGTAGAATGCAATTCTCAAATTTGTGATCTGTAGGCCACTTAAGAAAAATGTGGCCAGCTGACTTTAGAAGCCAACAGTAAAATTACTAGTATCCTTCCTCTCTTCCCCTCTTCCAATCCATAAGGATAGATTGACACCTTTTATGTCAGGCTCTAGGAATACAAAGATGAAATGACCTAGCCCTTCCTTCCTCCATGGCATTTTATGCTAGAAGAAACAGAAAACATCTCTCTATGCAAAAAAAAAAATCTTTGCTTCATGAAAGAACTAGAGTTGAAATCTGACTCTGAAACGATAAAACCTGGTTTTATTCTTTTTGACAAATTATAGACCCTCTTTACCCCCAACCAAAAAAATACAATAAAATACTATTACCCTCCAATGAATAAAAACTGTATAATACCTTAAAGTAATTTAAGTGTCACCAAGAATCATCACTACTTACAAAGTCTCTAAATGACAGGCATATGAAAAGTTTAGAGGTAAAATTAATGAAGTACAGTAAAAACCTCACCTGGGTATTTTCAACATTTCCTACTTCCCCCCAAAATTACAAATACAAGGAGGACAACAAAAAATGCATAGACACTATTAACCTATGTTTGTTTCAATTGCCCCTAAAACTGTGCTTGTACTAAAGTAGAATAGCCCAAGAATTGTTCAGTTATTTCTTCAAAAGCAAATATAACTTAGATAATAATATTTTTTAAAGATTTTATTCATTTTCAGAAAGAGAGGAAGGAAAGGAGAAAGGGAGAGAAATATCAATGTGTGGTTACATCTTGCACACCCCCTACTAAGGACCTGGCCCACAACCCAGGCATGTGCCCTGGTTGGGAATTCAACCGGCAACCCTTTGGTTTCCATGCCACTCCAGTGAACTACACCAGCCAGGGCAGATAATAATAATTTAAGTGCAAATTCATTGCAAGATATTTGCAATTTGATCTCTCAATATTGTTCATTACAAACTATGAGTTGAAATTTGTGCAATGAACTGCTGCACAGCAAAATATGTGAACTCGAACTATAATTCTTTTTGCCTTTCTTACTCTTATGATGAATGCAAACTGCACTAGTAAGATAGGAATCCATCATTTATATTCACTATTTTAATCTCAAATAGGCCAATTAAGATTGCTTACTGTGTCATATGGTCAACCACTTTCACCACATTGGGCATATCTTCAGGCAGAGAGAAAACATATCATGTGTGTAGATAAGGATGCTTGGATTTGTGTTTTCTGTGTGATAACTATGTTCTTAATAGCTTCTCTCTATGGTCTTGTGCAGTGTTAACCAGATTTATCTCTAAACAGAATAGCTTCAAGTTTTACAACTCTGGCTCTCACAGCCCAAAGAAGCTCTTGCAGTTAACACCTACAAATTACCCTATAAGTATCTGGAAAATTGAAAACAACAATAACCACAAATATCTCGCTAAGTGAACTATATATCCACGGAATGTTAAATTACAAAGGATCTTGCCTAGACATGGAAATTAGCCAAACCAATACCAACGACAGGCAGATTCTCCACAAAAAAAAAATTGCCTTCATATTTACACTCCAAAATACCATTAACATTGGGAGTCAAGTTTTCTTTAAAGTGTTGTTCTATATCAGAAAAACAAAAAAACTCCTTAAGAAACCACTATAGCAAAGGTTCTTAATAAATTCAGTAATGTAGTCAGTTTAAAGTCTGTGTCCTACATATGTTTTCCTTGTCTCATTTATAAACTCAAAAAGGAGGTTAAAGAAATTTAAACTGGATAACTAATCATTAAAAATTGCAATACAAATTTAAAGGGGGAAAAAAGTAACAATTTCGTCTTTGAAAATCAACAGCCTTAATAACGGTCCATCACTATAATACAAAGTCTAAATGTATTTTGCTCCATTGCATCAGAGCAACCTTTATTATTTTTAACACATTTATTTAAATTAAAAATGCGATTATCTGATCCAACTGCTGAGGAAAGGGTCAGAAATCATTCCCTGACTTTTGTTGCTATTGCTTTTTCCTTTTTAATTTGTTCTTAAATGAACCATGTTCTTATAAATGGAGCAACATGGCAAACACAGAGGCAACAATGTATTTCCTTGAAATGGAAACCCAAAGCACCAAAAATAATTTAATCATATAGTCTTCTGAATTGTGAGATGACAATGAAATCTAACATTAAGCAATGAAAGAAGGACATCAATGGAGAAAAATAAAGGGTTTGTTTGTTTGTTTGTTTGTTTTGTATAGCACTGATTGAGTATAAACTCCCCATTTAAGAAAGATGAACACTGACCATTTAGTTTCACTCTGTTCTATGGCCATGGCTTCCTACCTTGGGTAATGTCCCAGGGTTCTAACTGCAGGCCACATTAGAGAATTGAACAAGGCAGTTATATCCACATTCATCATGTTTTTAAAACTTCGCTCTATTTTCATAATTCATTTTCAATGGGTTAAACGTCCATTCACACTGGAAGAAATGTGTTGGAACTCCATACATATTAAGAAAGGTCAAGTGTTTTTCTTAAAAGTACAACTATAATGCAGCTATACTTGGAAAAAGATTATTTTCCTCTCCTACTCTGAATTAATGACATCCATCTACAGAGTAGCAAGGTGCAAAATTAGTTCTTTAGTACCAATATTAAAGTTATAATAGCCACCATTTATTGAACACTTAATATAACCCAGGCTTATCTTTAATACTTATATTACCTCATTTAATACTCTTGACAACTATATAAAACATTATTATTATTAGCAGTTCCATAACCATAACTGCTTTATGAAGTATATTTTATATATTTAAAGCATACACTTTAATAAGTTTTAAGATATGTATTAGCCCATGAAACCATTACCAGGATTAAGGTAATGGGCATACCCATCATCCCAAAAAGGTCCTTAGTGCTCGTTTGTAATCCATCCCTCCCTTCGCACACTGATCTCCTCCCCTCCCATCAGGCAACCACTGACCTGCTTTTCTGTCACTACAGACGATGATGAGAAAGAGCTAGAATTCTCATACACTGCTGGTAGGAATGTAAAATGACACACACACATCAGAAAACAGTTTGGTACTTTCCCCAAAATTAAATATACACCTATGACATGACCTGTATGCTCATCCCTGAGTATCTATCCAAGATAAAAAACATATGTCCCTAGAAAGACTTGCTTGTGAACATTCACAGAACTTTTATATGATGTGGCTTGTGTTTTAAAGACATCCTTCTGAATGCTAATTTTGGACTAAACCCAGGAAATTGAGCAGAGAGAAGAAGATCAATCAGGAAGTTACCACAATAATATGGATTGGGATGATGGTGGCTTCACCAGTAGGCTGTGATGGTAAAGTGGTGAGAGTTGGAAAGATTCTACATAATATTTTTTGAAAAAAGCTTTACTGTATTTCCTGATACATTATATTATGGTGTAGGAAATAGACAAGTGTCAAGGAAGTCTCCAAGATGTTTAGCCGAAGTGACTAGAAAAAAATGGAATTGCTGTTAACTGAAGTTGATAAAGTGTCAGGAGGAACAGACCAAAACAAGTGAGATCAGAGGTGGGCTTGGTATATGATAATGTTGACGTACCTGTGATGTGTAGAGGGAGGTGTTAAAAAGGTTGTTGGATATATAAGCTCAGACTGGAACTGAGAGGTCAGACCTGGAGATAAGAATTTGGAAATCATTAGTAAACAGATGGTATCTATGTATGGAAGTGAATGTAGAAATAGAGGAACTGTATAAGGGGAGGGAATCAGACATTGGGTTCCCAACATAACCAACAGTGGCATTGATAAGGACACCACCACTGGAGTGGTGGGTGGTAACTACTGGTTAGGGTAGGAGAATAGAGAAAAAGGACATGGAAGCAGGGAGTGTAATGAATCTTTGTATATTTTCTGTGAAGAAAGGCTAAGAAATGAACTGGTAGATGGAGAATGATGTGAGATCAAGAGAGGTGTTTTTGTTTATTATGATTTTTTAAAATTCTTGCTTTGGTTTGTGTTATTTTGTTAGTCAAGCTGGCAGTACAAGTTAATATCCTTGGTGGTCTCTGATATGTAAAAATTTGAAATGTATTTGACTGTGTGTATTCATTTTTACATTTTTACATTTTTATCTTGAAACAATTATAGATTCACAGAAAGTTGCCAAAATAGTCCAGAGAGGTCATTATACTTTCTACCCACTTTGGCCCAGTGTTTACACCTCACATGACTATGGCACAGCATCAAGATCAGGAAACTCACATTGGTATAATGTGTGGGTATCGTTCTAAGTCATTCTGTCAATTATGTAGATTCATGTAACCACCACCACAATTAAAATACAGGGCTATTCCATCACCACAAAGATCTCCCTTGTGCCACATCTTTAAAGACACAATTTGCTCTTCAATGCTATAATTTTGTCTTTTCTAGCCTATTATATAAATGGAATCATACAGTGTATGACCCCTTGATACTGGCTTTCTTTCACTCAGCATAATATCTCTGTGTCTATTCAGGTTGCTGAGTGTGTCAATGATTTGTTCTGTTTTATTTCTGAGCAGTATTATATAGTATGGATGTACCACCATTTGTTTAACTATTCGCCAATTATAAGACATTTCAGGATGTTTGTAATTTGAGGAAATAATTCAGTAAAAGAGGGAAAACCAGACAATGCAAAAGAGTGTGGGATTAGTGGAGCAATGTTCTTGAGTGGAGAAGCTGACCTCTGGACCATGGACATTCATCCAACCTAAAACTGCTGAAGTCAGAGTGCGTAGGCAAAAAAATGCAAGAAAATGGATGAGGAAGTGGGAGTTGGTAGGAGGTCTTTTCTAACTGATTCTACTTTCCAAATAAATAACCAAGCAAGGTCATCAGTAGAGAATAAAAGTTGTAGAAAAGTTTTTGCAGGTTTGAGAGGAGAAGAAATTCATCTAGGAGAGTGGAGAGTGAACAGATCAGAGGAATGTTGGACATTATGCTACAGCACAAAGGGTACACAAAGTAGTAGTCATGGGTTTAAAGACAGAACAGCCAGCACAGCTGTGTGTTTTTCTCCAGCCTCATTCAGCTGCACCATGCAGGTGCAGAGGATGCAGTGAGAATAACGACTTTAGGTAGGCAGAGGAGAAATCAGAAAAACAAGAGTGAAAAATCGAGAGGTGGAGAAAGCGGTACTTGTTTTTGTTTCAGAAATCTGAGGCCCATTATAGTCAATAGGTATTCCGTAAGTGCAAGCAGCATAAAAGATAGAGAGGAGATGCCTTGAATTAGGAACAGAAAGCCAATCTTGTTTATCTTCAGTGCTAACCAATATCCTGAAAATCCCATTGAAGTGAAGTGCCACAGATATAAACACAGTAGTGATTCCCTTATTGACACTTAGCACTTAATGTTCCCCTTTCTCTTAGAATTGGAACTATCTTCAGTCAGCTCCCTCAATCACTGGTACTTCAATTTCTACAGCCATTTAAATATCTGTAGACCTTTGACTCTCTAATACAAAATGTGCATAACCTACCCTACTCAGGCTTTCTGATAAACCATTTCTATTTTCCCTTCTGTCAGATCTGCATATCACATCAAGGAAAGAGAAGCCTGGTTAATGGATTCTGTGCGTATTTTCATTTTCCTGACTGACACACTTGGCTGGGGTATTAAAACACAGAAGCTTTGCAACTCCTCCCACCCAACGAATTTGATGCAGAACGTCCCAATGGCATTCTTGAACACATTATGCCTCTTGGGGCTGAAGACAATAAATAGCACATGAAGCAGCTCAGTGCTGTGTGGTGTGTCTGAGGCACCAGCGTGTCTGTGATTTCACAAAGCAGGCTGCCACTTGTCTGAGTACAAATATGACGTTTCTAGAATCTCTGGGGAAAAAGAAAACAAAAAAAGATGCCTCTCAGTTCAAAGATACTTCCTAATCATGTTGGTACAGCTCTTTCACACTGCTGTCTCTCCCAGTATCAGCACTGAAACCAATGTAGTCAACAATGCTTCATAAGCACCTCTGCTTCTTAACAGGCTGGAAGCTAGGTATCTTTCTAATTAATGTTGTGAGTTTAAAATAAATTTCTGACATTCAGTTTGGTTACAGGTAACAAGGAACAACAGCCTCAGAAAACAGAAAATCACATCTGTAATTTGTTCAACTAGCTTGATCTATTTTAGTATCCTCAAGTCTTACATTTATTCTCTCCTCATTTATTCTCTCCTCTGTCCTCTCTCCCTCTCCCTCTCTCTCTCTATTCTCTCCTCCTTCCCCTCCCCTTCCCCTCCCTTCTTTTCCTCAAATCCAACACCCACACCTGTGCAAGAAAATAAACAAGAAGCTACAGTACTTATGTGGATCACAGCACTTTGTTACTCAGACAAAAAGAATAACAAGTATTTTTAATTTTGTCACTAGCAGAGGTCAGAAGGATGACAGAATTAAATCTGTGGGCCTTTCATTAAGTAGTTCCTCCAAGTCAGTTCAGTTTAAAACATTACTTAAAATGCTTTTCCCCCAGCTGTTGATATGTTTACTTTCACTTTTAAGCAAAAAAAACGCTGCAAATATGACCTTCCGTTGACCTGGCTGATCCATTTTAAAAGACTTAAAGCAAAACTGACTGAGCAATGCCATCTTGTAAGGCTGCAAGGCAGAGAACAGATCAGCTCATCAAAAACCACAGCTGGTGAAGGAAATGTTCCAACAGAGAGCACTTCCCGAAGCTCTATTCTTGGTGTCTGTTTTGGTGATGTGGGAACAGAAATGTTTGCCCAGGGCTCATTGGAAATAAGAGTGACTGGGAAGGGGGTAGGTGTGTGATGGGGAGATGCAGGCTACTTCAGGCTCCTCCCTGTGGATGGTGCTCTGACCACAGGTCAACATGGCCCCAGAGGCTCTGCACTTGAAAAGAATTAGGAGTTTTCCCAGGTCTGCCTTCAGCAGTTCCCACTGCTCTTTGCCTCACATTTGTGCCTCACATTCAGTGACCCCTGCCACCACTCCTAGGCCACATCATCTCTCCACAACATACTTTTCTCATTCCCATCCGTAGCCAGTGACTGCATTTTGCCAACTGTCCTCTCAACTCCTTGAACTTGGCAAAGTCTTCATATGAGCATTTTGGCATAAATTACTCCCTTTGCCTTAAATATTCTTCATCTGACTGCCTCCTTCTCATCGTCTAGGTCTCATTATAAGCATAACCCTTCCCTGATAGGTCTTTCCCAACTGTGGGCACCAAATTAGGCCTCCAGCCCACAATCACCCCTCATCAACCCCTGGTCTAGATACAATGTGACATTTCTACTTGTTTGTTCACAAACATGCAAAAAAAATCTATTTTATCCACCATTTGTATCACCTAGAATGGTTTCTGGCTCAATACAAATGTCACACTCTATAAATAACACTTGATTTTTAATAGAGTTGTTTTTATTAAGTGGTTCCCACCTCCCCAGTAACTGAGGCATCCAGGTCTATCCAACACTGTACCTAGATCTTGCAATATACTTCTCCACACAGGAAAGGGAAGTATGTCACATTACACTCATTTCACAGAGTAGAAAACAAAATTCACAGTAGTTATGTGATCAGCCCAAGATATTTAGAAACACTAATGTCCAAATAAGAAGTTATATAAGCATTTTAAGCATGATAGCAGGCTGATGGGATCTTATCGTAGACTATGAGATCTGTAGTCTGTATCTCAGACTGTATAACAGTCTGTATCAGCTGTATAAGCTATGCTGTACACCTGAAACTAATATGTTATTGAATGTCAACTATAATCAAACATTTCTTTAAAAGCCTTATAAGGACCCTTTTAAAGGACATTGTCAGCAGCTTGATTCTTTACCACAGGGTATTGCATCGTCCCTAAATCAAGTTTAAGAAATACAGAATGATGAAAAAAAGCATCAATGGTTAGAATCATCCCTTTAAGTAACTATGGGCCACAGCAGATCCAACTCATTTCTGTGGGAATGTGAGGTATGTGATCAAGAGAATTTTGGATATGATACAAAATACTAATGCCAATAAAGGATGTCAGTCCTGCCTGTAACTATATATACTATAATGTTGTAGTTAAAATTAGTAACTCTAGAATAAAACAAACTCGAGTTTTAACCCACACTGTATTGTTTACTTTTTGCTCTATTATCTGCTGTTATTATTAATTTTACTCACTTTCCCATATTTCAAATGAATATAACAATTTCACTGTCAACATTAGTGTGAAAGGTATATATTTAAATTGGTCAAAACAATGTCCAACACATAGTTAAGTAATTACTACCATAAAATTTTCATTTTTATTGTGGGGGTTATTGTTATTATTATTATGATTCACTTGAATTGCCATGGTAATAACCCCAATTTTAGCTGCTGTTTCTGACAGTTTATATGCTAGATCCACATATCAGCAGGAGACCAGGCAAGTCCTTGATCTGTGTCGCAGCAACACTGTCCCCTCTGTGTGAGAAACACTCTTTTTTTTAAAAGATTTTTTATTTATTTATCTTCAGAGGGGAAGGGAAGGAGAGAGGGAGAGAAATATCAATGTATGGTTGCTTCCTGTGCATTCCCTGCTGGGAACTGGCCTGCAACCCAGGCATGTGCCCTGACTGGGAATCAAACCGTGATCTCCTGGTTCACAGGCCCGCGCTTAATCCACTAAGCTACACCAGCCAGGGCGAGAAACACTCTTTAACAGTGCATTCGTCGCTCTTCTTACCACAATTGAAAAAAAATCTTTATGCTGAAAAAAATGTTATTCGTAAGTGTGTAATAGATCTTTCTCATTTACATAAATTTTGTGGAATTTATAAATATATGGTCGTCAAAAAAATCTTAATTTTTTTTGGCATGGTTGTTTCAAATACATCTGTCCTTAGATTCTGTGACAAAATTCCAATCTTATTCTATGCTACCTAATAATTCACTCCCTTGGGGATATTATTTGTTATCATCCTAATTATCATTTTTGAAACATTCTTGATGATTATGTTCAGACAATTTGCTCAACCACACCTTGTTTAGGCTACATTTAGATTTGACTTTCCTGGCTCTATAGCTAAATCAGTGCATTTGCACCTAAAACAAGTTTTCAATTACCTCCACAGGCATTTTCAGAATCAATTAATGTGAGGTGGAAACATTAATCTTGGTGTTTAACTACTACCTGGGTATTAATTGACATTCTGATAACATACAATAAAGAACATCGCATGGCACAATTTAATATAAAAGTAGGTTCTGTTAAATAACTAGCTCCTATGGCTTATGTTTCAATACAGAATGACACTGGTGATTGAAACTATCATTTCAATAATGGTTACTGTATTAAAAGTAAGCCTATAAGAGGCCATTAAATTTAGAGCTTTGCTTTTAGCCTTACAATTTTTGCATTATGTAAGAAAAATATAAATAATAGTTTTACCATTAAAATAATACTGCAAAAGTATAATTTTATTATTTTAAAGAGCTTTTAATATGTATGAAATGATTAAAATCAGTGCTTGAATATTTTTAACCATAAGTATAGCTTTTATGCAAGATAAGCACTCATAATTTGATGAAATATTCTTCACTACGGAAAATTTTATTTTCCTTAGATATTTTGGGTTCATAAAATTAATAAAAATAATTGAGTTATTTTCATAGTGTGAAACATAGTATAATTGCCTAAGTAAAGATAGCAAATATAAAAAAAGTTAATGCATGAATCAAGTTTCTCCAAAATGACTACTGAAGTTAACACCATTTTAGCTTTGTGACTCTTTTACTCAATCACTCATTCATTTAGTCATCATTCATTTAGTCCCTGACTAGTGCCAATCATGTTATGTGCTAGGCACTATCACAGGCATGGGAAACAAACATAAAATGAAAATTAATGCACTCAGAGAGTGCCCATTCTAGTTGGTTGTGGAAGATGATCAATAAAAAAAAAAAACAGAACTAAACCACAAAACAACCATCATTCAAAACCACCTGAAATCTAGTAGAACAGAAGTCCTACAACTAAGGATATAAAAAGAAGCCACACTGTGACTGGTAGATGGGGTGGTAGATAAAGTCAGCAGGGATACCTTGGCTGAGGAGCCAGGGGTTCCAGCCCCATACCAGGCACCCAGCCTAGGGTTCTAGTGCTGGAAAGAAAAGTCTCCATAACTTCTCACTGTTAAAATGAGCAGGAATTGAGGCTGAGTGTGACAAAGCATTGTTCAAGTCCCAGGAGTTCCTCTTAAAGTGCCCACGCATGGATTTACTCTGACTCAATCACTCTAAATTCCAGTACTGGGCAGCGGGTTGAAAGGCACCAGACACATATGGGAAGGAACTGAACTGTCTGGCAGCAGGGAGAGACCTGGGGTAGGCAGATTCCTCCCAGACATAAGTGCTGGCAGAGACACTTAGCTATAAACACAATCCTTGCCAGAGCTTTCAGTGAGGTTCACAGTTTGCACCTCTAGACTTTCCAGCCTCACTCCTCTTCTCTGCTTCAGCCATACTGGTCATGCTTCTACTTCTAGCCATGCTATTTTTGCAAAACGTTGTTTTGCTTCGTCGGGTTAACTCCTACTTCAGATCTCAGCATAACTGTCACTTCCCTGATCTTCCTTTTCAGGTCAAGTTCTTTATGTATAATATTTTATAGCACCAGAAACCTCTCCTCAGTTTTATAGTTTTGTTATTAATCAATATCTTCCTCTTTAAGCAAGAAGCTACAAAAATAGGAAAATCATGCTCAGTTCTCCTCACCATTGTAAAATAATTGCTTTCTTGAAAAGCCTGAATCCTGTAATCCTTCAATAAATATTACTGGATTGACTGTTATTGTTAAGTAAAAAGTGAAACTGAACTCAGCAATTCCATCAGCGGAACTTCAGAAAATTCCCTGCTAATGTTAATAATGAGTTTTATTTGTCAGCTTAAACTAGTCATGGGTTAATTTTCAGTGCTTTTTTCTGTGCTTTCCATTCCTCTTTCTTTCTTTCTTTTCTTTCTTTTTTTTTTAAACAAACCTTGAATTGCTCACATTTCACATTTAGGAAGAAAATCATGGTTTCTAACTCTGCTGTAAACACCTAGTCCTTCATGTATTCAACAAATACACAAAAAATATATGTGATTCAAAGTGGTTTCACAGATTTTAATTGCACTACACATTAATGTGTAAATTTATTTGAAGATAAATGTAAACCATATTACTTTTGAAAATTCTCTAGGATCACTATGCCTAATTTATGGCAGATCAAAATCATGTGCTTTTTCTGCTCGATGAACAAAATTGTGGTTAAGTGTGTGCTTCTGAGAAACAGATTGAGTGCTCCTTCACTTACCTGCACTTAAACATTTTTCTTCTCAATATGTCTTTCTCCCCTGATTGAAAAATCAGAAGTCATTTTTTGCGTTTAGAAAATAAGCCACTTAACCCTATGAAGTGTTCTTCGTATCTATTGTTTTTATACTTTCCATTACTTATGAAACAAGGTTATGAACAGATAAATTACTGAGCACCTACAATGTGCCAGGCTCTGTGCAAAGTATTTATATCCGCCATCTCAAACATTATGCTCACTCCTGAATATAGAGACGGTTACTGAATTCTCTTAGTAACTAGAAAGAGTAGTTCAGTAATTGCCTTATCATCATCCAGTTAATCAGGAGCATGTTTGGGGTTTTAGACCACCTCTTCTTCCTCCCCAAAAGGTTATATGAATAATAAAAGAAGCAACGTGAAGTAGGAGAAAGACCTCTAAACTCGAAGGGTTTTTTAAAGTCCAGAAATAAGCCATGACTCAGGTACCACCTGACAAGTCACTGAACTGCATTATAATCACCTTTAAAATAAGGAACAAGTAGAATATCAGGGGACAAACACTGCTGTCTGCCATGTGAAAGTTAATTGATTCTCTGTTTACCTCATCTACCCTTCCCCCAGCCCCAAAATTAAGTCCACAGAAAGAATGATGGATGGCTTAATGATCATGTATTATACAAGTAAGCAGGAGTGTAATCATATATCAGCATTTTTCATCTCCTAAACCATATGCTTATCTTCACAGAGTAGAAATTTTAGATTAGTAGCATTTTTTAATGTGGTGTATATCATTAGGAGATAAGGCTACTACCAGCTGTTTGAAGGAAATAGGAGTTTTACTAAAAGAATCCATTGGAAGGAAATGAGTAAGGCAAACTGGCGATAGAAGAGAAAATCAAGTCTAACTTCTCCATTTATCCCAACTCCCTATTTTTTTTACAAATTCCAATGACTTTTGTAAAAGATTTTAATATCTTCATTTACAGCTCTGTAATCAACTGTTATTATATTACTTACATAAAAATTATGGCTTGAAAAGTAGTTTAAAATCCTTAACACTTCAAGTACTTCATATCATAATATAGTCTAGTAGATAATAATCCGTAATAAAACAATGATTTCCCAATAGTGTTGGAGGAACTTAAACAGTCTAGACCCAAGATGAAGTCCAAAGAAGTACAATACTGATGTATGGCAGGTGTACTGAAGTGGTACAGTTTTTACTATGAAGAACACAGGTTAAGTTTAGACAATATCAGATTAAACCCCACTTATTCTATTTTCAATTTACCTTGCCTAGTAAAAAATAATCTTCATACAACTATGGGATATTTACACATGGAACACTACTCAGCTGTGAAAAAGAAGAAAATTTTACCCTTTATAATAATATGGATGGACCCGGAGAACATTATGCTAAGTGAAATAAGCCAGTCAGAGAAAGGCGAATAACATGTTTTTTCTCATATGTGGAATCTAATGAACTAAACTAACAAGCAAAACAGAGACAGACTCACAGATGGAGAGCAGGATGACAGGTAAGGGTGGGGGAGGTTCGGGGGTGGAAGGTTTGAGCAAAAGGGGTAGAGGACTTATGGACACGGACAACAGAGCTGTGATTGCTGGGGGGTGAGGCGTATAAGGGGACTAAATATTAATGGAAAAAATACAATAAAGATTTAAAAAACAACAATCTGGCATAAACACAATGTTTTCCTCTCATATAAAAGTAAGTGAATTAAGGGCAAGTTTCCCTTACCTTATTCTTCTTTCATGTCATCATCAGTGTCTACAACGGCCACTCATGCTCTCAGCAGCACACCCCCTTTCAAACTAGCAAAATGAAGAAAAGAGAGAAAACATGCTCATGTCCCTGCATCTAATATGTAGACTTACACCACATCAGCCAGAATTTAGTCATAGTTATAAGGCAGTCTGGGAAATATAGCCTTTATCCATGGATATATCCCTAACCAAAAATCCATGGACATATATTGTAATAAAACTAGCAGTCTCTGCCGCGGTGGTTTTTACATAAGTGATGTAACCTTCCTAAACAACAAATTTATCATCAGAAACAGGAATCTAAATATCTGTATTATCAGAATATAATGATGATGGCATGTGCTATTTGAAAGTGCCCACAAAACAATATGTTTACATTTAAGTCCCATATAGACCTGAGATATTGTTTGTTCATATGAGTCCATAAATAGAAAAATCTAGGATATTGCATTATTAATAGAGATAGGGCACTATGGGCTATAGTCAACACTTATTACAGCACTACTTTTTAAATAAGGTTTTAAAGCTTCTGTTTATTTAAAAAGACTCTCAAGTTTAACCACTAGACTTGATATGTCTTTTGGCAATCGTAGCTCCCTGGGGAAGGATCACTCCCTATTTTTCTTATTGGCAAGAAGACTTTTTCTAATTCAAGAACTCTAAAACTATTCAAAAGTGAGTGTGGGCTGGGGTTAAGATTTGACAATAAGTAACTGAAGCCAATCTTGTCAGAGAGCTTGGTACCTATTCAAAGCCATACATATGAAATGCTCAGGAGGGATTATTATATTTCAGTGACAGCCTATATATACATATACCAGTTGTACAATCCTTAGAAGTCTCTAATAAAAGCAGTTTCTTTTTAACAATAATGCAACCTCTGTTAAGATGGACTATCTTTTTTTATGAGATGAGGTACCAAACAGACAAAAGACTGGCAGCTAATCGCAAGGAAAACTCCCCTTCCTGGGGAGGGGGGGAATGTAAAGCAGCTGTGGATGTAATAGAGAAGCTACTGAGTGCTAACATGTGCTTTAAACTCTTTTTAATCAAACACAGAGAAAAAGTCGAATCATCTGTCCTCAAAGAAACCATCTCAGGATATTGAAGTTCCTCTCCTCTGTGGAGCCAAAGACTATTGCTGACAATTGGTAGAAGAGACACAATGAACCATTTGTCAGATGCGCCTCCTGAATGCCAATTTGTAAAACAAAACCCTTTGAACAACCAGAGGATGTTTTAACAGAAGCTGCTGATTGAAAACGAATAATTCCACTTTGCTGTGTTTTCTGCTTTTCTATAGGTCATCATTACTATTTTTACTTTCTATTTTCAACAGAAATTTAAATCAGCCCTTTGTTCCATGTATACTCTGTCTTCTGAAGCAGCACCACCTCCTTTTCATTATTTCTTTCAAAGTCACTGAAATTTGCAAAATATGCCATTTCCCTCCCTCACTCTGTGGAAGAGTAGCAGAGCTGGCTTTTCAAGCATGAAAATTTCCTAATAATCAAAGGTGCTTAAGGACTGAAATGAGTATGCATCGAGGGTAAGGCCCAAAGCAGAGCAAGCATGATTAGAGAGGCAGCGAAACTCCTGTTGCCCTCAAATGTGTTCTTTAGAAGCTATCATAACACCTCAATCTCCCCACTGTGACTTGCTAAAAACTTTAAGTCTCTAAGAAAAATTTAAAATATCTTCATGAAGATATTATTCATGAAACCACCACCAACAATAAATACCTCAGCTTGCACTGGTTTATCTGATCACACCATCCTGAGACTACTGCACTACACTCTTGATTTCTTACCAGAAGATAATGTCATTGGGAAGAAATTAAAGTCCAGGCTCCAGACTTATTCCTAAATGAGGACACTGGTAAGATCAAAGAAACTGTCAACTCCCCATATGACAGTATTTAGGCAGTATATTCGATAATTTTAATATTTGAGAAAAAAAGATAAAAACTTGCTCTGAATTTACTAGCATCTTAAAATAATTTTTTTCTTATTCATAACAGCCCATTTATATATTTAAAATATAGCTGTATGTATAGCTATATGTGTTTATAGAGTATATATCGGCCCAATCTTCAGGAAGTGTTCAAAGCAAATAAGTATTTTTGGTCTCTCATAGTAACATCTTGGCACCTCAATGGGGTCTGCTCCCTGGAAGGGCTAGATACGCCTGCCCGTCTGTGCCGGGCTGGGTGATATCACGTGCGAAGACATGGTCATGAGCTGGTGAGAGGTAACATGTGGGAATTGAGCCCAGAAGGGTTGATTCTGGCTCTGCTGTAAAGAATGATAAGTAACCAAACCATTCACAAAAACCATGCCTTTTCAACTTACCCATGATAAAAATCTCCCACATAGATGCAAAATGGCACAGTAGATGATTTAAATTTGTATTGTAGAATAAGAATAAGGAGTGTAAGAGTTCTTAGAGGTCACATAACCTGATTACTTATTGAGAAACATGAAGCCAAAGTGACTTACTACCTTATGTCTTATAACTAGTAACGATTAGGACAAGACTAACTCCCAAAGCCCTCTTTCTATGAAACTATTGACATTAACTAGAAGTGAGTCAGAAAAAGATTATCGAATGCAATGTTTGCAAATATGTTGATATTAACATGCATTAAGTAAATGTACTGCCTAAAAGGATTCTTCTGTAAAATCTTGTATCACAGATAAGGCACAGAACCAGGAATTAGAACTTATTCACTAGTATTACTTCCACCATAAATTGCATGCGTTTTGGCTTGACATCCATGCTAATTTTTTTTTCTTCTGAAAAATGTGGGGGTTAAAATCTTTAAATCTCTTAAGTCCTGTCAACATTATTATTCTGAAAATGTAAAAATTTCCACAAATGCAAAATATGGTCCTTTAATGTACCTAGATTATTGTTATGTTCTTACTTTATAGTAACATTAAAGCAGATTGATCCACACATTTTCTTCTGGGAGAGGCAAATACATAGAAACAATGCAGTTAACAATCAAAATTATACTATTTAAAATTTCTGAAAGATAACCATCCCCCGGTTACTCCCTAACAACTAGAAGAAAGGTTATATTGAGAATAAAATAATATAGTTGCATTAAAAGTAAAAAAGCTTGTTACAAGGGAGCAATGAATAGCATTACAAAGATATTATGCTTTGAGATGCCTTTGATAGTAATAATGAATAATCGTTGAGGTGCTGGCCCAGCACCCAAGAGTGACAGGTTTTCCAATTTTTACAAGGAGAGAGCAATAATGTTAAGCTGATTTTAATCATGTTTAGTATTAAGACCACATGAAATGTGATATTTTTCTCTTGATAAGCAAGAGAAAGGCTATATGTCTACTGTCAGAGAGAACTGTAGAGATGAGGACAAAAAGTATATATTTTTTGGCCCTAGTGTCCCAAATTTGTATGATTTAAGTCTCTTAGATAGCTATGTAATTCCCTTTTATTTTTCAAGTGTAACCCATTTCAGTGAAAGGATAAAGAGCACAGTAAATAATTAGCTCACTATGAATTCTACTTGACAGGAGAGAAAAATAAACTAACACTCAGCCCTAAGGCTATTTCTATATAAAAGTATAACCAACTAGTGAAAACAATTAATTAATCAGACAGTAATTTTGCTATGAATTATCTTTTTTTGCTGATTTCCCCCCAGAGGACAAGTTGTTTATATGGAATTATGTAAACAGAGCTTAAGAGAGGTTAAATACACTAAACAAAAAATCAAGTTGAGGTTTGTTTGAGTTGTAATAATGCAAATGTTCATCTCCTGTTGATTTAGTCTCCAAACATTTCTCAAATGTGAAAATATTTTGGAAAATGTTATGTGTAAATATAAAACTTTTTCAATTAATTACTATGCCCCTAAGACATATTAAACGTCAATTAAGACATTTGGCTCAGTAGAATGAGGAGGAAAATGGTGGCTTCTATGACTGTGACATAAAACCTGGCATATTGGTAGTGCACAACAGCAGAGGAATGGTCTTTTGTGTGCAGCAGGAAGGGGCCCAAAGAGTAAGATAAATCACTGGAGGAGGAAAGAATATTGAAGACTACAATATGGTTGTCAGATCCACCTCTTTTAAACTCAAAGCATTACTCCAATTGGAATTTGATGTTGATTTTTTTTTCTGTTGAAGGGTTAGGGATAATATTGATGCAAAATTAAATAAGTTGTTTTATTAAATTTGGGATTCTGAGAAAAGTAAGAGACAATAATAAGTGCCCCAGGAACTATTAACTTTGAAGCATATTGCAGGTTTATTAATTTTTTTAAAAAGACTTGAATATCGGTAAAACTGTTCTTTCTCTTTTTAAAACTGCAAAGCATTTTAATATTTTTGCCTGAATCAGTTACAAACCTAGAATTGTAATTCATATAAATCAACTATAATTTCAAAGAATTTATTTGAAAAAAAATGACAGGGAGGGGTGTCATAAAATCCATAGGAATGTGAAGAACCAGGCTTGAAAAATAGACAGAAGCTAAGGTAGCTCCTAACATGCAAAAAATATAAAGCATGACTAGGAGGATAGTGTGCCCAGTACATCAGCACTGCAAAATACTCAAGCTACTTTGGGATATATGACCACCACCTACTGACATGGCTACAGCAGTAGATTGCAGTTTCATCTCTGTGAATATATTCTATTCCATGGTCTTAGTGTCACTCATTCAAGCATCAAAGTCCCGAGTAGATGTTTCCAATTGATCGAGACCATACCATACCTCCAAGTATGGCAAAGCCATTGTTAGTTACTGGGGGCCACCATAAATAATTACCATAAACTTGGTTATTTTTTCTTTATTAACTGTGTTTTTTTTCCATTACCATTTGTCCCCCTTATGTACAGCATTCTTTCGCTTAAGCAGCATCACTCCATTTCCGCCTCCAACATCACATGACTTTCTCCTCCTCTGTGTGTCTCCCAAAACTCCCTTTGACTCTCTCTCATCCTGATACTTGTGGTGGCATTTGGACCCCTCCAGATAATTTAAGATAATCTCATTTCAAAATTTTTAATTTAATTACATCTGCAAAGATTCTCTTTCCAAATAAGGTAACACAGGTTTTCGAGATTAAGACTTGATGTCTTTGGGCGATCATTTTCCAGTGGTCATGCTGGCTGACTATTGGTGAGGGTGTGGAGCAACCAGCTCTCTCATCCACTGGTGATAACCATTTTGGGAAGCAGTTTGGCAGTTTTTTAAAAAAAGCTTATGCATACACTTGCCATACATTCCAGTCATTCCACTTGTTTTATCCAAAGGAAATTAATTTCATTCATACAAAACTATGGATAAATTTGTATGTAAAAATGTGTATGGATAAATTTCATCCATATAAAGAATTGTTCAAAAAGATCAATAGCAGCTTTATTTGCAATAGGCTAAATCTGAAAAGAACCCAAATGTCTACCAACAGGTGAACTGTGGCAGATCCACAGAATTGAATACCACTCAGCAGCAAAAAGGAACAAACTATTGACAGAACTACATGGACTGTTCTCAAAATAATGACACTGGATGAAAGAAGCCAAATAAAAAAATAATTCAGAATGTATGATTCCACTTACATAAAATTCTAAGAAATTCAAACTAATGTAGAATACAGTGAATTAGTGGGAGGTGAGAGAGGAGGAGTAGGAGAGGGCACTAGAAAGAGGCACAGGGGAAGATTTAGAGGTGATGAATGTGTATGTTATCTTCATTATAGTGATGATTTCATTAATATTTATATGATATGCATGATCATTATACTTGAAAGAAGCTTCTAGAAAATAGTAGTAGAGAATAATATCATTTTGGACCAAAGAAGTGAAATACAAGAAAAATGGTGCTATATCTGAGAGAATACTCTTAGCCACAAAAAACAAAAAGCTAAATTTAAACTGATTTTTAGAACAGTAATTAATTGACTTATAATTATAAAAAACTAGATGAGGAAACTTTTTGCCATAGGAAAAAGGAGTTGGTTTAGGGCAATATAAGCCAAGTTAAATTAGCAATGACAGCACTGGCCGGGTTGCTCAGTTGGTTAGAGCATCATCCCATATGCCAAGGTTATGGGTTCAATTCCTGGTCAGGGCACACACAAGAAGCAATCAATGAATGTGCAAATAAGTGGAATAACAAGTTAATGTTTCTCTTTCTCTCTCTAAAATTAATAAATAAAAAAAATTTTAAATAGCAATGACAAAGCACAGGGAAAAAATAAGATAATAATAAATTCAAAGAAGGATATTTTGATGAGGCCCTAAGTTATATAAAACTGAATAGCAAAGCCAAATAATAAAAATAAACTTAGAAACATTCAAGTATTGCATACCTACAATGTGCCAGAGACATTAACAACAACAATGATGAATAAGACACAAGCTATCATCATTGTCCTTGATCACTTAGGATTTTCCATTAGACACTTGACTATTTGGAGCACAGTTCACAAAACAATGAAGGAGAAAAGCTCAAAACTCATCTTAACTCCAACTATATTTATTTTTCTAGTAGTAGCTGGTAAAACCCTGAAATTACTTCACCTTTCATATGTAGGCATAACTAGAAGATGTTGCAGGTTCAGATCCAGGTCATCACAATAAACCAAGTATCACAATAAAGTGAGTCACAAAAAGTTTTTGGTGTCCCAAAGCATGTAAAAGTTATATTTATACTATAGTCTATTAAATATGCAATAGCTTTATGTCTAAATATGTATATATTTAATTAAACATACTTTTTGTTGATAATTGCTAACCATCATCTGAACCTTCGGCAAGTCATAATGTTTCTGCTAGTGGAAGATCTTGCCTCAAAGTTCAAGGCTAATGAATGGCCAAAGAGATGGTTGCTAGAATGCAGGGAATGGTGGAAATTTATAAAAATAAGACAGCAGTGAAGTATGCTGTATTGATTGACCCTTTTCCTAATGATTTCTCTGTAGCAATCAATGCTATTTGATAGCATTTTACCCACAGTAGAACTTCTTTCAAAATTGGAGTCCATCCTCTCAAACCCTACTGCTGCTTTATCAACTAAATTTATATAATATCCTAAATACTTTGTTGTCATCTGTACACCATCTTCATCGGGAGTAAATTTTGTTGCAAAAAAAGTTATTTGCTCATCCATAAGAAACAACTAATTTGTTAAAAGTCCTATTATGAGATTACAGAAATCTTGTCACATCTTCAGGCTCCACTTCTAATTCTAGTTCTCTTCCTATTTCCACCACATCAGCAATTACTTCTTCCATTGAAGTCTTGAACCTTCACATCATCCGTGAGGGTTGGAATCAACTTCCTTCAAACTTTTAATGTTGATATTTTGACTCTTTCCATAAATTAAAAATGTTCTTGTGACAGCTAGAATGCTGAATTTTTTACAGAAGGTTTTCAATTAACTTTGTTCAGATCCATCAAAATAATTGCTATCTGTGGCAGCTATATCCTTACAAAATGTATTTCTTAAATAATAAGACTTGAAAGTCAAAATTACTCCTTAATCCATGGGCTGCAGTATGTATGTCATGTTAGCAGGCATGGAAACAACATTAGTCTCTTTGTACATCTCCAGCAGAGCTCCTGGGTGTCCATGTGCATTGTCAACTGGAAGTAGTATTTTGACAGGGATCTTGATTTGTAATCAGTAAGTCTCAACTCTGGGCTTAGCTATTTAGGAAACTATGTTGTAGACAGATGTGCTATCATCCAGGCTTTGTTGTTCCACTTATAGAGCACCTAAAGAGTAGATTTAGCATAACTCTTAAGGGCCCTACCATTTTCAGAATGGTAAATGAACATTGGCTTCGACTTAATGTCACCAACTGCAATCAGCTCTAACAAGTCAGCCTGTCCTCTGAAGGTTAGAAACCAGGCATTGACTTCTCCTCTTTAGTAAGAAAGTCTTAGATGGGATCTTCTTCCAACATGAGGATGTTTTGTCTACATTTAAAATCTGTTGTTTAATGTAGCCACCTTCATTAATTACCTTAGCTAGATCATCTGAATAACTTGCTGCAGCTTCTATAACACGTCAGCACTTGCTGCTCACCTTGCACTTTTATGTTATGAATATGGCTCCTTTCCTTAAACCTCATGAACCAACCTTCGCAAGCTTCAAACTTTTCTTCTGCAGATTCTTCACCCTTCTCAGCCTTCATAAAACTGAAGAGAGTTAGGGCCTTGCTCTGGATTAGGCTTTGGTTTAAGGAAATATTGTAGATAATTTGTTCCTATCCAGACCACTAAAATTTTCTCCATGTCAACAATAAGTCTGTTGCATTTTCATATCATTTGTATGCTGACTGGAGTAGCACTTTTAATTTATCTCAAATTTTCCTTTGCATTTAAAACTTGCCTTGTGGTTTTTTGTAAGAGGCCTGCTTTCTGCCTCCATGGGCTTTCAACATGCATTCCCCACTAAACTTAATCATTACAGTTTTTGATTTAAAATGAGAGGTGTGTGACTCTTCCTTTCGGTTGAGTACTTAGAGGCTGTTGTAGGGTTATTAACTGGCCTAATTTCAATATTGTTGTGTCTCAGCAAATAGGGAAGCCTAAGGAGAGGGAGAGAGATGGGGTACAGCTGGTTGCTGGAGCAGTCAGAACACACATTTATCAATTATCTTTGCTGTGTTATATGGGCACAATTTGTGAAGCCCCAAAACAATTAAAATACTAACATGAAAGATCATGGATGAGCAATCACCATAAAAAATACAATAATGAAAAAGCTTGAAGTATTGTGAGATTTACCAAAATGTGTCAAAGAGCAAATGCTGTTAGGAAAATGGCACCGATAGACTTGCTCACTACCTTCAATTTGTAAAAAATGCACCATCTGTGACGCTCAATAACACAAAGTGAAATAAAACAAGGTGAGCCTGTAGTTGCTAATGAGCTTTGATCCACTTCAAGCAAATATTTATGAGTAATATAATGCAACACACTTTATTGGCAGCAACACTACTCTGTTGTATAATATACATTAGATACAAATCACTGATAAATATAGTTGAAGACAAATGCAAATGCAGAGATCAGAAGGACAAAGAAAATCTATGATGAGATGTAGCCAAAAAATGGGAATCCATTAACACAATTTACACACAGAAAAGCTGCAGAATTTTTTACTTTTATCAATTCTTTCTATTATTTACAATAAAAATCTAAAATGACTATACTATATTCAGAAGTTCAGTTATATGAGACTGTCTCAGAAACATAATAATTTCAAAATAGAAAACATTTGAATGTATAACATTTACCATTAAAGACAGTTTGTCATTAGTCTACAAGTCAAACACAGACTTCCTTCATCCCAATTTTAAATGTTCTTGACCATACCTCATACTTCAGCTGCTGTTTCAATGATCCATCCTCACTAACTTTGATGTTTTACATACCTAAAATTCAGGTAATTGCTTCACATCTTTTGTCTTCTGAATTTTTCTAATGCCACAGCGTGGGATGCCTGCAGGTGCCTGCCTAGTGTTTAAGCGTGACCAGTCTGGAGGAGTGGGCCAGGGAGCCACACTTAACCCACAGGAGATGAATGTCAAAAATAAATGCTTCCTCCTTTCATCCCTCAGGCAGATCATTCTAAGACACACTTCATAAAACACTTCGTAAAGTGCAGCAGAATCAACATGCAGTTTCTCATAGTGACTGCAAACTTAATAATGCACCTCTGCTTTAGCTTTTCCTCCTTTCCTCTTTCACTCTCCCATCCCTCACTCTGACTTTCTGAATGTAATCTTTTGTCTAGGCTCTGCTTTCCTGGGTACCCATGCTAAGGCAGTTGTTACTTAAATTGACTCTACATAACAAATCTTCAGAATGGGTTTTGGAAGGCAGTCAAGCTTCAGTCAGACAGCTAATGGTAGGTGGGATAAAAGCTGGCATACAAGAGCACCACAATTAGTAAGAATCTCACCTTTGGTGGATTTGAAGGAGGTACAGATGGCAGGTTAAAGTGTCGGTATGTATCTGTAGCTACCAGAATATCCTTTTACAAGATATAATTTTATGGAGTGAATTTAGGTGCCTTTAATTGATTGTTTTGGAAGCCATGAAAAAAGAAATGACCTGCTAAGTTACCATCAACTGAAAACATTCTTGAAAAGAAAGAAGAATTCTAGAAGAGTGTTTAAGGATATCCACACTTCCTATAGCCACAGGATACACTCTGCTGAGCATCAAGCCCAAGGTTTTATTGTCGGGGTGGTGAAGGAGGGGTAAAGCTGAAAAAGGACTGAATACATAGCCTTGGTAGATCTGCTAGGTCAGAGTTAAAGCCCTACTAGGAAAAGCACCACTCTGAAAAAATAAAGTGAAGATTTTTGGTGGGAAATTCTAAGAATCTTGATCCTGCAGATATCCCTGAACACTTCAACGATGTAGGAACAGCCAGCTCCCCACTGATAAAATATAATAGCCTCCAATTACTGACTACTCCGCAAAGATTCTAAGGCAGTTGCATAGTCAGATGTTGTGTCTTCTCCTCTCAACGTATACCCACAACTCATCATTGCTTTCAGGTCTAAAAGTAAGGGTAGTTCTCAGTACAGTCCAAAGAGGGAAATGACACTTCTTATACATTGAAGAAATTTCATGGACTGCTAATCTGCACCAGCAGAAACCAGAGAAATATTGGTATCAGTGAGTGTGCTTAAGGCTAATATGGTGATCAGTGTGGGGTGGGGTGGATAAAGCATAACAGAAGGCTGAATAGAGGATAATTTATTAGTTTATAATTGTGTGATTCAGAGTTCAGTGCCCTGGGTAAGGACACTTGCTTTTTGTTCTAAGACACTGTAAGAATGGTGCTTAGAAGCTTGGATTCAACAATGGGACTATATTAAATGAGATAGAGATTATGAAATTTTCTTGGAACAGTACTAAGAAAGGGATCAGAAGAATTAGTGAAATAAATATTTAAATAAATTTACTATGGGACACTAGAAAGCCCACTACCTGACTGTTTTCCCTGGGATGTCCTGGAGGACATAATTTTATAAGGAAAATAAAAAATATACTACTGAGAGAGACATACTTGAAAGCTTAGTGGGTATGACCTCTGCAGACAGGAAGTGACAGTAGGAGATGCTGCTTCTGGGCTCACTGGCAACAATAAAAATTATAAAATTCCAGGATGACTGAGACCAGGAACAGCATTTAAATGTCAGAGTAAGCCAGCATGGCAGAGTAAATAACCCGCATAAATCAGTGGTAATGGTTGGCTATTAGATTATGGTGCTTCAAAAGGCAACATCGACGTACAGTTCTTTGTGATATTATAGTAAGTTCAATTTCTGGAAATAAGGCTGAGGCAAATTGCTATATTAAAAAATTACAATCCCTCACCTAATACTCAATTCTGTGTGTCAGTCCACTTACCCAGAGGGCATTAATTGAAGAGTGTACAGTTTGCTAGGGTTGCCATAACAGTGTACCACAGGCTAGGTGGCTTAGGCAACAAAACTTTATTTTTTCACAATTCTGGAGGATAGATATTAATAGGGGACTCAAGACTTGGAAAAATTTAGCTTAAGGTAAAAAGTTATAAGTCTAGCAAGTAATGTGTATGCTAAAGCTTTTGTTTCAGAAACTAAGATAAGGCATGTCCTGGCTCCTGGGAAAACTGCTAAAGATTACTGCCTGGGGACAACTGGAGGCATCCAGACCTTTGTGTCCCAGGGAGAGACAGATGACCACCACCCCTGGGAACAGCTAACTGCCCAAGACAAGAATGTTGCAGCTTCTATCACGTAATCCTCCCTGAATCTCAAAGCCTTTGCCGCACCTTGTTTATTCCCTGATATAAAAATGTTAGTCTGGAAAGAGAAGGCAGCATGGTCTGTTAGGGTATGAACCCACCATCTTCTCAGATTGCTGAACATCTGAATGAAGCACCCATAAAGGTTCAATTGCTGTCATTGTTTATTGGGTTTGGTAGTGACAGGCAGCCTGAACGCTGGTGTCTTTACCGGTTACGATATCTGAGATCAAGGTGTCAGCAAGGCTGGTTTCTCCTGAGGCCTCTCTTCTTGGCTTATAGATGTCCATCTTCTTTCTGTGTCTTCACTGATCTTTCCTTTGCACCTGCCTGTGTCCAGCTCTCCTCTTTCATAAGAACACCAGTCATATTAGATTAACATCCACCCATATAAGCTCATTTTAATTCAGTTACCTCTTTTAAGACCTTATCTCCACCTGGATAGTGTGATTCAGAGGGTTGAGTGATGACCTACAAACCAAAAGTTTGCTGGTTCCACTCCCAGTCAGGGCACATGCCTGGGTTCAGTAGGGGGTGCATGAGAGACAAGCACACATTAATGTTTCTCTCCCTCTCTTTCTCCCTTCTCTTCTAAAATAAATAAATAAAATCTTCTAAAAAAACCTAACATTTATTTTTTAAAAATACATTATCTCCAAATACAATTATATTATGAGGTACTGAAGGTTGAAGGTTAGGATTTTAACATACAGATTTTGAAGGAAAACAATTCAAGAGTATATATGATAAACATTCCTTTAATTTCCTAAAAAGACCTATGATTCTACAAAGAGGAAAGGATAATACTCAGGTGTTTAAGTTTCAAGATGCTTGCAGAGTAGGTAGACTCAACACTCACTCCTCCCTGTGCTAATCTGGATTCACAGCTAAATTATAGAGCAATCATCCTGAATGAGCAACTGAAGAACAGCTCAACAAAAGTATCATATTTAAGGATTTATAGAAGAAGCCACAGAGAGATTGGCAAGAAAGGCAAAGATGCAGGGAGGACTGGCCCCTGCATCCATGTGCAGCAGCTGAGAAGCTGGAGGAATATCTTGACTGCAAAAGACCCCCTGAAGAGCATGTAGGTCTTAACACCATGCCAGGACCCCAACACAGAGCACCAGGGCTGAGAAGTGCAGCCTGTATAATATTTGGTGGTGAAAATCAGGAGCACTCTGTCCACTGGAAAGAGGAAGGAGTCTGCTAAAATTCTAGTTGCTCTCCTAAAGGGCCAACACATATGAGCTTGTTCTCAGACACTTACCTGATGCTAGAGAGAAAGTGACTCAAGTCATACAGGAGTCATTAAGAAAACACCTCAGTGGCATGGCCCCAAACAGAGATGTGGAGGGTCGGCTGCTGAGTTCTTGGTCCTGAGTCAATTCCACATTGCCCTCAGGTACCATCTTCCCATGGTCGGGCACTCCTATTCTTACAGCACCATCCTGGGGAACTCACTAACTTGGTCCCCCAAATACTGATGACACAACTTTGTCAAGACTGAGTCCAGCAGAAAGGACTGTAGGCTGCACCCAACAGAGACTTTTAGTGTGCTTTTTCTGGAGAAACTATAGGCAGACACTCAGACAGACATTAAACTGTGAGTCTTGGAATGGGGGCCAGTCTTTCCCCATACCACCTGCAGGCTCAGCCAGCAGTATGTCTCACAATGAGAGATTTTTTTCTATCCTCCCAAGTCCCATGGCACTGCCCTGGCCCTGCTGAGTTTAGCTCCACAAAAAGAAGGGAACACCGCTCAGAACTGGGAGCTTCAGAGTATATCTCCATCAGAGGCTTTAGTCTAGGCTCTTGGCACAATTACACAGTTAAGGGAAGGCATAGCACTCCCCTTCCTGAGCTCAGCTAACACCATCCCCAAGGGAAAACAGTTTTGATCTGTTTTCTCAAGTTCCAGTCCTGCTGAGCTTGCATAAATAAGTGGAACAACAAACAGACGTTTCTTTCTCTCTCTTTCAACCTCCCTTCCTCTCTATCTAAAATCAATAAATTCATAAATAATAAATAAATACATAAATAAAGTCATCATTAAAAAAAGGAAACAAAATTAAAAACCTACAACCAAGACTACCATACCCAGCAAGGCTATCATTTAAAATTGAAGGTGAAATAAAGGGCTTTCCATATGAAAGAGGGAAAGAAGTTTATTACCACAAAACCAGTATTGCAAGAAATGTCAAAGGGTCTATTTTTAAGAAGAAGAAAGAAGAAAAGAAGTAGAGAGAGGAATATAGATATAAAGAACAAAATGGCAAAGAATAAGTACCTATCAATAATAACTTTAAATGTAGAACATTGGGGTGCATAGGTTCATTTGGATTGGTGTTTCAGGATTCTTAGGATATAGACCCAGCAGTGGAATTGCTGGATCAAAGGGCAGGTCCATTTTTAGTTTTCTGAGGAAGTTCCATACTGTTTTCCATAGTGGTCGTACCAGTCTGCAATCCCACCAACAATGCACTAGGGTCCCTTTTTCTCCACAACCTCTCCAACACTTGTTGTCTGTTGTTTTATTTATGATGGCCATTCTGACTGGTGTGAAGTGGTACCTCATTGTGGTTTTAATTTGCATCTCTCTGATAGCTAGTGATATTGAGCATCTTTTCATGTGTTTCTGGATCC
>CM052539.1:122794912-122842373 GCA_028533065.1 Trachops cirrhosus
TTCTTGTCTTCTTCGAGTGGAGTCGTGTAAGTTCTTTATATATCTTGGAGATTAAACCCTTGTCTGAGGTATCATTGGCAAATATGTTTTCCCATACAGTTGGTTCTCTTTTGATTTTAATACTGTTTTCTTTAGCCATGCAGAAGCTTTTTATTTTGATGAGATCCCACTTGTTTATTCTTTCCTTTATGTCCCTTATAAATAAAATGCTCCAATCAAAAGACATAGGGCAGCTGAATGGATAAAAATATACAGACCCATATATATGCTATATAAGAGACCCACTTCAGAACAAAAGATACATACAGACTGAAAGTGAGAGGATAAAAAAATCCCTGCAAAATGGAAACAAACACAAAAATACCTCAGTTAACAATACTTATATCAGACAAAATAGACTTTATAACAAAAGCTATAACAGAGATAAAGAATGTCACTACATAATACTAAAGGGCTCTATCCAAAAACAGGATATAACTTTTGTAGACATATATGCATACAATATAAGAACATTTAAATATATAAAGAAAATCTTGGTAGACATTAAAGGAGAGATTGATGGCAATACAGTCATAGTTGAGGATTTTAACACCCACAGACATCAATGGATAGATCATCCAGACCCCCCCCAAAAAAAATCAACAAGGCAACAGCAGCCTTAAATGACATATTGGATTGGATGAATTTAAGATAGTTATAGAACATTTCATCCCAAAGCAGAAGAATATAGATTCTTTTCAAGAGTACATGGAACAGTCTCTCAAACTGACCACATAATAGGATACAAGATAAGCCTTAATAAATTCAAGAAGTTTAAAATCATAACAAGCATCTTCTCTGACCACAGTGGTATTAAACTAGAAATCATTTTCAATTAAAGAAAACCTTAAAACCCCAAACACATGGAAGCCAAATAGTATGTTATTAAACAATGAATGGGTTAACAATAAGATCAAGAAAGAAAGAGAGACTTACCTGAAGACAGATGAAAGTGAGCACATGACAACCCAAAATCCATCCATAGGACACAGCAAAAGCAATCCTGAAAGGGAAATTCACAACATTATAGGCTGTCTCAAGTATCAAGAAAAATCTCAGAAAACTACATAACCCTACACTTAAAAGAAGTATAAAAAGAACAACAATCAAAGCCAAGAGTAAGTAGGAGAAAAAAATAAATATTGGAACAGAAGTAAATGATATAAAGACTAAGAAAATGATGCAAAAAATCAATGAAACCAAAGCTGGTTATTTGAAAAGATAAGCAAATGACAAAACTAACCAGACTCATCAAGAAAAAAGAGAGAGAGAGAGAGAATCCAAATAAATAAATTCAGAAATGAAAGAGAAGATGTAACAAATGACATCACAGAAATATAAAAGATTGTAAGAAAATATTGTGAACAATTATATTCCAAAAAATTGGACAACTATGTGAAATGAATAAATTTCTAGAACCATACAAACTATCAAAACTAAATAAAGAGCAATCAGAATATCTGAATAGACCAAATGCAACTAAATGAAATTGAAGTGGTAATCAAAATACCCCAAGAAAATAAAAGTCCTGGACTGGATGGCCTCACAGGTGAATTTTATCAAACATTCAAAGAAAAACAGCTATCCTTTTCAAACTATTCCAAAAAATTCAAGAGGAATGAAAACTTCCAACTTCATTTTATAAGACAAGCATATCCTAATTTTAAAACCAGATAAAGACACTACAAAGATATAAAATTATAGGCCAATATCCCTGATGAACATACATGCTAAAATCTTCAACAAAATATTAGCAAACTGAATTAAGCAATACATTATAAAAATCATACATCATGATCAAGTAGGATTTATTCTGGAGATGCAAGATTGGTACAATATTTGCAAATCAATAAGCATGCTACATCACAAAAACAAAATAAAGGATAAAAATCACATGATCATATCAATAGATGCAGAAAAATATTTGATAAAATCTATCCCATCTATGATAAAAGCACTCATCAAAATGGGAATAGAAAGATTATACTTTGACATAATGTGACAAATCCCAGCCAACATCATATTCAATAGGCAAAAACTAAAAATGTTTCCCTTAAGATCAGGAACAAGACATGGATGCCCACTTTCACCACTCTTATTCAACATAGGACTGGAAGTTCTGTCATACAACTCAGACAAGGAGAACAAATTAATGGCTTCCAAAATGGAAAGGAAGAAGTAAAATTGTCATTACCGGATGACATGAAATTGTATATTAGAAAATCCTAAAGACTCCACCAAAAAAAACTACTAGAAACAATAAATGAATTCAGTAAAGTAGCA
Source organism: Trachops cirrhosus (assembly GCA_028533065.1). Classification (NCBI taxonomy): domain Eukaryota; kingdom Metazoa; phylum Chordata; class Mammalia; order Chiroptera; family Phyllostomidae; genus Trachops; species Trachops cirrhosus. The sequence continues at coordinate 122,797,235 of CM052539.1, forward strand.
AGATACAATATTTATATTCAGAAATTGGTGGCATTTCCATATAGCAATAATGAACTAAAGGAAAGAGAAATTAAGAAAACAATCTCATTTGTTATTTCAAAAAACAAAAATAAAGTAAGGTACCTAGGAATAATTTAACCAAAGGTGTAAAAGACCTGTGCTTGGAAAATTATGTGATACTGAAGAAAGAAATTGATGAGGATACAAATAAGTAGAAACATATACCATGTTAATGGATAAAAAGAATTAACACCATTAAAATGTCCAATATACCCTAAACAATATATAGATTCAACACAATCCTTATGAAAATACCAATGGCATATCTCACTTATCTAGAACAAATATTCCAAAAATTTATATAGAACTATAAAAGTCCCCAAATAACTGAAGCAATCTTGAGAAAAAAGAACAAAGTTGAAGGTATAACATTACCTAATATCAAACTCTACTACAAGACTATATTAATCAAAACAGCATAGTAGTGGCATAAGAACAGGCATAAAGATCAATGGAACAGAATAGAGAGCCCAGAAATAAATCCATGACTTTATGGTCAATTAATATTTGACAAAGAAGTCCAGAACATAAAATGGTGTAAAGACAGTTCTTTCAATAAATGCTGTTGGAAAAAATGGACACATATATGCAAAAAAAAAAAAAAAAGGAAACAAGACCACCAACTTACATGATACACAAGAATAAACTCAATATTGATTAAATTGCTAGATGTAAGTCATGAAACCATAAAAATTCTAGAAGAAAACATAGGCAGTAAAATCTCAGATATCACTCATAATAGTACTTTTTCTGATATATCTCCCCAGGCAAGGGAAATAAAAGAAAGAACAAACAATTGGGACTAAAAAACTTTTTCACAGCAAAAACAAATAAAAATTAACAAAATGAAAAGGCAGCCCACTGAATAGGAGAACATATTCACTGGTACATCTGATAAGGGGCTAATATCCAAAATTTGTAAAGAACCTATACAACTCAACACCAAAAAACTAAAAATCCAATTTTAAAAATGGGCAAAGAAGTTGAATAGACTCTTCTTCAAAGAGGATATACAGATGGCCAATAGACATATGAAAAGATGCTCAATGTCATTAATCATCAAAGAGATGCAAATTAAAACCACAATGAGATATTGCTTCACACCTGCCAGAATGGCTATCATCAGTAAAGCAACAAACAACAATCACTGGAGAGGATGTGGAGAAAATGGGACCATAGTGCCCTGTTGGTAGGAATGCAGACTGGTGTAGCCACTGTGGAAAACAGTATGAAATTTCCAAAAAAAATTAAAAATAGAGCTGTCTTTTTGCCTATAGATTCCACTACTGGGAATGTATCCAAAGAAATCCAAAACACTGATTTGAAAAAATATATTCATCCCTGTGTTCATTGCAGCACAATTCACAATATCCAGAAACTGGAAACAGCTCAAGTGCCTACGAGTAAATGAGTGAATATAAAAGTTGTGGTACAATTACACAATGGAATACTACTTAGCCATAAAAAAGGAAATCTTACCATTTATGATAGCATAGGTAGACCTGGATAATGTTATGCTAAATGAAATAAGTCAGTCAGAAAAAGACAAATACCATAAGATTTCATGTATATGTGAAATCTAAGGAACAAAATAATTTAACAAACAAAATAGAAACAGAAGCATTGATATATAGAACAGACTGACAGCTGTTAGAGGGGAGGGATGGGTTGGGGAATGGGGAAAAAACAGGCAAAGGGATTAAGTAAATATATATATAAAATATATAAAATGTATATATATAATATATATGTGAATGCATATACATATAAAATGTATACACACACACACACACATAGACACAAATAATACCATGGTGATATGGTGATAGCCAGAGTGAAAGTGGAGTAGGGGAGGTGGAAGAGAGCAAATGGGGAATAAATGCAGACAGAAAGAAACTTTACTTTGGGCGATGGACCCATGATGCAGTATGCAGATGGTGTTTTGTTGAGTTATATACTTCAAACCTGTATGCTTTTGCTAACCAATAATCATCCCAATCAAATCAATTAAAAAGTGTTTTAAGACTTATATATTAGAGTACCTAAAACCCCATCATGGGTCTTCTGATTTATGAAGGGTTTATATAGACCAGGTCATAAAGTAAATTGTGGCCCAAATCCAAACCACAGTCATCCAGAATTTTGACTGATGATTCAATTGTTAATTCCTCAGTCTCTAAGTGAAGACCTGACTGGATGTGTTAAGAAGCTGGCACACTCCCACATGCATTCTTTGACCTGTGGTATGAGAGCCATATGGTAGAAAGGGTAAGTGAAAGCACTTTAACCTGCCACAAAACTCTGTCAAGATTATAAAGTAAAAACAATGTTGTAATCCAAGAGAAATTGTAGATTCTACCACTACTTTCCATCAAATCCTTTTCAAGTTCATCTGTTTGTCCCTAAAATGTAAGGTGAATTATAGCAAATGAAGATGGGCTGTTATGAACTTAACCAAACAGTAGCCTTGTTCACAGTTGGTTCTGTTCGAGAAGTTTTTTACGGACACATGTGAACGTGGCCTCTGGTAGTGCACATGTGGCTATTTGTGTACTGGTTCCAGTCCATTCTCTACCAGCACGGAAGATAAAAAGGAATTCTGTTTTACACGGGAGAGACATGGGAAAGGCAGCAGTGCACCTTGTCTGCCTTTTCTCACATATCACATTCTCTTTTCCCAGGGATCTATCCTGTTTCACAAAGAATTGATTATGATAACATTCTACAGAACAACATTACTGGTTGACTAGAAAGTGCAAAAATGCTAATTGGAACTCAGGAGCAGTAAGTACTCTGCTCAGACAGAATTGCCAGAGGGTAAAAGATGAATGCCATGATGATTGGGAGTGTTGTGAAGTTTGTACGTGTCCAGTGATCAGCAGAACACTGACATTCTGTTTAAGGTAAGGCAAATTGCTGCATTTTGCACCCTCTATGACAAAAAGGAAGCACATCATGTGATGGTTCTTTTTGACATTTGTGGGAAAATTGAAAATTCCGTTGTAATCTATTTATTAAGTGATTCAAAATATTAACAGTTTTGAATAGTTCCCAAAACAACAGTAGTTCCTGCAGGAAGTCTAACCTGGCTGCAAACTGGCCTGACACTCAGGTCACATGACCTAGCAGATGTGATGATGGTAGAAGTATCCATGGTGGGTAAAAAAAAAAAAAAAAAGATTTTTCAGGGTCTCTGGTAAGTCACACTAGAAGAGCCACTCACTGTGCAGACTGAGATTTTGCAGCAAGATTATACTTTCTGTGGCACAGAAGTATCAGCCCTTGGGAAACAGCTCCTGTTGTACTATTGAGCCCTAGTAAAGACTTAAGACCTGATTGTGGGATGCTAAGTGACTGTGGATTGGAGCTGCCCATCATATCACACCATACAGCAGACAGCTGCATGATAGAAATGACACATTCAGAACGGCTCCTAAGCAGCAGAAGATGCAAGTAAATTACAAGTAGAAGAGGTCCAGATCCCATTTCACCTAACACTGATATACACTTGACCTTTCGGGGGAAGTGCCCTAGGACTAACTGACCAAGAAGAAATATACTTGGATGTGGTTTCCAGATAGATTGGTGTTGATACTGGCCACAAATGGACAGTTGCTATACTGTACTCCCATTCATGGATGGCTCTAAATGACAATGAGGAAGAGAAAACTTCCTAATCCAGACCTGTGAACAATGCACTTGTCATTAATCTGTGTGCATATTCCCACATCCTCAATAAGACTCAGGAATAAGTATTCTCTGCAGAGGACACACTTAAGCATTCAAACAGGCAGGATCACATGTCCTATGAATGTCAGCCAACCTATCTTTTTGACCACCCACTGGAGAAACAAGCCATGGAGAAGATAAGAAGGCTATGCATGGACCCAACAGCATGAGTTCCCTCTCATCAAAGCTGATCAGACTACTGCCACTGCTCAATGACCAATTTACCAGCAGCAAAAATGACACTGAGCCTTCAATATGGCTGCATCCCTCAGGAAAATAGCTATCTGCTTTTTAGCACTTTGACTACAGCTGACCTTTAATATCTTGGAGGATAATATTTACTCTGGAATATGGCTCTGTCTTCCCTTCCCAAAATGCTTCTGCCAGCACCATCACTCATTCATGTTACACCATAGAATGTGAGGGTAATAGAGTTATTTATGGCAGAAAAAAGTTAGAACAATAGGTACACGATGATGGATGCTTCAGTTTTATTACAAACCTTGCCACCACAGACGAACACTCAATCTAATAGAATCATGCTATGTCCTATAAAATGTTCAGCTAAGTTGCCAGCTTATGGACAATACTAAATTAATGTGCTGAAACAAAACCAAAAGCTGATGCCTTGTCCCAATAATTAGAATAATGTGGGTCCATAAACCAAAGGGTTAAAATATAATTAGCCCTTATTTTCAGTACTTTCATTTATACACTTACAGAATTTATCCTTCCAATTCCCACATTAGTTTAGATTTGATTTCCTCATGAAAATAAGAGTTCCTTCCATCAGAGAATTTAGTCAGCTGAACTTGAAGGAATGACTATTATTTTGGGATCCTCATGTCAAAGCACCAAGCAACACAAAAAGAGAGAGAAAGAGTTACTATGTTAGGGGAATATTGACTGTGACTACCATGAAGAGCTAGGATTTCCTCTACATAGTGGCACAGTGAGGAGTGTATGTAAAGACAAGTGATTTGCCTGGGCTTGTGTAGCTCAGTGGACTGAGTGTGGTCTGTGAACCCAAGGATTGCCAGTTTAATTCCCAGTCAGGGCACATGCCTGGGTTACGGGCCAGGTCCCTAATTAGGGGGTGCATGATGGCAACCACACATTGATGTTTCTCTCCCTCTCTTTCTCCTTCTCTTACCCTCTCTCTAAAAATGAATAAATAAAATCTTAAAAAGAGACAAGTGATTTGTGGGGACACATCTTGGTTCTTCTGTGCGTAGGAATAACTGTGAACAATTAAAAAATGTAGTACAATAAAATGATTCAATTAAAGATTCAGCCCCTTTAGGGCTGAAGTATCATTTAACTAGACAAGCAACCTAGACAAGTTGAGATTCTGACTAAGGATGAAATAAATCTAGAATGGATGTTTGAGGAGGTAAACAATAAATATCAATTGTCACCTCAAGACATGCTGTACCCCTGGGAACATTACCTTGTTCGTATACTCCTGTGGACTTAATAGAGAGTATGCATAGATCCGCGTGTTGCAAGGATTGGACTGCACGTACACCTTTCGTGCCTTATTTCAAATCCTCCCAGTCTCAGCTCTTACTCCAGCTGTGGTAAGCAGGCCTGTGGCAGCTGCAACCAGTTTCACACTGGTACAAACTACAAGCACCTCCCCACAGACCCATGATGTCCACCTACCGCTTCCTACAGTAGGGTTACTCTAATGGTATGGTGCAGGATGCTCCTGGAAACTCATTCAGCCCTCGTGCACCTGTAACCTAGAAACATGAATTAGTTATTGCTTGTGGAGCTATGTTTGATCAATAGGTAAAGAAGCTGATGGATATATACCTTCCTTTTAGTCAGAAAATTCTAAAACACATTTTTTGGTTGTCTTAGGAGGTCACTCTGTATACCCTTGTCAGTCATTCCTGTTCTGTAAGATCCTGTTCCCAAATAAACTGCCTGCATGTAAAATGTGTTCTCAGCACTGCTTTGGGGAAATCTGGGCTGAAGCAGTGACAGCCTTTTATTCTCTAGATCTTATATTCTAAACGACACATACTTAATATAAAACACAAAGATTTCCTCTTAAATTAAATCAAATGAAAAATTAATGTTTTCTACCTTTTAATGATATTCAACCATCATGTCAAATATAATTGACCTACCTAAAATGTAAAGACATCTGCCATTATTAATGAAGTGTTTTAAGGCACATTTTGGAACACGATCTCAAAATATATATGAAGTACTATATGATAAAAGATGAACTTTTTAAGGCCCTGGCTGGTGTAGCTCAGTGGATTGAGTGCAGGCCTGTGAACCAAAGGGTCACTGGTTCAATTCCCAGTCAGGGAACATGCCTGGGTTGCAGGCCAGTTCCCCAGTAGGGAACGCGTGAAAGGCAACCACACATTGATGTTTCTCTCCCTCTCTTTCTCCCTCTCTTCCCTTCTCTCTAAAAATAAATAAATAAAATCTTTTTAAAAAAATGATTAACTTATTATCCTTGGAGCATTTTCTCTGCATCAGTGAAGTTCTAGAGTATTAAAAGAGAAGCAATATCTTAAACTGTAAATCTTTTAAAACAACATATCAAAGGGGAAAAATAGACAAGTTGGTTTCAAACAATGAAACCTACTTCTCAAGAGAGTGATTGGCTAAGTAAAACCCTCCACTCTCTCTCTATGGCTGTCTGCTACTTCTTCACTGACTATCTGTCACCTCTTTGACTTGTGAGAATTTTCTTTAAGTGTGTTTACACAGGCAAAGACAAGTTTAAGGCAATTATCAAAGGTATGTGAAGCAGCATGGTGCACAGAGAAATAAGCATGGTCATTATTTTTTCTTATTTCCATATTTCTCAGTATTTGGCTTAGTCCCAATCTCAGATATTCTTTCTTCTTCCACCATGCACCTCTTCATTTACATCAAATATTTCAAAATCATAACTGGATGCTCATTTTCTTCTTCTTTATATTACTTTCTACTTCTTTAATACATCATTTCTTTCCTGACACTGTAATTCCCAATTGCTTGAGTATACTTTTATATCTTACACAGATTTGCATATAATTCTAAAATTCTTAACTAACTTATCTGTACAGTTTGAAATACTTTCATATCCATATCACTGTGCTATTTTATATTGATTACTATTAGACTCTCTGAGGTTGTGTTTTGCATGTATTCTGAAATCTCAGTGTTATTTGATTTTTTATATATTTTATTTAAAATATTTTATTGGTATCTATATATGTTGATTAAATTATATATTTAATAATAAAATATAAAATAATATCTAAGCAATGTTTAATTATACTTTATGGATTATGCTATTACAGTTGTCCAGATTTAACCCCCTTTAACTCCCCTGCACCCGGCACCTCACACTCCCTTAGACAATCGCTCCACCATTGTTCATATCCATGGGTCATGTGTATAAATTCCTTGGCTACTCCATTTCCTATACTGTACTTTATATACCCATGGCTCTTCTGTAACTACCTATTTGTATTTCTTAATCCCCTCACCTCATACCCATTCTCCCACACCCCCCTCCCATCTGGCAGTCATCAAAATGCTATGTGTATCCATGCTTCTGTCTTTGTTCTTCTTGTTTTATGAGCAATTTTTAAAATATATCCCATATAAGTGAATTTCCAGTGAGATGGGCACTCAAACACTGCTATTGAAAATATGAATTTGCTACAAAGTTTTCCATAAGGTACTTTGCAACACAAATTAGTATGTTAAAATGGTCATATCAATACTTTTTCAATCCATAATGTATCTAACTTCACTGAAGTTGTCTCTCTTATACAAAGAAATCATTTTTTTTCATAAACTAGAACTTCCAAGAAGTAGTATCAAACAAAAATAGGAAGTCTAGTTCAAGAGGACTTAAAATAAATGTAATATTTTCCTTTTTAAGAAAAAAAATTAACATCCTTTCTATTTTATAAGATGTTTCATAAGCATATATAAGTGGATTTAAATGTCACTTGTGCAAATAACATCAACAGAAAACCTTACATTTGAATCAGAAATGTAAAACAAATTTTAATCTCTCTCGTGATGCATATGAAATTTTAAAGGAAAAAATTGAAAGTTTTTTCTTATTTATCTCCAAAAAGGGTTGAATCTGCTTTGGGAAACCTTACTTTTCCTATTTTTCCATGGAACTCTTTTTGAGAAATTATTTAAGTTCGTTGAGAACTGCAGTTATCTTCAGGTCATCTGTCACTTGAAAGGTATTTCAGGACAGTTTGGTGCTGAGGAAACTGAAGCACAGGAAGATGCAAAATCAGCTTCTAGGAGGATCTGGCTAAATCGCACCAGGCCTACAAAATGGCAATGGGCAGCAGGCAGGGCTTATGAGGAGCTGTGCATCACCTTAAGGAGTGCTGTCTTTAGTTTCCTTCAACTGAGTGGTCAAGTTGGGCAAGAGTTTTAGTATGACAGGCAAATTAAGTTTAGGCAATTTCTCATCACTGTCGATCACATCATCTTTGCTTTTCTCCTCTTGATCCTCACCTATGTAATTTAAGGGTGCTTTCCACATGGGAAGAAATAAATACATGTGAAGTGAGAGTTTCTTCTCCCCTACCATTGTTGAATTAGGAATTAAACAGCTCTGAATTAAAGTGAGAAAGGGCAAGTTGACCTCTGAACTGCCAGAAATCATCACTTTAAATGTATTTTCTCTTCTCAAATATGTACAACTGTTAGTACATAAGAGCAACAATGCCCTTTCAGGTTGACAGTTTATTATTATTTACTCCTTCTCTGTATCAGGTAGGAATGCAAAAATTTCAGACACTCTCTCCACCTTGGTCATAACCAGGCAGTTTATTGAGCCAATGAGATTTGAATACACATAAACATAACAGAAAGCTGTTAAAGCATTTAAAATCTATTTGAGAACATTAATTGTTTAATATGTATCTACTGAATTAGTAAATGCTTGATGTAATAAAAATAATAAATTCTCACACACAATGATATCGTGTGTTTAAGTCATACTTGAATACAGTAAACAACTTTGGTATGTATTAATTGCCAGGCATATAAGAGACACTCAAAACAATCTTCCTCTCATAAAGGGGGAATCTTTTGGCCAAGTCAGAGAACTATAGTCTTTAATTCTTTAAATATTCATTCCTTGACTTTTTTGCACGTGTATTGCTGAGAATTTAGGCATGCCTTTTGTATTTATGCAATTCCCATTTGCTATATAACTAGCACTTCACAGCCCTGATTGCATCTTCTTTCAGAATCACCTTTCCTTTTTGTTTTTTTAGCAGTGTCACACCACAGCTCTTCCTTTCTTGATGCGTGCGTGCCTGCACTCTCATCCGCTCCTGTAGGCTATAGGCTGCATGCTTGCGCACAACGCTCTCCGCAACTGCCTGGCTCTGTTTTCGAAGCTTCCCCTGTACTTAACACAAACACTCTCTCATTCAGATGTTCTCTCACAAAATTAAAGTCTATTTATTTCCTTATGTTGTTCTCGTGCACTCTGAGCTCAGAGATTTTTCTTTACGAATTTTGCCTGCCTTGGCGATAAAATAGCATCTTTTAGTCTGTGTCAGGCTACTCTATCTACATTGGCACCTCCCTTCGAATAAAGCAACATTGTTTTAGACTAAGAAAACTGGCCCATGTGTTCACGACCACCAGGAGGACCATCAATGGAGGAACAGATATTTTCAGGCGTTCCTTTTCAACCTACATGACAAATTTAAAATAAACTTCTTTCTCTGGATCCTTCATAACTGACAAAATCAATTGTTTTTTTAAATAAATGTTGGCATTTAATAAATGTTACAATAGCACAGAATTCTTTGCTGTCATATGATAACTGCCCAACAGGACAAATGTAAGGATCTGGATTTTAATCACTTACTCAAACATTTGCTTCTTTTTTTTTCAAGGGTATAAAAGTTATCCGAGGGCATTCTCTTTTTTAAAGGAGGTTTATAAAAAATTTCAGTAAATGACCCCAGTAAAACTGGGATTGAAATAATATAGAGATTTCTCTCCTCAAATGATGCTTGTCCTCAGGTCAGCATGACAATTTTGTCTGATGAAGCATTCTACAAGAACAGAATTAGCTTTCTACTGATGGTAACTTTAAAAGTGTCCACTTTGTGAGTCACACAGAGAAAAATAAAACTGTATGTTCTTACTTACATATGAAGTCTAAAAAAGCTGAATTCTTAGAAATAGAGAGTATAATGTTGATTTCCAGGGGCTAGGGATTGTGAGAAATGGGGAAATGTTGGTCAAAGAAAATGAACTTTCATTTGTATGAGTAATCTGGTAATCTAATGTACAACATGGTGACTATAGTTAACAATACTGTATTGTGTGCTTGAAAGTTGCTTAGAGAGATGATTCTAAAAGGCATCACCACACACAAAAAACAGTAATTATGTGAAGTGGTGGAGGTGTTAACTAGCCTGATTGGGGTACTCATTCTCAGTATGCACGTGTAGCAGCAGACCACCATTGTACACCTTACAATTACACAATGTTATGTGTCAGTTATATCTCAAAAAAGCTGGAGGAGGGAAGAGGAAAAGAAGTCACTCAACATCATAGCAATTTGAAAAAGAATTGATCTTAAATCAGTAACTACTTGGACAAAGTAGAATATTACAATCACCTTCATTTCTTTGGCTCAATTCTTCCAAATATAACCCATAGGCATTTAATAAATACCTGTCTAATTTTTCACTTTTGTATTTTGCTAGAGCTTTGTATATTTAAAGCACTTTTGCATGTAGTTGTTACTTACCCTCTCATGTTCCTGGTAGAGTTGTAGACAGACACTGTTTCCTCTTCTGAGAAATGAAGAAACTCAGGATAAAAGGAGTTATAAGAGGTTAGGTGACTTGCTAAAGCTGACACAGACATATTCATGAGTGGTGGAGACAGTACTAAATTCCAAGTTTACTACAGATTTAATCTCTCAATAAATTACTCTCTAACTCTCCAGACTTAATGCATTCAACAAAGAATTACTGAATTCTCACTATGCATTAAGCATTATGCTAAAAGTGATGCAGAAATATTTAACTCAAAGACAATTATCTGCAAAGAGATTGTTTCCAGGACCACTGAGGATACCAAAATCCACAGATGCTCAAGTCCCATATATAAAATGGCATAGTATTTGCATATAACCTATACATCCTCCTGCATACTTTAAATTATCTCTCAATTACTTATAACACCAAAGTTACACTTCTTGCAATATAAATGCTATATAAATAGTTGTTTTGCTATATTGTTTAGGAACTGATGAGAAGAAAAAAAGTCTGTACATGCCCTGGCTGGTGTGGTTCAGTGGATTGAGTGCCAGCCTGTGAACCAAAGGGTCGCTAGTTCTATTCCCAGTCAGGGCATGTGCCTGGGTTGCAGGCCAGTTCCCCAGTGGGGGGGTGCATGAGAGGCAACCACACATTGATGTTTCTCTCCTTCTCTTCCTCCCTCCCTTCCCCTATGTTTAAAAAATATATAAAATCTTTAAAAAAGAAAATCTTTATATATTCAATACAGACACAACAATCATAAGCCTAATAACATAGTACAGGTCATTAATACCATAATATTTTTTCCCAAATATAACAATTTGTGGTTGATTGAATACATGGATTTGGAACCTGTGGATAAGGAGAGCCGAATGTATTATTAGTTACTTTCTGAGGTGAGTTGGGAAAAACCTCATAGAGGAAAGAGATACTTTAGTTAACTCACAAAAGATGATTACTTTTTTACCAGGTGAATGCTATTCTGGGTTCAGGGGTGGGTAAGAACAGTCCAGGAAGACTATTTATAAGAGTCGAAAAATGGAAGACAGCAATCCAATTTAAGTTCTGAAGACAAATTTCTTCCTGTTATTTGACAAAGTAAATTTTAAAACAAATTATCCACGTAAATGCTACATTTTTTTGTTTTGGTTTGTTTTGTCTCACTTGATGAAATTAGTCTTGTTTAATGTGCTTAGAATCCAGGCTTGTTATGAGTTTAGAAACAGAGGTCTGGGAGTAGAGATGATGAGGGATGATAGTGGCAGAAGATGAAATCAAAACAGTAGGCAAATGTACACATTTTTTTGACACTCTTCCCATCAAGAGGTGAAGTCTATGGACCCTCCCCTTGAATCTGGATGGATTCGGTGACTGCAATAGAAATACGAGACAAGAGAAGCTTGTCCAGTTTTCAGTCCTCTTCCTTAAAGAGACTGGTAGCTTGCACTTCTGCCTCTGCTTGCTCCTACAACACAGCCACCATGCCACAAGAAAACTCACACCCTTATGAGGCAATTCCCAGGCTGAGCTCCAGCCAAGACCAAGCATCCTGTTCCCAACCATATGGACCATATATACAAGGGCCACTTGAAAGTCAACTCTCATCCCCTATATAGGCCTCCTGGCAATCCTGCATGGAGCGGATATGATCTATCTCTCTGAAGCAATGAACAATTCAGATTCATAAGAAAAATAAATAAGTATTATTGTTTTAAGGTACTAAGTTTGGGGTGGTTTGTGTGAAGCCATGGATCATTGGAATATGGGGAATTCATAATAAGACTTATGGAAAGGTCTTGATGGGTAGGGGATGGATTGGCTACTTCATTTGATTAGGTGGAGAGATGATAGGGCAGTTGGAATTGATTAAATGTTTCACTAAATCAGATGGCAATCATGTTTTTTTTAGCCCAGAAGGTAAAGAATGTATTTTAAAGATTCCTGAAAGCATCAACACTTTAGTTAACCTAAGTTGAAGATGTACTATAAAATAAGATTCATAGTCTAAAACTGCTTTGCCATCACTGAAACTTATCATAATGACAGAAAAAAAAGTTATGCCCTGAACACAGGGAAAGTAACCCTAAAATATGAAAATTTACTCTCCCTTGAAGAAACTGTTGAAATTTGAAGTTTTCCCTAAATCTTAGAATTTTTGCCAAAGCTGTTTAAGTCCTTCCTAATATACTTATTATATATGATTGTTTTTAATTCTGTGTTTTCCTCAAGAACACATTATTTTTATCATAAAATATAACCCTTGACTAATACACCTGAATCATATTCAATGTGATTCTAAGATACCATGGCTTGTCACACTGGTATCTATGTTTTACTGTTTTTCGGGGGTGGGTTTAGAATACTTGTGAATGGCTTGTTCTTTTTGTTTGTTTATTTATTTTGTTTTGTTTTGTTTTGTTTATTCAACATTCCTTCACTTCTATAAATGGTGACTTGGTAAAAGATTATCATCTTTATAATTCCTATTTTGCTACATAATTACAGTGTTGAAAATGTTCCAAATATTCCTGAAATATGTCACCAAAGCATAACCCTTTCCTGAAGAGTATTTCTGGGCATGTCCAGTGATCATGTATTGTCACACATATTTTATGTTCGGGGGACAGTGATTTGACACAAGGGTATTGAAATCTGTTTTGTAATAAGCCTTATTGTTATTCTTCTTGCATTCCTCAAATGATGCATATAAGGGAAATTTTCAAAAGCCAATTGCAGAGAAAAAATAATCATTTAAGCTCTAGATAAGAGAAAAGAGAGTTTATCAACTCACTAGGAAACCTCTTTCCAGGGTACAGGGCAACACAAATCACACCCCACTCTTGCCTCTGGGAAGTTTGTTCTGGGCTAAAACCAGAGTATGCTGAGCTAGCTATGTAAATGTTGGAGTGAGGAACAGCTATACTGGAAAAAGTCTTCATAAAAAGTTGAATTAGCAGCCCCAATTTAAATATTAGAGGTTTCCATTTAAAAATTCAGTTCTCTAGCTTCTCTTAAAAACAGAATAACTAGCAGTAGCAGGCCTGTGCCCACATTCCCACAAGGCAACCTCTAGCAAGGCCACAGAGTGCCTGTCCATCCTAAGGCCCACCCCCTTAGGAGGGACCTGGGAGCTCCAGTCCCCACCTCTCTCCACCTGGGCTGCACGCCCAGGTTCCTTCTGCAATTTCACTTAGGCTGTTCTTTTCGCTTATAGTTAAATTATGAAAAAGTGAAATACTTTTGTGTCCAGAGTTCTAGCAAAAGTAAGAAGATAAAATTTAGTCAAAAAAGTGCAAATGATTCCAGAAATAATTGTGATATCCAGGCCACTTCACTTATTTACAGTTTATATTCTTTGTCCCCATAGGAATTTGCTTTTACCTCTCACTATTTTAGAGTTAGGATAAATTATTTGAGCCAAAAGAAAACTGTTGACTTTACTTCCCTAGGCCTGAAGGAATTTGATAATATATCAATTAACATTTTATTCTCTCTAAAAGAATTTGCTCACTCAGAAGGTTAATCCAACTGTTCCTGGCCATTTATGATTTTGGAGTTGTTTTACCTTCTTGACAGAGAAGTTAGTCTCAGTATTATAATTCTCATGTATTTTATTTTATTTTATTTTTTATTAAATGCTTTTGAATTTTATTGTTGTTCAAGTACAGTTTTCTGCCCTTTCCCCCCACTCCTCCCTACCACCCCAGCCATGCCCACCTCCCTCCACTGTTCTATCCCCTCCCTTGTTTTTGTCCGTGTGTCCTTTATAGTTGTTCCTGAAAACCTTCCCTCCCTTCCCCCTATTATCCCCTCCCCTCTCCCCTCTGGTTACTGTCAGTTTGTTCTTTATTTCAATGTCTCTGGTTATATTTTGCTTGCTTGTTTGTTTTGTTGAATAGGTTCCAGTTAAAGGTGAGATCATATGATATTTGTCTTTCATTGCCTGGCTTATTTCATTTGGCATAATGCTCTCCAGTTCCATCTATGCTGTCACAAAGGATAGGAGCTCCTTCTTTCTTTCTGCCACGTCGTAGTATTGCATCATGTAAATGTGCCATAGTTTTTTGGTCCACTCATTTACTGATGGGCACTTAGGTTGCTTCCAGCACTTGGCTATTGTAAATTGTGCTGCTATGAACATTGGGGTGCACAGGCTCTTTTGAGTTGGTGTTTCAGGATTCTTAGGGTATAATCATAGCAGTGAAATTGCTGGGTCAAAAGGCAGTTCCATTTTTAGTTTCCCCAGGAAATCCCATACTGTTTTTAAATACTTCCCAGGTTCAGATCATTACTGCCTTTAGCAACCTGCTGTCCTATGGCTGTTAACCCATTCAGCCATTCCCCAGTTTCACCATCAAAGCAAAGGAAAGAGAGTGGCACCATTGCTAATCCCACAGTGTATTTTATCCATGCATCCATCCAACTGCAGTCCCCATTCTTCTCTAACAGTCTCCTTATTCAAAGACTGTTGAAATTTAAGCAATCTAACTTAAGTTCTAAAAACAAGCATCTTCCTGTTACGTAATAAAATAAATCTTAGAGCAGATTATTCAGGTAAATGCTTGAATTTTTTTATTTTGTTTTTGTCTTGCTTGGTAAAAATTAATCTTGTAAACCTTGGGTGGCGGTAGGAATATAGAGCCATGCCTCCTACTGGAAATAATGAAACCTCACACATCCAGTGTGAGTGGTTGCAAGTGCCTCTGTTGCCAACTATGACCTTGGAAAAGCAAAACACCCTGAGGAGCATCATCTATAATGAGGTAATGTCAGTAACTTTATAAGTAAAAAATCCCACTGTCAAATATAGATATATTTCCTATCTCCATCTACGTCTACAGAGAGATTTCCAGACAGAGAAGAGCCAGCAGAAAGCATTAACAGGGAATCAACAGAAGCCAGAGCCGTGATGAAGCTCTTTTCACTTTGGGGCTGTACTCTTTGGTAATTAACATCTGCTTCTGGGCTGCATTGGTAGAGGCAAGTTAATAGTATTGCTGCTGAGGCCTTATCTGCTTTCTTTTCTTAGTAGCAGTTATTCTGATTTCTTTAGGCCTAGAGGAAGAAGAGAAACTGGCACCTGTTTCTCAGTCTCTGTTGAAGCTTAAAGTGGAAAATAATAGCCAAATTAAATAAAGGCATTTTTCTCCCATCCTGGAGATGTGGGAAAGAATGCAAAGCATTCATCGAAGTGTTCGTGTTTTTGTGCAGCAGAGCAGATGATGTATAAAAGTTCAGGTCTCTGCGATAGTGCTGGGCAAGTGCTTCAGCCAGGCATCCAATGCCCATTGCTGTGGTCTGCCAAACTGAGTCTTTAGGAAACCTTTTTTTCCATTCTTTCAAAAGTATGAATTGCAATTGTCATTTTCTGAGACAAATGAAAGACTAATCTGCTTCCTTATAGTACACATTTCTAGAAGGGTTCCTCTCCGAGTGTGCCACGAAGCAGCTCTAAGTCTTTCCAAATCCCTGAGGGCAAAAGTGGTTCTCACACAGCCTTCTCTCACACACTGTCATTAATCATTAAGGGGACATCTGTCAATCATTCACATTAGAGCCATGGAAGGTAGAGGAAGAAGTTAAATGTAGATTCCTAGGCCCCAGGCCAAACCACAAGATCAGAATCTCCCAGGTTAAAATTCATATTCTGTATTTTTAGCAGATTCTATTATTCTTATTCACATGGAAATTGGAGACCCACTGATTTGTAGGTTATTTTATCATTCCACAAGAATGCATTAGGCACTTATCCTTTAGGCTCACACATACTGTTCATTCAGTAGTGCAAGTCAAACACAATTTATACTCTCATCAGTCCTATAGACTTGTAAAATATAAAAGTAAATAAGTAAGTAAACAAGTAACTATTATTACAAATATCGATCCCCTCTATAGGGAAAAAAAAAGATGCATCACAAAAATAGGGGAAGATAGGAATCTAGGTAAGTAGACAGACAAGGAGAGCCTTCTCTGAGGAAAACGTTCTTCCTCTCAAAAATATATATTTATTTTTTAATATGTCAAACCCTAGTTCTTTGCTATGGCTTTGGAAAACATAAAACCAGTTCTAAGGAGATTTGGGATGATACAGCTTTGTTTCAATCTATGAATATTTATAAATATTCTATTATAGTTGATCCTCATAGCAAGTCAGTGAGGTCATCAAAGTAAATCTTATCATACTTATTTACAGAAGAGAAAAACTGTGGCTTAAGTAACTTGTCTATAATCATAAAATAAATTTGTGGTCAAACATCACTTTTATTATGGGTCTTATTACAAATGTACTTCACAAATGAAGAGGGATAATTCAACAAAGACCCAAAGTAGAAAATGTTTTAGGCCTTCCAGAAATGTACTTCCTACTGAAGAAAATCTAAACTTGTCCTAATAGAGTGGAATACCTTTTGTCTGTGAAATATCACTGACATCCAAAATTCTTTTGCCTTCATCAAGTCATATGATACTACTTTATCAAGACTCTAATTTTAGAAACTGCCCTGAATTCAATTTAGTTCTTAACTTTGTATTGAGGAAGATATTGTGCAAGATCTTACAAAAATGATTAGTATATGGCCTTATCTGTCATGGAACTTACTAATGAGTGAGAGAAATATACAATTTTATCTATAATATAACCCCAAATTAAATAAGAAGTAAATTAAGTTTGGAATTACTCATTGAGCAAATATTTAAAGAACACCTACTATGTGAGAGAAGCTTTTATGACAAATGAACCAAGCAAAGCCTTTTTACTCAGGTGAACTACGAGTGAACTATGCTTTTAATCAGAAACTGGAGATTGACAAGTGGCAAATTACGAGTAAGGACATCCATGCTGAGGGGAGAACATGGAGAAAATTAAAGAGTGATAACAGCACATGATATGTAGAAAAATATAAATATGGATTTATTTAAACATTATAAAATGATGTAGAAGAAAATGAAAAGTTTGAGATTAATTCAGAGAAAATTCTTGCTGATTTGGTAACTTTCTAAGACTTCATTCTGAGGCAAAGAGAAAACGTTGTAAGTTTGAAGAGTGGAGAAATATACTCCACATACCTGAATTACAAAAGGACATGTGAAAAGAAATCTACCTCACATTTTTTTCTTTGGTTTTATGATTCCTTAATGTGTAATATCAGTATATGTAATATATATCTCTAAAATTATAAAATGTTTAAGCCTAGAAAATAGATATATGTAATTCTCTTTGAAAGTCTCACTGTCAAGAATGAACTCAGTTGGTTATTACACAGCTATAAATTTAAAGGACACAGGAAGAGTGGATTTGAAGGCTCAGCTCATTATAAGCATGCCTGCTTAACTCATCTTACCTGGGCAAGCACTATGACTTCTCCATACTTACTATAGTGCCTAGCACATAGCATCAATATTTAATGAATGAGTGATCAAATAAATAAATGATAAATCACAGTTCTGTATAACCAACCTTGAAACTTTGATATTTTCAACTATTTTATACATATGGGTTTAATTTTATTTACCTGGGCATGCTGCTTACAATTAAGACAGATTTTCACCAGATCACATCCTGAAAACAACCTCACTTGACTCTAGGCCATCTGACATAGAAGGACAAACTGAGAAAGCAGTCAAGATAGATAAGTGATAGATAGATGCATAGATAGATAATAAACCGACATACATATACACAGGTACATATATGTACACATGTATATGTTTACATAATTTTTACATTTAAATTCAGTCTGATAAAAATATTAAGAACTACTTTTAACAAAAGCTGAGATAAAACTGCACTTTCACTTCATGTCATCTTTTCCAGATTGAAATCAAAGCAAATCAAAGCAAAATATAGCCAAAGACACTGAAATAGAGGACAGACTGACAGTGACCAGAGGGGAGAGGAGAGGGAATTTCAGGGGAGAATGGGAAGGGTTTACAGGAACAAATATAAAGGACACATGGACAAAACTAGGGGGTTGGAAATGGGAGGGAGGGGGGAGGGATGGGTGGGTGGGCTGGAATGGGAGTAAAGGATAGAAAACTGTACTTGAATAATGATTAAAATAAAATTAAAAAAAGAAATCAAAGCAAATAAAAGTATTGCATATTATAATTCATTTAAACAGAATTTAACACAAATTTAAATAGCAACATAAAGTCGTCCTGTCACAGAAATTAAGTTTCTTTTTACTGAAACTTTTTTATGTAGCAGCTGCAATTTATTCAATTATCACAATATGCAGAAATCACTTTGTTGAGTGAGGTTATGTTTGCCTTTTTTATGTGATGATTAAATCTCCCTGGAAACATATAATCACAATGTACTTCCAAATAACCTCCAAAACTAAGAAATCACAACTAATTTGGGAAATAAAATATAAACAACATAAATTCTTACCCAAATACCACTGGGAAGGGAAATAATTTATGTTTAAAGGGTGTTTATCACAACTGTTGGCAGCCCTACAAAGAAAGAAACAAAAAGATGTTAAGCTGTCAAATAGCTTTATCAGAAGGTTATACACTTTGAAATTACCATTATCAACGCGGAGCAGAATTCTCTCTAGGTGCTCGTTCTTGCCAATGTACTGAATGAACATTCATTTTAAGGTACTGTATTTTTAGGCATCTAATTGCAAGTTTTTGAGTTGAAAATATAATAACAAATGTTTAAATATGCATGAAGGAAAGCAGATATAGGATTTTTCTGTGCTCTTCAAGAAAGAAATACACAGTCTAGAGATACAAAGAGAATTTCAGGTTGGGTTTTAATCATCAAGCTTGACTGATCAAATATTTTGAATCAAGAAGGTTTAATATTGTATTTAATACCTTACTAGATAGAATACTTAAACATAATTATTTAGGTGTAATGAGCAATGAGCATCACTTTATAACTAAAGCAATGTACTGTTATACAGTGTACTAAAATGATTACAAAAATTCCCCTCCTATCCATGACACCTTTTTCTGCCACTCTCACTCTGAGCTTGACCATGTACTTTGTTTTGACCAATGGAATGCTAGCAAGCATGATGCAAGCAGAAGTTTAAAAAGTAGTTGTGAATTGGTCATTGTTCTCTTGCTGCTTTTGGAAACCTTATTACCATCACCATGTGAACAAGCCTAGAGTAGCCTGTTGGATGGTGAAAGACTCTGTAGACCAGAGATGAGCTGCCCTGCCAAGCTATCCTGGACCAAGCAATCTACCAGCTAATCCAAAGCTAATACACTAGAAAGCGAAGCAGAGATCAACTGGGCCTGGCCACATTAGCAGAACCACTCAGCTGAGCCCAGCACTAATTACCAACTAAGAGAATCATAAGTTACCAGTAAGTAAATTATCATGTTTTGAACTACTAAATTTTAGGATATTTTGTTACAAAGCAAAAGTTAGCCCATACATAAGATAAAATGAGTTTCAAAAATTCATGAAGTTTTATAAATTAAAGTTCCAGATGCTTGTACATCATTCCATCTAGTTCTAGTTGCTCTAAACTTCAAAGTCCTATATAAGTGACATTACTTTAATGTAAGTAAAACTTGATGAATTCCATGATCATTTAAAGGCATTTTCTCCCATTCCACATAATAGGTCAAAATGCAATGCAATGTTCTTTTGGTATGATAATCTTGAAAGTCTACAAATGAAATTTGCACAATTTTAGGAGTAATATAGCTATGCAAGCTTCAACATAAGTTTTAATCATCAAAATATTAATATATACCTCTTAAGAGTTATCTGAGTAGCCAGCTAGAACAGCAATTAATTTCAGAAATAGACATTCTAGAGCCTTTCATTAGTAGGCTGCAAAATCTATAATTTAAAAACTTCAAGTAATGTTTTTGTTTTGTTTCCTGTTTATAAAGGATATCTGGATAAAGAAAAATAACCTGAATGTATATACTTCATACTAAGAAATTTAGTGGTCTAGCTGATCATTTCATAAGGGTATATATTTTAGCAGAGTGTTGACTCTGAAAACTGTTCCTTAGTTGGGAAAAATAATGCTTTGTCAGAAAGCAATGTGAACATATATATGTATATACATATAAAATTTATTTGATTATAAAGATGTATATAATACTCTTCTAAGTGGTAGTTTGCAAGACATTCAGAAATGAGATGGGAAAGACTCACAAGTAGCTAGATGACTAGTGTAAAAAGGAATTGAATTGAACTTGAGGGTGGAACTTTGGTTGAATTGTTGTTTAGTGTAATGTTATCTAAGACTAATTAACACAAAATAAACTGATGTAGAGTTATTTTGTTTTATAGCTACAGATAAAGGCCACAACACATGGGTAGAGTTTCCTTTTAGTCAACAGAAATATGATTAATATTACTTGGGTGATGTCAATGCAAGGGTGGAAATAAAGATTTAGAAAATAGATCTCTTAGTTAATATTAATAGTATACCTTTTTTTTTTTTAATTCTAGAGTCTTATGCTTGGATTGTGCCTGAAATCAAGGTAGCAAAGACATGGTAAAGTAAACTTTCATTATAGGGGAGAAGGTCAACTGGCTCTCCTAAATGACATTAGGTCAAAAGCAAAGAAGAAAGCACATTTCACAAGCACCAAAGATAAGCCTAGAGTTGGCCTTGAGTAAAGTAACAACCTATTGTAATTTTCCCCAGATCCACATATTCTTAATAAGTTGTTGAAAATTAGAGTCTATTTTCTGCTTTCACTGATGCGAATTAAACATTGGGTCTATTTTTAGTATGAAGGACCACAGAGGAGGCCATTGATAGCCAAGTAGAAATGCTCCATGGGTAGAGTAGAGCTATGGTCCAGAGTTCAATGGATGGCCTAGGGAAGGAGAAATTGCCAAGACAACGTTGTGGAACAGGCAAGCACTCTCAAATGTTCATAGGATATTTATGTTTATGAACATTACAGAATGTCTAGCATAAATAACTGAAGATGGGGACTTAAAAAGAATTGCTGAATTTCTTTATGAGAAATGACTTAGAAATGCAGTGATTTCACTCATAAAAGAATAATTTTAATAATAGAAAGTATAAAGTTACAAAGATTGTTCAAATGTATATTAATTTAAAAAACTAAATCAAATTTTAAGTTACATTTAAAGCTATGTTCTGTTTTGTTAATTCCTCAAGTAAAACAAAATAAGTAAAAAATAGATAAATTAAACAAAATACTACTTATATTTTCCAATTATTCAAACAGTATGCTCCAAAAATCAAATATGTTAGAGCATATTTGATCCCATTATATGTAGCTAAATATTTTCAATTTCAGTCCACAAAACCTCTTTAATTCTCCAGATATCCAAGTTCACCTCAGTCCTAAAGCCTCAGCTTGAACCCCTTTAAATCCAAAACCCTCAATCGCTCTAACCCTAAACACCGAGCTGCTTTGTGTCCTAGACTTGTCTTCACTCAGATCCTGAAATGTGAGAGTGAACTTCATTACAAACTTTTAATAACAAAGACTATTATTTTATCAAAAAAAGCCAAGTGCCCTAAATAAGCCACAAAGCAGTAGCAAGCACTAAAACTGTCAAGGGCATTTTATCGGAACTGTTTATTCTTTAGGGCTTGGCTCAGTGGAAAAAGGAGACTGTCTAGAGCAGGAAAGTGGTGTCTAGTGACAGAAACTCTATTTTCTTTATATTTAAGATTGGTTAACCTAGACCTGAGAAATGTATCTTCTTTAAAGCCCCAAACTGTATTCCAAACACACTATTAACCTAAATGTGACCTCATTGCTAATAGTTTATGACTCCCTATAGGTGTTATACTTTTTAAGAAACAATTTGTGATTTTTGATATGTTAATTTAATACATTTTATAATTTCCTTTTGTTAATGGTGTCCTCTTGCACACTGGAGTACTAATTACTTAAATGGAATTTTTTCACTTTTTTTTATTGTTGTTCAAGTACAGTTGTCTCCATTTTCCCCGCACCATGCCCCCTCACCCCAGCCATCCCCACTTCCCCCACTTGATCTTATCCTCCTTTGGTTTTGTCCATGTCCTTTATAGTTGTTCCTGAAGACCCTTCTCCCTTCTGCTCCATTTTCCCTTCCCACCTCCCCTCTGGTTACTGTCAGTTTGTTCTTTATTTCAGTGTTTCTGGTTATATTTGGCTTGCTTGTTTGTTTTGTTGATTAGGTTCCACTTATAGGTGAGATCATATGGTATTTGTCTGTCACCATCTGGCTTATTTCATTTAGCATAATGCTCTCCAATTTCATCCATGCTATCACAAACTGTAGGAGCTCCTTCTTTCTTTCTACTGCGTCGTAGTATGTCATCATGTAAATCGACCATAGTTTTTTGGTCTACTCATTTACTGATGGGCACTTAGGTTGCTTCCAGCACTTGGCTATTGTAAATTGTGCTGCTATGAACATTGGGGTGCATGGGCTCTTTTGAGTTGGTGTTTCAGGGTTCTTAGGATATAATCCCAGCAGTGGAATTGCTGAGTCAAAAGGCAGTTCCATTTTTAGTTTCCCTAGGAAATTCCACACTGTTTTCTTTTTTTTTTAAAGATTTTATTTTAGAGATAGGGGAAGGGAAGGAGAAAGAGAGGGAGAGAAACATCAATGTGTGGTTGTCTCTCATATGCCCCCTACTGGGTCTTCAACCCAGGCATGTGTCCTGACTGGGAATCAAACCAATGACCCTTTGGTTTGCAGGCCCATGCTCAATCCACTGAGCCACACCAGCCAGGCCCCATACTGTTTTCCACAGTGGCTGCACCAGTCTGCATTCCCACCAACAGTACACTAGGGTTCCATTTTCTCCACATCCTTTCTAACACTTGCTGTTTGTTGATTTGTTTATGATGGTCATTTAAAGGATATTTTTCAGGTGAGAAACACCTTAGGTGACCATTTTAAGCCTGTACAGCTATTTGTTACTTTTCTGGAGGCCACTATTCCCTCTCCATCTTTGATGTAAACAGCAACTTGAGTAATACCCAAGGGCATCACTTCATATGATTATAATTTTCATCCACAAATATAATCAAAACAAAAAAATAAAGTGTTAAGAGTAAATAATTTCCAAGTAGAGTGAGGGTACTGTTTGGATTATAATCTAAGCCTTCTTAGATCAAATCTTCTTCCCATGCCTAACAAGATGTTTAATATTAACCAAGTTATACAATCACGCTGGATTTCCCTATGTTTCTGTAAAATTGGCAGGTCATACTAAGATTATAATAACTCTGCTTCTAAAGTACCATGATTTTTGGTCAGCAACTCAACCTCTAAGCAATACAATCCTCAGAGTTCTGAAAGGGACAACAAAAGTTTGGCAGAATTTGTAATAAGCAGATCTCATTGAAAGAGATAGATGAAAGTTTAGATGAAAGAAAGAGTGGTAAACTTAGAGACATGACTATGATTGCCCAGCTGCAGAGAATAAGTCAGTAGACAGCAGACAGACCTGTTTAGGTCCCAGAACCTGGGTCCATCACATTAGTACAGAGCCACCATGCTCAAGGTCAAACCCTTCCTAGGGCAGCCCACATCCAGTAGTAAAGGAGGTGGTGACCCAACATGGAACAATCTGAACAGCAATACACCCTCAAGCATTCCCCACTGGACAGGCTAGAACTTTGTTAGTCCTAACTCAAAGTTCATCTTCTTCTTTTATAAACCATTCCATTATTTTACTTTCTCTCAGGAGTGTAGATCCCTAACAAACACTTGCACCACAAACTCTCTTAGTTTCTACTTCCAAAGAAGTTAACTTCAGATTTAGCCCTCCACAGTGGTGGCTTGTACCCCTAGGACAATGCCTTTTTGAGTTCACATCAATTCCAGAGTCCAAGGCTAAAAACTCAACAGGGTTATAGTTCATTTTTCTATAAATGTTTAAGGTATAATTTGGTATTAGATTATCCTATTAGGTGGAGATAAAAGTCCAGGATTTACCTGTGTTCGAAGGATCAGGAGGAGTCAGAATTCATGCAGATTCCCTGTTTGTCTGAATAAATAAGAAACATCAGGTTATAGGCGTTGAAAAAAATGCTAGGTGTAGCAACTTACTAGGATGAATATGCTCTTATATTCTACATCCCAGAATTAGTCCAATCTTAAAAGCAAAGATAAGGGTCCATATTTTTTCAAGATTTTATTGATTTATTTTTAGAGAGGGGAAGGGAGGGAGAAAAAGAGGGACAGAAACATCAATGTGTTTTTGCCTCTTGTGTACCCCCAAGAAGAGTCCAACAAGACCCCCAGGTCTTGGGGACCTGGCCCTCAACCAAGGCATGTGCCTTGACTGGGAATCAAACAGGCAACCTTTTGGTTCCAGGCCAGCACTCAATCCATTGAGCCACACCATCCATGGTGTTCACATATTTTTATGGAAGTGAATGAAATGTGACCTTTTCTTTCAAAGCTCTGTTTGTTTAGTAAATATGAGCAACTTGGGTTATGACAAAATCTGAAGTATTTTGCTTTGATTACATTAACCAGGACATTTGAGCAGACGTGTGTGTGCCTTACGCAGACATTGTATACGTGCACATCCTCAAAGCCTAAAGCTACAAGAATATAAATTGTGAAAAGTTACCCATATTAGACACTAAGAAAATTATTTCTAAAATCTGGCTCTGGCATTCTGTTCATAATCATTCTGTAAAGTTGCTCGTTAGAGGTCAGAAAAACATTTTCCTAAAAGTGATAGTCGTGTGAATAGAACTGTTAAATACAAGAATAATAAATTCTAAGTTATCTACTTTATAGTGTGATTAAACAGAAAACTGTAGAAGTCAACTACAAAACCTCTCACCAGTATTGAAATGTTATATTATCCTAAATAACAAGAGTTCAAAGATTTAAAAAAACGAAAATGACAGCAACAACAACAAAACACCTTCACTAGAGAGTTCCTGCTCTTGGCATAATGACAAAGAATGGAATCAGACCTTCAACTTTAAGTCCCAATCAGCCTTGTTGGTCTAAGGTTCATAATGTTTGCTTAATAACCCAGGATCTTACCCACTTCTCCCAAATAATTTCTCCCCCCAACTGTCTCAATTGAAGTTCAACAATTGAGCAGAAACTAGCTCAACTTTTTTTGCTTTTTTAAAGTCCTTAATCTAAATTTGGCCTTAATAATAGTTAACATTGTAATAACATTCAATGTTATTTAATGTGACCATCTTCTATAATATTTTCCTAGAAAATTTGGAGGATTCCTCACAATTTTAACATAACGAAAAGTAGCTTTTTGTAAAATGCCTTAGGGCCAAATAACTGAATACCATAGTTCAAGTGCCATGAAGCCCCATATTGTGTGTATGTGTGTGTGAGAGAGAGATAGAGATATATACATGTGTGGAGGGTGGGGTGTATGTGTGGCTTACTTGGTTTGTGTTCTTACCAGAATTTATCTTTAAACTTCTGAAAATCTAAAAATGTGAGCTTGGAGAGCTGAGGAAAATTCTAGAAAGAGCTCAAGCTGAGCAGGAAGCTCAGCAGAAGCAGCTGACAGACTTCTCAAACCAGCAGCAGAGGCTGGAGGCGAAGCCTAGAGACACACAGGGCTGTCCTGGAGAAGGCATTTGAGAGCCTGACCATGTGCTGATGGTGTTTCACATTGGCCTGTGGCAAGAAGCAGTACCCCAGCTCTGCACCGGCAAGGAACCTAGGACATCTCCCGAGGATGGATATATATATATATAGAATTTCACTCACACACTGACAGTTTTGACAAACCAAAAGAGTTGCTTCAGAAAGCTTCGTAAGCACTGGATAAGTCAATATTCAAATCAAGCACTTAATAAACATCTACAATGTGTGAGGTGGTAATAGTTAGAAGGCTTGTAACTACTTCGAAAGTTTTGATTCTACTACCCATTCACTAAAACATCTTGAACAAGACATTAACCTTTACTGGGCTTCAGTCTCTTCACTCGTGAAGGAAGAGGCCCGGCCCATACAACTAGCTCTGATGTCCCATGGACCTATGCTTCTCCTGAGAATAAATGCACAGTTAACATAGCTGACATTCTGGCCTGAAAAGCAGACCAAACACATCAAAAGAAAAACAATAATGTCTATAAAATTCTAAATTGAGTAATTTAAGTGTAGAATAGTGAAGACTTGAAAGGTCAGGAAGAACTGTATAAAAAATGCAAGTGACATTCCAATGTGCATGATACACAGAAGAGAAACTTTCCCATCAGGGCATATGACACGAGAGCAGAATACCGAAGGCTGATGCACAGGGGGAGGGGTACAGGCCGCATTGTTTCAAATGATGATATTTAAAAAGAAAATACTAATGGGCCAATAAAGCAACTTCTTGGTAAATTTCAGATACTACAAAACAAACATGTCAGGAATGTCAGGGTATAACTTTAAAACCAGAAATGGCATGTTACTTTCAAAATCCTTGTTTGAAATGAGTTGAGTAAAAATAAGGGGTAAAAGCAGTAGAGAAAAAGTTAGATATTTCAGAGAGTCCTATTCATTTTACTTCAAGAAAACTTTACGTCTAATGCAAAAAAAAAGGAATCTAGCATCATCTCCAAATCATTATCTTTCTTGCTGAGAATTCCAGGTTTCAGGGCCAAACCATACATATCCATATTTGGTTTATATCACTTTTGTTACATGAGCACCACAAGCACCACAAGGTAATAAAGACTGGTTCCAGAACTAGTCTGAGCTGAAGACATGCACAACTCTCTCAGTCCTGCTTGGCCAGCTTGCAAGGGAGCAGAGTGATTCCTGTAAAAGGAGAGTCAGAGTTCTATCAGCCCACTTCCTTACAGCATCTTTGCCACAGTTAAGGGACAGGATTTTCCACAAAAGAGATGATATTCAAGAGATAAAGCAAGGTGGCCTTGGGGTTTAAAGGTACATTAGGTTGAAATATTTGAAATTGCTTGGCTTCTACCACTGAATGGTTTCTGAGGCCGGGCAGAGGTTAAGCATCAAATTCTTGTTGCAGAATAATATATCTGCCCTGCAGTACAAGGCAGGTTATCACCTGTGAAATCTGTTCCAGTGCCCTAAAAAGAAGGCTGCTATTTAGAAAGCACTCTTGCCAGAAATGTGCTCTACCATATGGACTAAAACACACTTGGGAGACAAGCTTTATCAGCAGGCTAACTAGGGCAGGCTTCAGGTCCCTCAGGGTAATTTAGGCAATCACTGCCCAAAATCATTTGTGGCTGAATTCTAAATAGGCAGCATGGGGTCCAGACGCTTGTCATCATGCATACACATAAGACAAAGATTTGTGTGGAAGGAAATAATTTTTAACAGGTTCCCCAATGTGGGGGGTGGTGGCTAGGAGCCTTCCTGCTCTGAACCTTTCTTTTCCTCAAGACACTGAACTTCCCTCGCTCCCAAAATATTGCAAACCAAAGTCACACCCAGAAGTTCCCCATTGTTGCTTATCTGTCCCCTTTTGGAGCTTAAGCCTGCCATGCAAACTGGTCTCCATCCTCTCTGCAATATGCACTTGTGTGACTTGAGAGTCACCATGGTCTCGTAGAAGCTTTCTTTCTCACTCCCAGAGTCTGGGGTGCACTGCCAGATCACTCCAGACAGTCGTGAGGAAGTTCCATTCACAAGGAACTTTCCAGCTCATGCCTCTCCATGCTGCTTTCAGGCGGAGAGAGTGGAAGCAATCCAGGACCCATGTGCCAGGCTGCACTGGGTCATAGCATCCCAAAGGCTGGGGCCCAGCAAGACACACATCCCTGCGTGGGGCCCTGCCTCCAGAAGCTGGCTTCCAGCTGTGTGGGGTTTAAGCGCCAGGTAGGCCCTGCATCTGCCAGTCCCACACTCTATCTGTGTGGGGCCAAACAGGAGCCCAAGAGGCCAAAATCCTGTCTTAGAGAGCAAGTGAGCCCGAGTCAAGAGATGAAGCTTCTGCCTGCCTTCCGTTTAAAAGTTTTCTCCCTGAATCCCATGCAGGAGGGGGCATCAGGCTCTTCCCAAAGTGTGTCAGTGTCTGCCATTTTTGTCAGCTCCTCACTGTCTTTGATCTTCTTATGGCTGCCATTTTGTGCAAAGGGGCAGAAGTTTCCCAGCTACGCACAGACGTGTGACGTCTATTTGTCCAGGGAGGGGCATCTGGCCCCCACAACTCACACAGGCAAGGTATGAGCTCCTTCCCCTCCCTGCTTTGTCAGGAGTGGCTGGGCTGCCAGCATATTTGCACAACTGTGGTGACCTTTGTTTATTGTTTGTCTCCAGGGTGAGAGGGCTCTCACACAGTTTCGGTGGTGATTTCAATTCAGGTGGTCTCTGGCACTTCCTACAACCTGTACTCTCAGCAACACTCTCCCTTCTGGCCGGGAGGGTCTGGCTCTGGTGGAGCTGCCTTCCCCTAGACTGGGGGTTCCCCTCCTCCCAGTGATTTCTAGCCTGAACTACTCTGTTTAAGAATGGATGTGTCATTTGCATGATTTTTTTATCTGGTTTTGCATTCTTATCCTTTGTTTTCACCCCCACCTAGTTCCTTGCAAACTAATTCCACATACATTTAATCTAAAGTACCTATAGTGTTTTGAAAGATCTATTCAGATTCCTCCATCATTGTGTTATTAGGACAGGTAGCAAAAAAAAAAAGGAGCCAGGAAGGTTACCTGTCCCACCCACTGACTCAGCAGTCCTTGAAATTCTACCTATCTTTTCCATTATCTGGGAAACAAAACCTTCGAAACTGTACTTTCATCCCAAGGACTGAAAAGTTCAGAAGGGCCCATAATGCCTAAAGGAAGAAGGCCATCAATACCTTTGGCTATTCATGCCCCTATCCTGGAAAGCTAGCACCACATTTACCTGTAAATCAATATGTAACTTCTTCCCCCTCTCCCTTCCAGCCAAATAGATAAGTTCTCAGAACAAAGGCTCTTGCTCTTTTGCTCTTGTTCTTGCTGCCTCTGCCCTTGCCGCCTTTGCTCTTGCCTTTTTCTTTCACCTCAGCAAGGCCCATTCTCTTCCATGAGAACAAAGCACCAATAAACCCTGCTTGCGTGATAATAGACTTGCTAATCTGCGATTCTTTACTGTATTGGCAAAAAGAACTGAATTGCTAGGAGTTTCTCCCATAACAATTGTTGATTATCGCTGATTTTCTTTTAAAGGCATAAACATTCAGTGTTTAGAGATACCTACCTGAAAGGCTGGGAGAATGATTGCAAGCATGTTCCTCCACATTCTAGGATAGCAAATGCAGAAAACTTGCATTTAGAGCATTTACACCAGTTTAGTAAAATTCTGCTACAGTTGGTAGCAGTGTTTCTACTAAAGCGGAAGTTGACTCTACTGTGCTGGCAGGAGCACTGGACTGGGAATAACAAGAACTAATTCAGAGTCCCACCTTTGCCATGTACTAGCCATGACAACATTTGGAAAAGTTACATTAAAACTGTGGAAGAAAAAGGGCTGCATACTAAATCTGACAAGCTCAGGGGAAGCCTGTGTGATGGCCTTACAAACTCAAAGATCTAAAGTAACCACAGAGGATGGTCTGAAGTTAAAAATTACTAGCTAAAAGCATTTCAGGGCAGGTAGTCATGTCCTAGGCCAGTATTTTTTCTAACAAAGGTCAATCTTTATTAAGCTTGTGGATTGTCTTTTGCATCTATGATAACATAACTTTGGAAAGTCAGGATAACTTCCTTTTTTCCCAAAACCCTTGGGCACAACCACCAGAGCTGAGACACAATTCCTTCATTGCTATTGTTATCTTGTTAATTATTGACTGTTAAGTACTCTTTACATACTTACGTAACAGAAGTGTGTGCCTATCACATTACCTTTTATCCCATCCTAGACAACTGCCCCCCTCCCCCGCTGGGCTTTGCTTTCTCCCACCTCCTAATCTATCATGTAACCCCCTTATGTCTTCTCCTTAGATTGTAACGTATAAATAAGGTGTTAAACTGCCATTCTCTGGAGTATTCTCAATCCATTGAGATTTTGCTTCCCGGCAATTATCATCAGTTTGGCTCAAATAAACTCACCAAAAGTTCTCTACAGGTTCAAATGTTTCTTACATTGACAGCAGGGGTCTCTATTTGGAGTCTTTAGAGACTTGGTAAGACCTCCTCCATTCCAGGCTGAATACCGTTACCCCCAGAGCACCCCACCCTTGAGGAAATAGGGAAGTCTTCTAAGCCATGCCCACTAGACTGCTGCCATCCTAAGGTGTTCTGGTATCCCTGCTGGAAGTACATCACGTGAGCTTAGGGCAGTAAAACTTGACTTTCATAAATAAAAGACTTGTGTGGCAGAGAACTCAGTTCTGCTGATGCTTAAACCCAGTCCCTAAAAGAATGACTCAGTAAAGGAGATGAAAGTTGCCAATAGTACTCTTTGGGTAATAAAAAGTAAACAGTAAGACAAAAGAACCTTCATATTATCTAGCATATACATCTATTCATTCTTTTATTTATTGATCAAATAATTTTGAGCGTAGGCAACCTGTTGGAGACAGGAGATAGAATCATGTAAGATGTATGGTCTCTGCCAAAACAGAGCAATCACGGCAGCTTATTATTACCAAAATTCATACTTGGTAAATGTTAAATTATAGTTCCAAAACACTTACACGTGATCTAAGTCTGATCGACTGATATGTCATAAAAGTCAGTGCCAAGAGAAAGAAGGTAAATAAGAGAAAGTGAATACTAATCTAGACTGTGTGACTTAGGAGTTACTGGAAATCATTTAGTTCTTACCAAATCAATTTCTTGCCAAATCAATTTTTCTCATGTTTAAAATATGGACTATGGACTATTATATTATGAGAAATAATGTATGTAAAATTCTTGCTGCATAAAAGCACCTCAATAAATAATGGCTATTATTATTAAATGTCTGTATTCTAGATTTTTTGCACACTTTAGCCAACCACACTCCCAACACACATTTACACAAAAATACACTAGAATGTAAGATTCAAGGAAACAGATTGCATCTCATTTGTCTCCTGCTGGAACCCCTAGTTTCTAGAAAGTGTCCTGGCACATAGCAAGGCCAAAAAATATTTTTTTAGTGAATGAATAAATAAAAAAATGGGATGTATTGAGTCTGGTTTGAAGCTGAGAACATTGAATTATCCAGACAAAGTTCATATGACCCAATGCCAGTGCTGTAGAGAACCCCTCTGCCCTTACTGCTATGCCCTGAAGGATGACTGGCTAGTACATAGAATAGTCCCATTCCAGTTTCCAGTCAGGAGGCATGATAGTTTCTACTGACCCAGTATTTTATGCTTCAGTTTTCTTCTAACAGCTAAAGCTTAAATCTAACTTCTCCATGCTTTTAAATTGCTTAGGTCTTCTGTGCACATTAGGGGATATAATTGTAGAAGGATAAGTAGTCCACCACTTCTCAAGGCACTGGCTCTATTGACTAACAGTATTCCTGAGGAACATACAGGCAGTCATTGTTTTCAAATACTTCACAGAAACAGGGCTGAAGAAGAAAAATATCATTTAACACCATCCTTCCAACTGATCCAGAAAAAATTCATTATGTTTAAATATGTATTTTTTCATATGATCTTAATTGAACAGTGCTGCCTTTGTTATAACTCACTGTTTACTCATTCTATCGGATGTTTAATAATAATCATCCCGTTTGATTATTTGCTCATTAAAACAAAGTATTGATTTTAAATTATTTAAATCTTTAGTAGTGGTTACACCTCAATTACTCAACAGGGCTAGAATTTGCTGAAGCAACAGAATGGCCCTTTGATAGACCCTATTGAGTAGACAAAAGAAGTTAAAGGGGCAATTTTCTTCCACTTAGAGTGAGCAATATAACATAGGACACCAGAAACACTTAGAAAATGACAGAAACAGCACATGATTAAAAGCCATAATGAAAGAATGTGATAAAAAAGTATTTTAGGCATTTGGAGAATGGAGAGGTCAGGGGGTTGTAATGATCAGAATGTTTAACAATAGAGGAGGAACTTTAATAGGAATCTTAAAAGATCTGTAGACCCTCCCTACTGTTCACATTCATTTTCTAATCACTGCCCGTGGTAAAGAACTGATATATTTAGAGAACAGTAAGGAACCCTGCTTGACAGATTGTCCAAGTGCAGCCCTACAGGCACTCCCACTCAGCTAGGGACACATCAGGCTGACAGTTTACACACTAACTCCTTCCCGAGGTACAAACCTAGGTACACTTCCCTCTAAGCCCAGACCCTGCCAAGGAGTCGGGGTCACTGTGTGGGCCTATTGTGCTTTAATTAGCACCATTTCACAGGGAACCTGTATGGATTAATAATGCCCTTAAGGGGAAATTTTTTTACTATCTCAGCTTGTTTTTCTATATGCACCAAAAATAAGTACTAATTGTAATGAATAAGTTCATAAACAAATATAAAATAGAGACTTATGCAACACAGTTGATATTCCTGCAAAAGCCTAACACTTCTCAGAGAAAGACTAACAATGTCTGTACATGTGCCTAGAAAGACCCACGGGCCAGAAGGCACATGCTGACTGAAGAGTGGGCTTTTATCATCATCTGTCATTGTTAGAAAGAGGTATTCTTTATAGCTTTGCACAATTTGTTGATGCAGATGTTGTCAGATATTTATATTTATAATGACCTTTGCAAAATACAGAACT
The DNA here is from genome assembly GCA_028533065.1 of Trachops cirrhosus. NCBI lineage: Eukaryota > Metazoa > Chordata > Mammalia > Chiroptera > Phyllostomidae > Trachops > Trachops cirrhosus. Next base: position 122,830,414 of record CM052539.1, read on the forward strand.
TATAATATTGCTTAGCTGTAGGAGCAGTTTTCATAAGAGACCCTCTTGTTAGTGTTTGCTGGCAGTTGACATCAGGCCACACGGACCACAATCCAAACAAACATCAGTGGCGAGTGCTGTTCACAGGTTTGCTACTGACACTGGAAAGCCTTTTTGTGTGTTTGTTTCTTTCTTTGTTTGTTTTTAAAATACCAACTATCAGAATTCAGCTGTAGGATGTTTGATGTGGAACTAAGTTATGTATAGCAGCAAAAAATAAATAAATTACTAATGACCAGGAATAAAATCATAGCATTTTGCACACTGCAAAAATGTCCCTGAGGAATATATGTAAAGGGGGAAATTCTGAAATGTCTTAAAAAGAAAAAAACAATTGTGATAGAAAAAATATAATTAGCTGCTTACTTAACTTTAACTAAGGATCTAGTTAGCTCTAGCATTGTCTGTAGATGTAGTTAGAGTCCTGTCATTTATTTCACTTACAGTCAATGGGGAAAAAAACAGGGGAATTGAGAAGTCTTCTAACCTCAGAGCAGGAGCCATGAATCTTATATGCTAATCTGTTGCCACTTAATCCTAATAAGTGCCTACATCATAGTTTTCAAAAATTAATTATAGCTTATTCTCAAAAATCCCTTAATCTTCATTAAGAATCTGTTTTTTCCCATACCACTTTCATCTTTTCTTTCTTTCATTTTCTTATGCCATTTCCCAGTTGTTCTCTCTTTTATTCTATTGCCTATTCCAAGGATGTGTAAACAAAATACGCTGCCTTTTCAAGAGCTCACTTATAGCACTTGAATCGAATCACATAATCCCCTCAGTCTCTTTGATTCATCTCCTGCAATTTCATGATAATATATGGAAATGGAGCTCGCAGACCTTGAAAAAATTTGAGTGGGGATGGTTTGTCTGTATACACGAATCCCTTTTCTGCCTTCTCACTGTGCTAGGCAGTTCAGTTCCCTCTACTCTCAAGTTCCTTGTTTCTCTTATGTCTTCTCTATCCTCCCCATGGCCAAAAGTTTCTCCTGGGAGGGGGTCAGTTATCATTCATTTATACCTCTATCTGAGTTTAATTCAGAAAGATACCTATCTCAGGATAATTATAACTATAGCTAATCTCTAATGATATGTTGAAAAGTTTAACATACATGTAAAGAATCTAAATGACAAGCACTAAAAAAGATTTTTTGAGGACTCCTTTCAGAAACCACATGTTTATCCACCTGTTCCTGGTGAAAAATATTGTGAAACTCATACAATCCTCTCTTCTTTTTCCTATCCTCTGAGTCAGAATTGCAGACAGCTTCCTTCCTTACTGGATTGTCTTTTCACACTTGACAGCTGTCTGTCAGGCAAGTGTTAAAGTCCCAGGAGGTACTACCAGGGGTTGGAAGAAATCTATTCCAAAGGGATCATGCTCTTTATTAATGTCAATCAGTCAACATCCGAACATCACCCCTCACTGTGATGATACAGATTCCCTACAGGACAAGTACTTACAATGCCTTGCTGTGTCAGACTTTTCAATCACTTAAAAAAAAAAAAAAAACAGAAAGAAAGAAGGAGATACAAAAGCAAGAAAGAAAAGAAGAAGAGTACCTACATCCACACAAGCTTTTCTTCTAGTACCTAATTATTTGGATCCTATATGGAGCCCACCAGGGGAAAAAAAATGTCAACTTTATAGAATGTGCCTTTGTGAGGAATTGTGTTCTTATAAACTTGACATATAAATATGACACTTTTAAACTAATGTTTCTATGTATTAGTAAATGAAATAGAACAGCAAAGTAGGAGCACTAATAAAAAATTGTGAACCGGAATATCAGCTAAAGAAACAGTCACCTTGTTCTAGTGTCATCTGTGCTCTAGGCTTCCAGAAGTCACATCCAACGTGTTATTCATTTCCATTTCCCTAAACACATGCCACCTAATACAAGGAAGGTGCTTAATAAAAATTTCTTTAAAAAGTAATTTTTAATGGAGAAATTTCACCTGAATCAGACAGGACAATCCATTGAATCTCAAATTCTGTCTTCAACCATGATCACAGATAATTTACAGACAAGTAATTTTGGTTTATTACAACAGTCTTAAAATATTTAAGTGGCATAATAAGGATTCACAGCTTACACTTCAATAGCCCATTTTTGCCCAATTATCTACGCAGTTATCAAAACGTTTCTTGACACTTTATGTTCAGAGCTATAAATTATTCTATGTACTGAAAATACTCTCACAATTCATGTGCAATTTGAAGACAATTTAGATAATACGCATTTCAAAATTACATAAATTCCTGTATAAAATTTTCTAGTACACATATTTAATACATATTCATAAACCATTCAGCATAGATTGAGTTTGAAAAAATATCTTTGCCATCATAGAATTTTAACAGTTTATACACTGATTTGTATTCTATGATGAGAAAGATAAATTTCAAAGCTACCACTTTTGATAGTCATCTTCAAATAATTTTAGAAATTCTGAATGAACCTACATAAAGATATATTAAACATTTTAATATAATTTAATTACTGAAAATAAACATTTATTTGGCTTATATTAGTTATTCAAATTATGCAAACTTTCAGAATATTTAGATAGTTAATTATAAATAATATCTAAATCTTAGACTATGAGAAATATACAGAGAATCATCACATAACATACATAAAGATAGCTCTGCCTTGTTGGTTGTTTTTTATTCTAGAAAATAATGTTTTTTCTGGGTAAATATAATAAAGTCTCCATTCCAGGCTTTTTTCCCCATATGTCCAGTTATCTGTTCAAGAAAGAAATACTGAGCACTTATTTTGTACTTGGTTGACTGAGGAACATGATTACTTTTCTCAAGGTAATCATCTAGTATGAAGGAAAACACGTACACATAAAGACCAGACAGCAATGAAATGATGTAAGACACTATGTGAAAAGTGTCCTGAGACAGTTTACAAAAGCTGCTGACATTTCTGAGGCTGGAAAGCTATTTCTATCCAGGGAAATTAGTGAATGGCTCTTAAACAGAGATTGGCATGCAGACTAAGTAGGGTTTCAAGAGCAAAGAAGAGTATTTAGGTTGGCAGAATGAAAACGCAGAGGCCTAGAAGTGGGGAAATATATGTATGAAAGTGGTGAAAGACTAGGTAAGAATATTAGAGCATGATCCCTGGAGAGCCATAGGTTATGCTTTTGACTCTATTTTTACTTGAAATGAAATATAACACTTCCAAACAAGTAAGTGGAGCAGTGGGAGCTGCCTTCAGGAGAAACAGAACCACTGCCACACAGGCAACAATTCTTCCCCAGGACGCCTGCGAGTTCAAGTCTAGGGTATATGCCTGGATCTTTCATACACCAAACACACTAGGCACTGGCATGACAATGCTTAACTTAAATTCTCACAATGGAGAAAGACAATAAGTAAGTAATCAAATATAAGTAGATGAGTTCATCAAGAAATTAGACTTAGTATTTACAAGTAAAAAATATATATATGTGAAGCTTGTAGCTCAGCGTTTGACATGGAGTCCACACATTGCTACAATAAAGTTCTACATTGATCTACTTTATTATAAACAATCACTTACTTTTGCTTAAAGTTAGTTGTTATATTACTCAGATCCAGAAAAGCTGTTCTCTGAAATGCTGTGCAGTTCTGACACATGAAAATGGCACCCAAATAAATATTTGCTCTGCTTTTTTCTGTCAAAAATAAAAGTGAATGATTTTTTTATTGTTGTTCAATTACAGTTGTCCCCATTTTTCCTTTTTGTCATCAAGTAGAGGAAGCAGCCAACTGATTTACTGTTCCCCCAACCTTCCACAAAATACTGCATGAGATGCAGAATAGTACTGTCTGCCTCTCTTTGACACCAAGAGTGATTTCCAGAATGTCATATCATTAGTGTGAACTGAAGAAATTTTCAAGCAAGAGTTAACAAATATTACCATATTTTTCTCAAATATTTAATTTCTTCTGAAGCCTGTTGGCAGTTATTGTCTGCCTTACACATCATCTCATCTCTTTCCAAGTTGGCCTACAATGTGCTGAGAGGCAAAACTTCGGGACCAAGAAGCCACCGTCATGTTTCTCAGTGAAGAAAAGAGAGAGAAAGCTGCCAAAGCCTTCTTGCTGTTCTGGGATGTTGCGGGCTTATGTGGCTGTGATTTTTACAGCAGGATACAGAATTTGTGTGGTCTTTATAATGTTTTCTAGGGATTCAGAGAGAGCATTAGCTGTGATAAAATGCTATTTTTTATTGAGCTTTTTGTTCCACTTTGATGAAAAACCAAATATTAGTGGAATGAGTGGAAAAAATTGAAGCCATTTCTCCACAGGTAGATTGTTAGCTAAGATTTTAGGAAGACAAAAAAATAGGAATACTATCAAAATGTCAGCATATTTGTGTAGTAGTGGTTCTCAAACTTCAAAATACACAATAAACACCCCAGAGACACTAATGCTCAAGGAAGGAGCTGTCCAGTCACCTGTTCTTTTAACAATCACCCCACAAATTTAGGAGTCATCTCACAATTCCTAGTATAGGAGGCCTCCAAAACATGGTCTGAGCTCCTAAAATGTCCATCGAAGAAAAATCATTTAGAAAATTTTAGTAAAAACATAATGGTGCTTATTTCAAAGTGGAAAGATTATGAGCAGTTGGTATCCATATGCCCTTTTATAGCTCTCTGAATTTCCTTCTATGGTCATTTGTCATTTGAAATTTTAAAAATAAAATAACATGAATTATAAAATGAAAGCGTTTGCCTTGATGGGGTATCTCAGTTGGTGAGAGCATCATCCTGATGCACCAAGATTGTGGGTTCAAGCCTTAACCAGGACACATGGGAGATGCAGCTAATGAACGCATACATACATGGAGCAGCAGGGTGATGTTTCTTCCTTCCTCTCTCTCTCTAGGATTCATAAATTTTTATAAAATGAGAGAGTTTTATTTAATGCAGATTTTTTTACATTGGGAACACAGAGTTAGAATAGGAAAATAAGTATTTTAAAAATTTTTGTCATTAGCAACTATGTTATTCTTTTCTGTAGTCCAAACTTTTATTTAGTGTAGAAAACAATTAATATTTGAACATAACAGAAGAGGATGCTTGTATAGCTGAATGAAAGAAAATAAACATTGTGATGGATAGAAGTACGAATGAATTAACAGATAAGGAGCAATAGATAGAAAACAGGAATGTGTCAATGAATAGAAGGAGAGGGATCAATAAAAAGACATAGAGTGCTTGATGGATAACCAATGATGGGCATGATTCTTAAAGAAACATAGTAGTTTTAAGCTTTGATTTATACTTGTCCATATCTTATTTAATTTTAAATTATTCTAGAGATAGAAAACTTGTCCTTCAGAAACTACATAATTATGGAGGAGTCATAAACAGATATTGCACCACACCAAGATCTAGGAACTGATTTGATACCACTTAATGAGAGAGTCTAGATTGCAGAAAAGCGAAGACATGCAGAGAAGGAAGTTAACTGACTTCCGTCACACCCACACTGGTGTATTTGAGGAATGACTTTTCTCTCAGGGCCCTCTAGTGAAGTATAACTTTCTGATTTTGCTCATATTCTTTGGAGATGGTTAAGATTCATTATCTAACTCTACCTTAATTTATATCAGCCATTAGAAAATAGCCATAATAATAAACAAGATAATGTTCTGTTGTCTTTGGCTCTACCATTTATTAACTCTGTGAACATGAGAGGAACACTTCACTTTTTAGAACTCTAGCCTCATCTCTAAGTGGAGGGCTAGAAGACTGATAATATTTTTTATTATTTTTAAGGGGGTTGAGCCTCAGGGGTAATCAAAAAATTGCACAAGCATTTCAAAAAAGTTTCAGGTGACTGGAAGGTTACAGGTTGATAAACAGTAAAATAGTTGTCTTTTCAGTCCAGTATTTTTGAGCTCTCAAATTATATCTTTTTTCCTTCTCTTGCACAAGATTAGTTTTGCTTAGAAATGTAAGCAACTGAGTTTACACTTTTCCACATGAAGTTTCCATCTAGCCAGACATTTACGGATTAGGAAGAATTTTCAGAAAAATCACAGGTATTTCTAAGATATTTGGAGGCTTCCAAGTCGCTTAGTCACAATGAACAACTGACTGTTGTCTGCTGATGATTAATTTTATGTATCAAGCTGAATGGTCTATTGGGTGTCCAGATTAAACACTATTCTTTTTGTGTCTATGAGGATGTTTTCAGATAAGAATGGCATTTGAATATGTGGACTTGGTAAAGTCCAAGGCTTGCCCTCCCCAATGTGTGTGGGTGTTAATTAATCCATTGAGAGCCTTAGCAGAACAGAGGGAAGAGAATGGAGGAATTTACCTCTATTGCTACCTGCCAGCCCATTGAGCCAGGATGTCAGTCTTCAGCACTTGGACTGAGATTTATACCATTGATTCCCCTAGTTCTCAGGCCTTCAGACTTGAACTGAAATTATGCCATTGTCTTTCCTTGGTCTCCAGCTTGCCGACAATATATCATGAAACTTTTCAGCCACCATAATTACATGAGCCAATTCCTAATAATAAACAAACACACAAATAAACAATCTATTAGTTCTGTTTCTCTGGAGAACCCTGACTAATATAGTCATCATCTGCCATTATATCTTCTTAGAATTTCCATCTCCCCTGTCTACCTAACAAATTCATACACATACTTGAAGGCTCAACCTGATCTTTAATTTCTCGCTAAATTCTGGGGAAAGAAAAAAGTCATTCTACTCACTATGTTCCCACAGTACTTTGCATACACTTACCATATCATTTACTGTATTTTTACTATACCAATTGTTTAAATATCATATCTCTCCACCTATAGAACTTACATTGAGAGAGAGAAAGAAAAAGAGAAGTAAGGCAAGAGTAAGAAAAAAAGGACACTGCCAGCAGCATCCCAAAATAGCATAAAGTGTGCTTCAATTATAAATATTAAAAAAGCTGAGCAAGCTCACATTAACTTGTTGAAACAAGCAAGACACCATTTAAGATCGAGTGTTTAACAAATACTTTGATGATGTTGATATGAATCAAACTACTCCCCCACACTTTTGTTTGCTTTCAACACCAAGAAATACAGAGAAAGGATGAAAAATGTCTTCAGCCAAGAAGAATTTAGCATATTTAAAATGACAAGTGCAGAGTACAGTAAGATTAATTTAAAATAAATGCTTTAAAAACAGTATCATTTTGTGATTTTGGAATCACATCATGCCTATCAATTCTTTTCCAGTCACCTCTTGATTTCATCAATCTATCCTATTTATTTTGTGAGCAGAAAAAGAATTCACTGACACCTTGCTACATCTAAAAATAAAAAGTAATTGAAAACAACCAAAAAAGTAGAAGTCTCAGAAGGAGTAAAGGTCCCTAGGTTGTGGATTCTGTCTAGAGGAGCAAAGCTAGTGAGTAACCCAGTCAAGGACCAGCTTAGAAAATCAGTAAAGTTTTGCAAAGTCAAATACATGAAGGCTGGAGAAGAGTACAAAGAGATGGTAAATGCAGATTCTTTTACACAGAACAGGTAAAATAATGAGAAATCAGCTGTAAATTCCATAAGTGAAGACTGAGGTATTTTCTGTCAACAGGCCAAGGTAAAAATAGCATTTTTTACAAATGAGAACATGGAGCAGGAAGAAATATCTTAGGTGATCTTGGAGAAAGTTAAGCTTCCCATTGGGTAGACAATCTTATTTTTCCAGAGATATGCTGGCTAAAACAATATAAAGAATTGTAATGGGTCCTAAAATATATAAGTTAATTATCACCCAACAAAGACATTTGCCCCCAAACAGTTTTCTGATGCAAATATCCCATATTCACTTGACATGGTAACCCATTTGAATCAGAGCAGAACTACTTTCTGTAGATAAAGAAATCCTTGAACTTTAGGAATCAAAGAACATTAAAAAAAGATAAAGAGGGCCTGGCTGCTGTGGCTCAGTGGATTTAGCGCCAGCCTGCAAAACAATAGGTCACTATAGTTTGTTTCCCAGTCAGGGCACATGCCTGGGTTGTGGGCCAGGTCCCCAGTAGGAGGCACATGAGAGACAACCACACATGGATGTTTCTCTCCCTCTCTTTCTTCCTCCTTTTCCCTCTTTGTAAAAAGAAATAAATAAAATCTTTTAAAAAAACATTTTAAAAAAAGAAAAGAAAGATAAGGAGGTAGATAACCACATTCACATCCACAAACTTACTCATTTATTGTGTAATGTGGAATGGGCTGAGCATTGAATTAGATACTTCTACATATTTCCTCTTCTTATTTAGTCTTCATAAAACCCTCCTAAAGTGATCTTTCATTTTGCAGATGAGGGAAATAAACACCATCAAATTCATTAATATTTGTATGAGTTTACAGAGCTAATAAGAATAATTTCTAGGATTCAAACTCATACCTAAAAACTACAAAATTCATCAACCCATGCTGAAAGAAAAAGCCATACTCACATCCATTTTGTATTTACATAAAATGAACCCCTGGTTACATTTTATTAGCACTTCCTTCATTTAGCATTGCCTATATATAGCATCATAAACTTTAAGCCTGATGGAAAATGTAATAAGGACAAAAAGTTTTACATTTTAAATATTAAATAGGAAGAAAAATTACTTTGATTTTCAATGAGTGATAAATATGCTGTAAGACAAAGTCTTGCCACAGGATTAAAAATTGATTTACCCTTTCAAAATATCTGACCTTCAGTTAACTCATAAAGGTAAGTAGGAAAGTAAATAGAAATGCCACAACACATCAAAATATGTTATCAAAACTGAGCTAGTTTTTATCATACATGGGGAAAATACCTACCTGTGGAGAAATCTAAAATGTTAATATATGTATTTTTCATTTTATTTTTAGTCTTTTTGTATTCATCTTTATTTTCATTTTTATTCCTACTTTATACAAACCATGCTGTCCTTATTTCTGTCTCCTGAGTCCATAAAGCTCATTCCCACTTTGGCCTTTGCATTTGTTGTACTTTCTTATATTTTTCCCCCAGTAATTTGTATGACTGATTCCTTTTTATCTGTCCTGTTTCAACTTAAATGTAGCCTCCCATTTTCATTATCACTTCCTGAGAGATACTTCAACTGAACATCTTAGCTAACGTAGCACCCTCCACACCCTTCTAAACTCTATAAGATATGGAATTAGATCATTCAATTATTTTTGTGTTTATTTTCTTCTTCCAGACAGTAACATGCAAGCTTCCTGAGGAATTTCTTTTCCCCTAGGGGACCATGACCTAGTACAATACCTTATACATATTTATGACCTGACTGAGTGACAGATTATCAGTCATCCATTTCAAGATTATTCAGTTTTTTGCTGTTTTATGATAACTGAGGGTTCTGGAAGTCTTAAAACATATTGAAAATAGCTTTTATTATCTTCATTTTAAAAATTTCTAATAAACCAAACTAAAAGCAATTTCTTGAAGAAAAGCCATATATGAAGTCTGTCTGAAAAAAGTCCAGCCACTATTAATATGAAAACAGTTTGCACAACATCTGTGTAACCTGGAATCCAAGGAGAGTGGACTGGAATACATATGCATGAACAATGACAACTTCACTGTACTAGTTGGGAGGGGTTAGACGCCATTGAGTGAACATGTGTATGTGCTATGTGGCTGTCGCATTCAAAATGACTGAGTAGAGCAATAAATCTGCATCAAATTTTATATTAAGCTTGAACATTACTCTGCAGAAACTATTCGGATGATTCAGGCTTTCAGGGATAATGCGATGAGTGTAGCACAAATAAAAATGTGGCACAAACACTTCAAAGATGGTTGAGAATCTCTTGTGTGATCCACGTTCTGTAAGGCTTATAACAAGCACAACACCTAATAATGTTGGACATGTATGGACTGCAATCAACAAAGATCACCAACTGACAGTGAGAGACCTAAAAGCTGATCTGGGGACTCCAAAAACTACTATGTCTGAGATTTTGACATAGGATCTTGGCATGAAACATGTCATGGCAAAATTTGTTCTGCAGCTTCTGCTACCAGAGCAGAAGGAACATGGTGCTGTAGGTGCTAATAATGACTTGATTCAAACCACTGCCCATGAATTAGATTTCCTCAAGAAGGTCATAACTGGAGATGAATGGTGGGTCTATGGCTATGATCCAGAAACAAAAGTCCAGCATCCTTATGGAAGTTGCCTGGTTCTCAACCCAGAAGAAGACCAGCAAAGTCTCAGCAAGATCAAGACCATGTTAACTGTTTTTTTTTTTTGATTGGGAAGGTGTTGTCCATCATGAGTATGCCCCTCCAGGACAAACAATTAATAAGGAGTGCTACCTCAATGTTCTTCATTGGTTGATAGATGCAACACAACAAAAATGGCCACAGCTCTGGGCAACTGGTGATTGGCAGCTTCATCATGACAACGTACCCACTCATGAACCACCTTTTGTGCAGAGTCTTTTGGTAAAACTTCAAATCACCCAGAGGACTCAGCCCCCCTACAGCCCAGATTTGGCACCCTGTGACTTCTGGCTTTACCCAAAACTAAAATCACCTTTGAAAGGGAAGAGATTTCAGACTGTCAATGAGATTCAGGAAAATACAATGGGGCAGCTGATGGCAATTCCAACAAAGGATTTTGCAGAGTGTTTTGAACAGTGAAAGAGATGTTGAGATAACTGTGTGAGGTCCCATGGTGCCTACTTTCAATGGGACTGGGGCTTCATTGTCTTATGTACAATGTTTATTGTATCTTGTATCTTCTCCAATAAATGTCTTTTTCATATAACATGGCTGGACACTGTCTGAACAGACCTCTTATATCTTTGAAAATAAACGCTCAAGTCTGAAAGCTCATTAGTAACTCAAAATAAATCTGTTTCCATCTTATGTCTCTTGCTATACTATCAGGACCAGAGCATAGAGTAGGTTCATAAATCAAACAAAATCAGCAAAATGAATAAAGGAGATAAATAAAACAAAAACTGTCTCCAGTATAGCTCAAAGAGGCCAGGATCTTGGATGAAGTAAGCAAGGCAAATAAAACTAAAATCAGCAAAATAGGAAATATAGCTACAGTTTATCAAATAAGATCAGATACACAGAGCTGACAATCAAACCCATACCCAAGTCTGGAAATGCAGGCATACCTAAGAGCAAAATGCGGAGATGCCCACGTATATGATTTCATTAGATGAGGTTTCTGTTATAACCTGAGGCTAGCTCATCTGTTTGTTTAGCCCAGTTTCTCTATTTGCAGTAGCTACTCCCTCCCTGTCTTCCCTCCCTGCCTTGCCACCTCTGCTCTATCCATTCTCTGCCTATTTCAGTTTTATTCATTCTTCATTTCCAGCTCAAGCACTGACTATGATATTAAGCATTTTCAATAATTCCAACCCCCAGAATTCTCTTCCTTTTCTGAATACCTACTGTTATATAGTCAGTACCATCATGTTTTATTTTCTATCTAAGAAACTCCCTGGATTTTTCCCTAAAAAGCTTCTTAGGACAGGGACTGTTTTTTTTTGGGGGGGGGGTTGTATATTTACTTGTAGATACACAATGAAAAAAATGTTGATTGAAGAGTTACAACTACATTTCCTATAGATAAACATATTTCTATTATCCATAATCATGCACAAAATTCTGCAACTCTTTTACTGCATTTGGAAATGCCAAGGACAGGTGGGTTCAAGATAATAACTTCAAACTCAAGTAGATTAAAACCCTCCAAAGTAATGCTAACTCTGCAAGAGCTTTAGACACTAGAAGTGAGAGAAGTGACATTGTAAAGAGAAAGAAAAAATGGCTCATAGTGGTAAGACAACTTTTAAAAAAGTGCCTTTAAGAGGGTTCAGTGTGAGAGTGGCTAGAAAAGGAAATTCACTGAAGTTTTTAAATACAGCTCAAATATCTATTATG
>CM052539.1:122842873-122857498 GCA_028533065.1 Trachops cirrhosus
GAGTGGCTAGTAGGAAAAGTAAGAAAGAATGAAAGTAACTTGCTTCAGGATCTTATATGTATTTTATTTTTTTAAATGAAGAGGTTAATCAACCATTTTTCACATCTTTCCTTCTTTTAAAATACCACATATATGTAAAGTGTAATCTTACAAAACACGTCGGCCAGCACTCGCAAATGTACAACATGTAGAGTTAAACTATCTTGTAGCCAAATCACAACAGAAAGTGACGTGCCAGAGACACAAACTGAAAAAAACAAGGATAATTTTAAATCAAGAAACATAATTACCAGTCTCTGAAAAAAAATAATATATGGTAAATTCAATTTATTTTCACTGTCTACATCAACTCTTTATCAAATGATGCTTAGCAACTACCATGGTCACCTTCACACCTGCAATGTTTCTTCTTATCAATAACCTGGATTTTTTACTCAAACAAGTTACAGTAGCAGACAATGTATATGACAAAAAATAAATACTCTTTTCTTAAAAGGAGGAGGATTTAAGAATCACTAACAATTTGATATCTTCCCTGTCTCTTGAGAATATCAGATTTCAGTTCTTACAGTGGATGACTATTGCTTATATTAGATCAGTTCTCCTGGAAAGTAACTTTTGTAATTTTAATAAATATACTCAAACTATTATTTCTTTAGTTATTAGATTGGGATATTATCTATTTATTACTCCCTGGTATAAAAATAGTAGGTAACCTGGAATTCCTAAACTTTTTTAAACACAAGCTACTGAGTTCTGTTTATTTCCACATTTTCAATGCTTATGAATTTATATTCAGTTCTTTAAATGTAATTCTCACTTTTACTTGGTATTAGTTTTGGGTTGAGAAGGTTCGGTGCTCACTGCCAGACCATTTATAATTCACCTTCATAATTGCTAAACTCTTTACTTTGAGCCATCTCTGGATTTCATTATCAAGCCTGTCAGGTATATTCTTTTAATCAATTGGAATATAGATCTGCCTTGAAATTTACAGTCCTGGTGATATGAAACAATGGTTGAAAGGAGAAATCTAGAGGCAATTTATTGAACTATAAAAGTGCCTGAAGGGATCCAGGAACAGATAATAAATATCTACTTGAACAGAAAGTTTCCTTCTTTTCTACCCCTGGAACTGCTACCAGTAAAGGACTGGAGGTGGACTGGGGGTTGGAGAAGATTCACAGGTGATGTAACAATGTGCAATAGAGAAAACCAGAATGTTTTAAGGAGGGGAAAAAGGGAAATGACAGTGAAATTAAAAAAAGTGAAAATGGGATTGGATTACTGAGGAGCAATATTGGGTGCTAAAAGCCAGTGAGTCCAAACATTCAAAATTACAAGGAAAACTAATTTTCAATCCATAATATTCCATCAAGCCAAACCATCAATCAAACACACACACAAAAAAAAAAACATTTTCACACAAACAAGGAGTGTTTAGCCATGGGAAAATGCCCTAGTAATAAAACAGAAAACATTAAGCAGACCCTTGGATGCTGACAGCCCCTCCTATGACCTAATGGAATAAAAGCATCCAGGTCACAGTGTTTATGATCTTAGGTTTGTCCACTATGTGCAGGCTACCCTGACACAGAACTTTAAGCACAGTTTGTGCCATAAACACTCTCCCATTTTTATCTCATCTCATACATTTTCACAATATTGTTTACAGGTGTAGTATATGAGTAAATCTATGTAACACTAACTTGAGCCAAATCCAAGCAATGCAGCCTAACTCAGAACACCTCAAATATTTGCCTCCTTGTTTTTTTTGAAAGCTAGAGAATGTGTTCCAACCAAATGAAGGTATAAACCAAAAAATAAGAAGAAAAAAGCGCCAATAAATAGGATATCTAGCAGAGGAGCGAAACTAAGGAAAATACCAATGTGACTTTTGGGCAGCAGTTTAGAGAACAATTTTCTAGATCAGAACAGATGGTGGAGTCTGGGAGGGGAGGTTTCTAAGATGAAATGGAACTGATAGATTATTTAATAAGTTAAAGTATTAGGAAATATGATCATAGTATTCACTAGATTTTGTTGAAAAATGTTGGGAAAAAATTATCATAGGTATACATAAAACTGAGTAAATTAAAAAAATTAAACAATTTTAACCAAAGAAAAAATAGGTGAATGCAATCATCAGAAGAGAGAAGCTTAAGCACTGTACAAGTTGTAGCCTCCACATCTTAATAAGTGGTAAATAGATGCTGCCTGAAATTGGCATTTTCTAAAATTGCACAAACATATAGAAGAGATTTAAAAATAAATAATAAAACTTATTGCTAAAGAGTTGGAAGATACTACCCCTAAGGATTAAGTCTGCCATAGAGCAGAAGGTTGCTTTTTCTATACCTGTAAATATAAAAGTTTTTCTATATATATAAAACTTGAAAACAACATAATAGTTTGTCTATGTTCTAATATCACTTTGATTTTTTATCATAATTTTAAAATGATGCATTTTAGATAATGTTTGTGGAAGTATTTCTGAAATTATAAAGTAGCTTGTCACAGCCTAAATTCCTCCAAAAGAAGAGCTTGCAACAAATATTAAGAAGAAATTGCTTTATTTGCAAACATGTCGGCAAGCACAGGAGATGGTGGTGAGAAAAAAGAGTTGAGGCACAAAAGATGTGAACCAATGTGATGCAATATAGAACCACAGTAATCACCATTTCAGGATTAAAATATGTCATGTATGAAGAGCAACTGGCATAATATTAAGCAATCAGTAATTTTAATGTTAATATCCATCCTTTCAAGGACCACCTCTAGGTTTTTAAAACCAACTGTATATTTCATAAAATTCCAAAGTGTATTTTAAATAAATTATTCACAAAAGCATGTTTAAAAAATTTTATTTGATACTGGTCAGAGAGAACTTCTTAGGCGTATCATCTATAATCAATTAAGCACTATAGAGTTTGATCAAGTTTGCAGGGATGGGTTTTTGTTGTTTGTTTTAGTTTTGGTTTTCTTTTTTTATGTTTTATTGATTGCACTATTACACTTGTCCCCACTTTTCTCCTTTTGCTCCCCTCTGCCTGGTATCCCCCTTCCCTCCAGCAATCCCTCTCCTTCAGTACATGTGCAAGGTTCATATATATAAGTTCTTTGGCTTCTCCATTTCCTGTTTTTAACATACTCTTGTCTATTTTGTATTTACCAATAATGCTTCTTAATCCCTGTATCTTTGCCTCCATTCTCCTCTTTCTCCCTCCCCACTGATGCCTTGACTCCCTGTTTTGGTCTCCATGGGATCTCCATATCTATGATTCTGTTCCTATTCTGGTTGCTTGCTGGGTTTGTTTTTGTTCTTGTTTTTTTTTTAGATTCAGTTGTTGATACTTGTGAGCTTTTGTCATTTTAATGTTTGTAGTTTTGATATTCTTCTTTTTCTTAGATAAGTCCCTTTAACATTTCATATAATAAGGGGTTGGTGATGAAGGACTCCTTTAACTTCACCATCTCTGGAAGTACTTTATCTGCCCTTCCATTCTAAATGATAGCTTTGCTGGATAGAGTCATCTTGGTTGTAGATCCTTGCTTTTCATGACTTCTTTTCAATACTTCTTACCAGTGTCTTCTTGCCTGCAAAGTTTCTTTAGAGAAATAAGCTGAGAGTCATATGGGAATGCCTTTGTAGTTTACTCTCTGCTTTTCTCTTGATGCTTTTAAGATTCTCTCTTTATATTTAACTTTTGGCAATTTGGTTATGATTGTGTCTTGGTGTGGTCCTCTTTGGGTCCAAATTGTTTGGGACTCTCTATGCTTCCAGGACTTGTGTGTTTATTTCCTTCACCAAATTAGGAAAGTTTTCTTTCATTATTTTTTTCAAATAAGTTTTCAATTTCTTGCTCTTTCTCTTCTCCTTCTGGCATCCCTATGATTCAGATGTTGGCACATTTGAAGACATTCCAGAGTCTTCTTATTCTTTCCTCAATTTTTTGAATTCTTACTTCTTTATTCTATACTGGTTTGACTGCTTATTTCTTCCTTATGTTCCAGTTCATTGATTTGAACCATGACTTCCTTTCCTTCACTGCTTGTTCCCAGTGGGTTTTTCTTTATTTCACTTAGTGTAGACTTCATTTCTTCCCTTATGTTTTTGCCATACTCAATGACATCTCTAACCATCCTTATCACCAGTGTTTTAAACTCTGCATCTGATAGGTCTATCTCTGTTTTGTTTAATTCTTTTTCTAAGGTTTGTTCTGTTCTTTCATTTGAGCCATATTTCTTTGTCTCCTTAATTTGGCAGCCTCCCTGTATTTGTTTCTGTGTATTAGTTAGAGATGCCTTGACTCCCTGTTTTGGTCTCCCTGTTGTGTTGTAAGGGGCACAGCCTTCGGTAATCGCCAGGGCAGGGGCAGACTGCCTCACCTCTCTGTGGCTTTGTATGTGGGGGAGGGATCAGAGGCAGGCAATGCTGCTGCCTGAATGCTGATGGCTTGTTCAGCACTCACTGTGCTTCCAGTCACTTATCTGACTGGTACCCCTCTAGCTGTTGCCCTGGTGGTAATTCCCAGAGTGGGTAGGTTTGCGTATGTTCTAGGACCCTGCTAGCCCTTTAAATGATCTCTCCTGAGAGATGGGCAGTTTCTTCTCCCACCCCAACCCCCACTGGTTTTTACAACCTGGAGTTATGAGGCTTTATTTTCTCAGTGCTGGAACCCTGGGCTGTGCAGTTTGGCCTGAGACTCACTCCTCAGGTATCCCTAATGTGAGAACACCCATTCTCCGGCCACTTGACCAGAAGTCCTAGTTTTGATTTTCTTTTACAGACAGAGTGACAAAATCTAGTATCTAGAAATCTAGGAGAAGTAAAGACAAATATATTAATACGAATGCTATCTTTTGTGAAGTTATCTTAAAATGTAGAAAGTAGATAATAATATCATCAGAATTAAAGGTAATGTCCACAGAAACACCCTTCTATGTCCCATGAATTCAGCTGCCTCATGCTTTATGATACTGCACCTCTTCCCTAGAGAAGGCTGAATCAACAGTTAAATACATGTTAAATAAAAATAGAAGATGATTTCAAAAGTCTGCATATTAATATATCATTTACAGATTTTTCATCTTATTGGACTAAAAACTTACACACTTTAAAAAAGGAGATGATGTGAATCATCACCTCCTACTAGCCTTTCCACCTTCAGTATATATTATTTTTAATCTTTTAAAATGACATTATTTTCATAGAGAAAGTGTCAACAGGATTTTTTCATATTGCTATAGGCTAGACAGTGTGAACAAAATTTTTCAGTGTTGGAATAAATTAAGCTCTTGAAAATATCTAATTTCTTAATTAAAACTGTATCAAAAAACTTTCTTTAAAGAAAACATTTTTAGTTTTTAGTCTATTATTATTTTATAATAATTTAGAAACTAATATTGTTTTTAATTAATGTAATACTTAATGTTTTTTATTGTTAGTAAAACAACATTTACCTAATATGAACTCAGGAGAGTTCCCAGCATTGACCTGACATCATTATAGATTGAAAGAAAAAAAATGACTTCTTGATTTATTCCCAGAAAACAGTAAAGCTTTCTCATCAATTCAAACCTATCAATGATGTAATTCTGTGTACGATTTTTTCACTTCAATTTATTACCTGGAGGAGAAAGTAATAATGTTTATGGGCCATATTGGCCACAGAAACATATTTTTCATTAGAAATCAATTGCCTTCTCTGTTAGTATCAGGGGTTATACATCAGCAAAACAAGTGTTAGCAAATTAGAAGTTACTCAGTAATGCATGATCTGTGCCTTAAAATTACACATTTTTCCTAATTGTTCATGGATCTCTGTCATGAAGAAGAAACTTCTAGAATAGCTCCAAAAAGTGTGTTTGCCACTTTATAGATCTTTGGGGAAAATTATAAAGTACCTTTATGTGACATTCTGGTAGGAATGGTTCATTATAATCAGAGAGAATGACAGTCCTTTCTTCAATCTAATGATATTATGTTACATTTTATGAGATTTCAAGTCAATGGAATTATCTTTGATGCCAGCTGTTACTCATGAAGCAATGGGTGATCTATCTTAATCACAAATTAGTCATCTATGAAAGTATGATGTGTTTCCAGTGATGTTCTCTGCAATAAGAACTAAGACACTGAGAAATAAATGCAATTCATGATAAATAGACATCCTGGATGAGAACCTACTTTCATTAACACATGGAGGAAATGGGGGAAATAAAACCAAATGCAGGAATATTCATGGTGTATTAGAGCTGGCTCTAATCTTTAACAGGAAACAAGAATACCACACATTTCCTGATAAATGGATTTTCGAATGCTTGTGCTTAAATTAAGTAAAACCTTTAATCCTACAATGTAACTCCCACAAAATCAAGTGACTCATATATAAAGTCTTTTTGCCATTTTCAAAGTCCTATATTCTCTTACATTTGTTGATCTCTCTTAAAACATTTTCCAAGCAAAACATGAAATGTCCTTCCCACTTCAAAAATATAAATAAGTAAGAAAAGAAAAGAATCACAATCAGTCCCTGACTTATAAAAGACTGGGTCCTAAATCTCTGTATACTTCAGGAATATGGAACATATTAATATGTTTTTCTGCAAACAGTGATCACATTCCCAAACTGGCTCACAAAAGCTGCTTTCCCAAGTGAAGTCTCATCATTATTGCCTTTTGCTATTTTTTTAAAGGAGTTGTAGTGTTACCAAATAGGGACTGGGCAGAAAGCAGGTCTGTTCCGGCCCACCAGTAGTGTGTGGGTTCTTCATTTCATGTAGGGAAGATTTCACACCATGAGTCCAGGTGACTGTGAGAATATGTTTATTTAAGCTTGGGACAGTGAAACAAAGGAAGGACTTAAGATAGAAGGAGCAACAGGAGAAAGTCAGAAAAAAAGGAGGCTTCGGAGACAGGTTCAGGTGGTTAGCCCACAACAAGCTGTTGCTGACCATTAGCTCCCCTGGTTGCAGGTCTCATGCAGCCCCTTGGGGTTTAGGAGAAAGAGCAGAGATACAAGATTGTGGGTGTACTCTAGTGAGAGCACATGTGGTCCTTTGTCTTGAGGCTTTTAATCTTTCTTTGGCTAGCAGGAATCCTAGAAGAGGCCTTAGGTGAGGGTCTTAACAGAATATTCATTAGCTTTTCAGGTGTGACCTTCAATAAATTGGTTCATCAAAATGTGCACATAGAGAAGTTAGGGGGTTATTTTCTGGATAGTTTTATTTTCAAAGAACATCATTGAAGAGGGACAAGGACTGAGGCTGATCTGTCCCAGGACGGTCTGGAATGTGTAAATCATTTGCTCCTAAGTATTCTTGGATAGGGAAGATAAAATCTTGTGTTTCATGAGCTGGCTGCAAATTGCTCAAATCATTCGGCCTTGTTTAATTATTTTTTTTGTTTCCCTTACTCCACTTGTCAAGGAATTTCCCCAGCTTCTTACTATCCTGCCTCAGTAGAGAGTAACCACTTCATCTTTCACTAGCAAAAGTTTAGTTTATTTCATTCTAGACAATCTCACATTAATTGACTCCACTTTAAACATTTTCCAAAGCAAAACATGAAAAGATCAAGAACAACAAAAAAATTGCAGAGACACATGGCTGTGGTGATCGGTATTTTTATATCAACCTTCCACTGAGAACATTTAAAGAAGCAAAATACATTGTTTTAAAATTTGTTTGAAGATGTTAGAGAGCTACCCTAGCAAAAGAAACTGCGGGCCAAAATTACAGAGAAAAAAGAATTGTGGAAACCTAGTGTTGGCACTTCTTTGCTCCAGTAAGCATTTGCTGATTCATAAGCTGTGACCTCTAACCAAGCAGCAGAATATTTAATGTAAAACTTCAGAAAGCAGTGGTTGAGAAGCTAAGCAGATTTGGGGTGAATAAAACTGAGGTTCAGGAAGCCCCAAGGAGGAGCAGACCACCTGGCAAATACCCTAGACTTTCTGTTGAGCTCCTTGACTAGCTGTATTGTAGTTGTAGAACTGACTGAAAATAGTCTTGCCTTTAGAAAAATTAAAATAATATTTACTGCATTTTCCCTAATAGTTTGTGAGAAGCAACAATAAGTCTTCCCTGGAGAAAGACAAGACCATCAAGAGTCATAAATGTCACCAAAATTTACTGATCAAAATGTTCAGTATTAACCAAAAAATAACAATCATATCAGGCAATAAGACCAAAACACTCACAAGCGAAAGAAAAAAATGTAAAATAGAAACATGCCCATGGAAGATCCATATACTAGAATTTTTAATGTAATCAAGAAAATACAATATAGGTTGGAAAATCAGCAGAACTTTACAGTCCATAAAAAAGAACCAAATAAAAATCTAAAACTAAAACTTTAATCATTGAATTTAAGAACTCAACAAATTGATTTAATAGAAAATTAAGCAGACATAGCTAAAGTGAGAATTAGTAATCTAGAAAATAGAACAGTAGAAAATGTATACATGGAAGCATACAGAGAAGAAGGCAGAATATACAAAAAGATCATAAGAGAAATATGACATATAGTGAAAAAGTCTAACACATGCAGTTAGAAACCAAAGAATTATATTTGAAAGATAAGGCCAAATATTTTCCAAAATTGCCAAAGACATCAAACTGTAGATTCAATAATTACTATTCAGTGAGTTTTCTTCAAATTGAAAGTATCTTGTATTTGCAAGGCAATATTTCTTTCATTGTACTTTGGTAGTAAAATGACCAAATAATAGTAATCCTTACTTTATGGACTTTGTACATATGAACTTATTTAATGTTCATTTAACAATTCTATAAGGTAGTTATTATTATTTTTTGCAGTTAGTAACTGTGGTGCAGAGAAGTTAAGTAATTTTATAATAGTCACAATTCCGGTATGTGAGAAAATCAGAATTCAAACCCTGGCATCTAGTTCTGGAGTCCAGGTCCTACCCACTCTGTTTACTTTAATGTAAATGATGAATGACACTTGTGTATGAAAATGTCAATCAAAGCATTTCCCAAGGAATTTAAAATCCAAATTCATTTTTGTAATTATTATAGCAAGTCTTTAATAGAAAACAGTCCAAAAGTCCATCTCTTGGAACAGTATAACAAAATATTTTTTAAATGAAATATGGACAAAGATAATCCTTTTTAAAATGCAGCACTGACCTGCAGTGCCAGGAAGCATACACAGTTTTGTAAATGGTAGATGGTCAAAAATTATGTAGTGTGACTGGTTCTCTGTGGTATGGTAAATGGTAGATCTAACTTATGTACAGTAAGACTTAATATTTCCATTTCATATTCTCTTCTCCTCTGAATTTGTTTAGTAGGATAAATCATAGGTAGGAAAATCAGTGAGAATACTACAATACATCAAGCCACATCATTACATGACAATAATTATTTTACTTACTAGTGTATATTAAATATCTGCATGATTGGGGTTTTCCCAAGGTATGCAAGCATTTCCAATATTGAGCAACTGGATATATAGCAACTCTAGGAATATGCAATTCTCCTGAAAAAGAGACAGCAAGTTTTCAGGGCATTAGGATCTTCATTGCTGGCCATCGAGTCCCAACACTGTCTCAGTTTTCTGTACTTCCTGAGACTTAAGTGGTCAACTCTGCCACTGATTCTATTAGAATTCTTTCAGCAAATCTAACGGCTTAATGTAGTTTGATTTACTCTACTTTCACCAATGGTAAAAATGCATCAAAGAAGGAAGAAACTTTTAATAAGGAATCTGACATCCTTGAATTCTCTTTTTTGTTATTGACCACTAAATTGGAGGATAAATAATTACTGCAAAAATCAAAATAATAATAATCTCTAATTATTAAGTGCTAACTATATGAAAATAAATTTACAACCATTATTTTATTTAATGCATATAGCATGGAGAGAAGGAAACTCAGCTGACAAAGCTGAGGGACCCCTGATCACTGCTTGAGGGATGAGTTATCTGGTTGGAGATCTATCTACTGCCACAGGCCAGGAACCAGGCCAATTACATCCCAGCATGAACCAAGTTAAAGCAACAAGAAAGTTATCTGACACTAACTTAATAAAATATAATATCTATTTATAAGAATAATAAATTAACAATTAATTTAGTGATGGTCCAAGCTACCTAAATAGCAAATTCAATAACAGTTAAAATTTATTATGTACTTATTCACAGCACTGAAAATTACACTAAAGCATTTTATGTATTTTATATCATTTAATCCTCTCAACAACCGTGTGAGTTAGTTGTTAGCATCCATATTTCACAGATTAAAAACCTGAGGCTTAGAAATATTAAGAAGTTTTTCCGAATGATTATGGATATAGATACAATTAGAGTCATTGTATTGATGTAATTTTTTCAGGTAATTTGTTGTTAATATTAATAAGAGCACAGCTAAGCTACTGAAAAAGAAAGAAATAAAACGGATTAACAAAATCAAATGTATTCCTCAGTCACACAGAATCCAGGGCTAGACGGAGGCCTCTATCCTTTTAAACATATCATTCTGTCTCTAGGTCCCAGGAGTCTATTCTAATATTCACCTTTGCCCAGAAAGAAAAGAGCATACTTACTTTGTAAGGTGCAACTTACAAATCATACACACATATCTATGGCATCTAAAGTGAAACAGCATTTACTTAAACATCATGTGCATATTTTATGTTTTGGTAGAGAAGACTTCGCATATGAATAGCATGTGAGTGAGCTTTTTGTTCTGTGCAATATAAGGGAGAAGTACCTGATGTCTTTTCATGTGGTTTATCACTAGAAAATGTGCTAAATGGGGTAGTATTTTTCTTTTGTATTGTACACTAGAAATATGTGCAGGAATTCATCTTAACAGAGCAGCCTTTTATGTGTAACAAGGAAAAGCACTGCTGTACAACTTTTAAAAACATATACATATATATACCTGAATGCCAATCCAGCACAATGTCATATCTACAGAGAAAAAATTATGGTGAAAACTTTCATTATGATCACATTTCATCTACTGAGCATATATCTCTTTCAGTGTGTTGTGTGCAGAAATTGGCAATCATACATGACTAATTTTTCACACTGAACCATACTGGCAGTCTAGGGAAAACGTATTGTCCAAATTCAAAATAGGATCTGAGATGAAAAATATGATTTCCTGAAAACAATAATGGTAAAAATATTTAAATGATTACAAAGGATTTGTTTTAATGGCACATCTCAGTGATATGTTTATATCTTGAGTGCCAAAAACCATCATTTTAGCGTAAAAGTATTGCAATTTTTATTGTTGAAGATAAAAACAAAACAGAATTTCTATAAGACCAATGAGACTTTCATTCTTTTCTAACATTTAATTTTATTTTTCATTGACTGGAGGAAGAAATCGATTTTTTTTAAGTTATTGGGCACATTTACAAACAATATCTAAATACAACAAAACTTTCCAGAGTTGAAAGTAAACAAAGATTAGATCAGGAGTTAATGGATCTGGCTTCTGAATGGAAATTCTTCATTGAGGTGGAAGGAAATTCTATTTAAACATCCAGAATGATCTAACAATTAGAACAATTCAGAATGTCTGTATTGTGAGATAAGATTTTCTACATTAGTTTTAAAAATATATAAATAAAAATTGCCTGAGTGAGGAATCTAATCTTGGCTCAAGTTATTATCAAATTTAATATATGTCTTAGTGAAAAGTTGCAAACATTCTCTTTCTCACAACTATGACGTTGATATGATTACCAACCTTAAATATTATTCTTAAATTATTAAAACTGATAATTTATAGCTATGCTATAATTATCTCCAATTATTAAGTGCTAACTACATACCAAGAAATTTACAACCATTATTGCTTGTAAATAATAACCAATTTTTTGGCTGTGAATATTCTGGAGAGTTTTAATTGAGAAAAACTGTCCTAAATTTTTCAGCATTATTTCTGTCATAAGGGAAAATTTATAGGATGAAGAAAACTTCCATTTGGCATTTAACTTAACATCTAAAGCAAAAATTACAGATGTGCAAAAAAGTGGAAAGACATACAGTGAACTTCAGAAAAGTATAAATTTGAATATTTTATTCTTATTCTATCATCACCATCAATTTTAATCAAATTATATATTAATAATATATCATCACAATGTGAGATTTTGAATTGGATATGCCTCATTATTTGAACTATCTTTTCTTTCCTATTGACATGTACACTATTTTTATTGATCCTTTCATTGATTCTCTAGTTTTATGTCCTCTCAACAGTGAATTAAGAAAGAGAATCATGATTTATCTTGTATCCTTTTTTAATATGCATAAAACAGTTTTCTTTTATCTACCATACCCAGCATAATCATAGGGATTATTAAATTAATTTAGCAGAATTTATTTTGTATAAAACTATCATGCCCTCTACTGTTTTTGAGAAATGCATGCTATTTTTTTCATTTATGAATCAAAGCTGGTGGGTTTTTGTTGTTGCTGTTGTTTTGTATTCTCATTCATATTATCTTTTAGTACTGTCTGAATCCACATAGCAATAAAAAAAACTAACAAAAGAATTCAGCATGTTCTTTGACTTCCCCTACTTGATTCTCCCTGTTTTCAAAACAATCATGTAGCAGAGATCTGAGGCCGCAAAACAAGATGAATTGAGCTGAAGATGGTCATTAAAAGGAACAATGTGGCACTCATCATTTTGTGCTGTCACAACACCAGCTGTGTTGCACCAGACCTGAGTAACTTTGACATAACAAATAAACCTGTTAGGGAAAATAGGGATCTATTAATTGTTCCACTGTCTGGCAGAACACCATTGACATACCCTCCTCTAATGCAGCCCCATACACAATTGATATTTAATTAACAATAGCAATGACTTATGATTTTTGAAATAACATTTATTTCTTCTGTAGGAAAAATAAGATTTAAAGTATCACAATCTTGATGCAATGGTATAAATATATTTATGCAGCCTCATAATTATGTTTCTGTTGGGTTGGCCAAAATATCTGCTTGTTTTTTTTTTTCCATAAGATGACTTTAGTAGCACTAAGTTGTCTTTAACTTCATTCAAAGCAATTTTGTTAGATTATATTGTGATAGCTGTCATATCAGCATGCATTAAAAAAACCTACTGTGGTACTTTCACACAGTGGAATAGTGTGCAGGAAAAAAGAAGTAAAGAACTCCTACCTTTTGCAACAGCATGAATGGAACTGGAAGATATTTTGCTAAGTGAAATAAGCCAGTTGGTAAAAGACAAATACCATGTGATCTCACCTATAAAAGGAATCTAATGAACAAAATAAATGAACAAACAAAATAGAACCACAGGCATGGAAACATGGAACAGACTGACAGTGACCAGAGGCATGGGGGAGAGAGATAATGGTAGAAAGAAGTAGAAGGGCCTAGTTAAAGAGCATGTATGAATGACACATGGACATGGACAACAGCGTGGGGATTGGCTGTTGGTGGGTGGGGGGTGGGGTCAGAGGAGGGCAGAGGTGGAAAAATTGGGACAACTGTAATAGAATAACAATTTTAAAAACCTTAAAAAACAAAAATACTTATCAAAATTGGTGAAATTTTGTGTAGCCATTTTAGTATTGAAGATGGAAGAAAATACACATTTTTGGCATATTATGTTCTGTTATTTCTAGAAAGGTAAAAACACAACTGAAACACACACACAAAAAGATATGTACATTGTATGGAGAAGGTGCTGTGACTGATCAAATGTGTCAAAAGTGGTTTGTGAAGTTCTGTGCTGGAAATTTCTCGATAGACAATGCTCTACAGTCAGGAAGACCAGTTGAAGTTGATAGTGATCAAATTGAGACATTAATTGAGAAAAATCAAAGTTATACCATGCAGGAGATAGCTGACATACTCAAAATATCCAAATCAATAAAGTTATTCATGAAAATGAAAAATGTGTCTATTTTACAGAAAAAACTAAAGAGACTTTTTGGCCAATCCAAACCTTTAGATGGGGAACTGATGCCAGCTGAAATATTTTTTTTCACCCTGCTAATAAATATTGTTCAGTCAAACTACATCATGTATTCTCACAGCAGTCATTTCCCTCAACTGCAAAAAAGTGTTGAGGTTATTGGTTCAAACAGCTTTTGATCCACAGGCACTGACCTGTTCCTGAACATTACTGGTATTAAGAACAATTGAATGACAGCTAACATCTATTGAAAGATATGTGCCAGGTGCCCTGCTAACTCTCTATGTCAATTATCTTCTTTAAGCTTCTCAATAATTTTATGAGCTGTAAGATTTTATTAACCCTATAATTTTCTATATCAGAAGTTAGCCAATATTTTTGGTAAAGGGACAGACAGTAAATACTTCAAATTTTGCCAGCCTCACAGTCTGACACATCTATTCAACTGTTATTGTGGTACAAAAGCTGGATAGACCATACATTACTATGTAAGTGTAACTGTATTCCAATAACATTTTATTTACAAGAAGGAGGAGACAGGAGGACTGGAGGAGGAAGAAGAAAGGAAAGGAAAGGAAAGGAAAGGAAAGGAAAGGAAAGGAAAGGAAAGGAAAGGAAAGGAAAGGAAAGGAAAGGAAAGGAAAGGAAAGGAAAGGAAAGGAAAGGAAAGGAAAGGAAAGGA
>CM052539.1:122857598-122895938 GCA_028533065.1 Trachops cirrhosus
GAGGGAGAAAAGAAAGAGTGGGCGGGTTGTATGCTGTATTTTGCCTGTGGGCCACTATTTGCCTACCCTATTCCAGATGACGAAATTGGGGTTTAGCAAGGTTAAATAACTCACCCAAAGTCACTATGTGGTGAGGCCAACATTTGAAAATAGAAAAACTCCAGACCTGAGCTCCTAAACACTGTTACAGTGCATCTAGGATTCTACATTCTCTCACGTTCTCAGTGATGAATGGGAAGATTAAGAAAATGTGAAAATTGTAAGGTCTTAACAACTGGTGTTGGAATTTCTCTCAGAGAGAGAATTTATCTGTTGTAAAGGAGTCCTGATCAGGCACATGGGGAAAGGTGAGTGTGGTAGACTGGTTACCTGGTTACTTGGGAAGCTGCCAGACGGCACATGCTCTGTAACCATTGCTACGTATCACCCAGCTACAATCAACAAACATACTCCAGTTATATAATGAATAACAATGATTAAACCATGGAAACCATTACATAAGGCTACAAATAAGGAATCATATGTAAACATAAAATTGATGTTATAGGAACAGGTAATATAACAAACCATTATAAAAGTCAGAGAGTCACCATAAACAGTGCCTCTTGGCCATTCACCCTCCCTCGAGAGTGGTGTCTTATTTGCGGCTCATCAGTGAGAACCAAAAGACAATTGTCAGCAGGCCTCGAAGTAAGAGAAAACATATGAACAAAAATGTTGAGGTGCAGTACAAGTAGAGAGAAAGGTAATAATTGCTGACTGTATTCTGGGTAATTATAGCCTGAATTACACAGCAAAGAAGTCAACAGATACGAATGACTTTTAAAAGGGAGAGGATTAAGAATTATATTCTGCTACTAAGCCTACAAGTATAGAAAGCACAACTCCAACAGGCTTGAAAAAATATAAAAAAGCATTTTCTCACATAATCTAAATCAAAAAGCAGCATAGGCTACAGAGTGGCATATTCATGGATCCAGCTGATTCTCTGCTACTACCTCCATTCTCTCCTCTTCTGTGTGTCAATTCTATTATTAGAAAGGCTTTCTCCATGGTAGCAAAATGACTGCCTACAGCAACTGTGACAGCATGCTTCTTTGTTCCTGAATGGTGAGGAAAACAGGAAAAAAATCCTGTCCCCCGTAATGACGGAACTAGTCTCCCCATCTGATTAGGCTACATCCCCTGAATAAAAACTTAGCCTCACAAAGTCCCAAGTACTTTGGGTTTAATTATGGGCTCCTAGAGCATTCTCTGGAAAGGAGAAGGGATTTCCTGACATTAGCCTCCTGACGCTCACATGGCCATGCAGCTGCAAATGTGGCCATTTCACCTCAGTCACGTGGGCTTCAGAGGAATGAATGGCTGTCTGAACAAAAATGGGATGCCTTTATCAACACAGTAGGCATACATGTCTAAGTCATACAATGAAATACGTAGGTCACTTTGCAACAAGACTGAATAAGTCTTAAAACAACAATGAATAAGCAAAAGAATCAGGGCTTCAGTCACATTGCATGATAAGTCAACAAGCATTAAGGTTTGCTTGATACTAGCTACTATGACAGTCCTGGCATAGAAAGAAAAACTGACAGAACCTTGTGGGACATAGCACATAAAGAGACATTTTTAAACAGTCTGGTAAGTGGTTTAACAGTGACATACCTGGAGTGCTGTGAGTATACTCCAGACTGAGAGCGTCAGACAAGGCTTCTAAAAGAGAGGGTTTCACTCTGCTTTATTAGTGTTATAAACAGAAATTATGGCCATAGGACACATTATCATAATATATATTGACACATCCAACAATGAAATGTTTTCCTTACAAAAGTATAGATATGGGTAGATATCTTCAACAATATCACATCATTACTTGGAAGGCACGATGTTAGGCCCCAGTGAAGGTTAGAAGGATGTGCATAAACTATGCACAGGTATACAGAAGCATACATACAGGAAACTCATACATTTAGCATGCCAAGAAAGCTTCAAAATTCACATTCACTTATATTACCTTAAAATCTAAAAATCAAGCCTAGGTATTAGAAGTGAAACTATATGGTTAACACAGAAATGTAATTTTAGTTTTACAGAAGAAACACTTGGAAAGTTTCTGCAGAATCCTTTAAATATGTAATTTATTCTGAAATAGGATGATATTTTGTCTACAGGATATTCATATTCTTAACAACTGAATCTGGCATACCTTTCTGAAAAGACAGCTTGCTCGTATATTTAAGGGAAGCACTCATATAGGTAGTTGAACATTTTAGAAGGGAAATCACTTAATCTACTCAATTTAGAGCTCTAGAAGAACTACATTAATGTGTAAAGGAAAGAAGTACCCAAAATACAAATGCTTTTAAATTATCTTTTCCTTAGATAAAAAATTATAGTACTGTGGTTTCAAGCAGACATTAAAAATTCAACAATATAGTATTTTGGGGGGAATTATTTTAAGACCAGGTTTCTCAGCCACAACACTATGGATATTTTGGGCTGAGTAATTCTTTGCATTTGGCTCTGTTCTGTGCACTGTGTGATGTGTAGCAGCCTCTCTGGCCCATACCCATTA
This sequence comes from Trachops cirrhosus, assembly GCA_028533065.1. NCBI lineage: Eukaryota > Metazoa > Chordata > Mammalia > Chiroptera > Phyllostomidae > Trachops > Trachops cirrhosus. The sequence goes on from CM052539.1 coordinate 122,860,174, forward strand.
GATAGATGCCAATAGCATGGCTTACTCTTGACAATCAAAAAAATGTTTCCAGACAGTTAAATATCCTCTGAGGGAAAAAGTGCCCCTGCTCAAAAACCACACCACCTTATGAAATAATTGTACTATCAAGCTACAGTTTTATAATATATAACAATTAAATTCCTATTACTAATTTTAATATATAAAATCACTTGTGGAAAAATAATAAGCAAGCTGCTTCCAAAGTTAAATTATGAAATATCTTCAAGATCATCATAAGTGAGAGAAACAGTTTAAGGGTCATGAGAATCATGAGGCCAATACAGATAATATCAATTTACAGTGATTCCACAATATCCCATCCGTTTCAATAGTTAGGTGGCTATCACATTCTCCTGATACAATATCCAAAATACCATTTCTGTTCTTGGACTTATGATCTCCACTGAATCATCCAAGAAATTTGATAAATCAGTGGTAAGAGAAACACACTCAACCAGGACAAACAAAACAAAGTTTAGGATTTAGAAGTAGTTAAAAGTGGTGGTAAGTAGAGGATGTAGATAAAGACTTAAAAGCCAACATTAGGATGACCAGTGACTCTCAGAGAGTGAAACACTAAGGAATAGCCAGAGCGCTACTCTACCAGCCCACTTTTTGTGCATCACAGATGCACCTAGGAACACAGATAACATGTAAAGATAGAAACCAGCCTGCCTTGAAGAATCCTAGGAGACATAACCGTCTTACAAGGAAATACATCATCTCTCCAGAAAGAGTCTAGCCATTGTTAGTATAACAAAAGTGGTTTGCACAACATTGATGTAACCTGGCAGCCAAGAAAGTGGACTGGGATGCACATGTGTGAATAATGATGACTTCACTGTTCTAGTAGCTAGGGATAGTAGACGCCATTGAATGAGCATGTGTACTGTGTAGCCATTGCATTCAAAATGACTGAACAAGTAGATCAATGCATCTGCATCAAACTTTGCATTAAGCTTGAACATTCCTCCATGGAAAATATTCAGATGATTAGAAGGCTTTTGGAGAAAATGCAAGAGTGTAGTGCAAATAAAAGTGTGGCACAACTGCTTCAAAGATAGTCAAGAATCTGTTGAAAGTGATCCATGTTCTGGAAGGCCTGCAACAAGCAGAACACCTGTGAATGTTGAACATGTACAAAAATCAACAAAGATTGGTGACTGACAGTGCAAGACCTAGAAGCCTATGTGAAGATTCCAAAAACTACTGTTTCTGACATTTTGACATAGGGTTTTGGCATGAAACATGTCATGGTAAATTTTTTTCTGCAGCTTCTGCTACCAGAGCAGAAGGAACATTGTTCTGTAGTTGCTAATGACTTGATTCAAACCTCTATCAATAAACCAGAATTCCTCAAGAAGGTCATAACTGGAGATGAATCATGGGTTTACAGCTATGATCCAGAAACAAAGGCCCAGTCATCCCAATGGAAGTCACCTGGTTCTCCACGCTAGAAGAAGGCATAGCAAAGTCACAGCAAGATCAAGACCACATTAACTGTGTTTTTTTATTCAAAATGTGTTATCCATCACAAGTATGACCCTCCAGGACAAACAGTTAATAAGGAGTACTACCTCAGTGTTCTTCATCAGTTGAGAGATGCAATATAATGAAAACAGCTGCAGCTAGGGGCAACTGGTGATTGGCAGCTTCATCACAACAACACACCCACTCATGCAACACATTCCATGCAGAGTTTTTTGTGAAACATCAAATCACCCAGGTGACTCAGCCCCCTACAACCAAGATTTGGTGCCCTGCAACTTCTGGCTTTTCCCAAAACTAAAATCACCTTTGAGAGGAAAGAGATATCTGACTGTTGATGAGGTTCATGAAAATACAATGCAGCAGCTGATGAAGACTGAGAGAACTGTGTGAGGTCCCAAGGTGCCTACTTTGAAGGGGATTGAGTTGTCATTGTCCTGTGTACAATGTTTCTTATATCTTGAATCTTCTCTACTAAATGTCTCTATTTTTCATATTACATGGCTGGATGCCTTCTGGACAGACCTAGTATCAGTTAAGCATAATTAAAATATTCCTGATGTATAAATTAAGGTACACATATCTCCATACTTGTATCATCTCCTTCAATCTGGCTCCCCACTTAAAATATATAACACATTACCTGCCACATAGTAGACACAAATAAATATTTTTCACAAATAATGGAATATTTGATAAATGGCTTCTATTTCTCCTATAACCATAACAACCAACATTCAATAAAGAACTGTTTTTAGCAAGAATTCCCCTTTGAGGAATCTTTATCTTTTTTTTTTCTTTTTTGACATTCCACTGTGTTCAACCCTCACCCAAAGGAATTCAGATTCTAAAATCTTCAACTTTTCATAACTTCATGGTATCCACAATCACACTTTTAATACTTTTAATACCCTGACATTCTCAAGTAACCTATGGCATATACTACATAAGGAAAAAATGGGGGGGGTATTTTGTTTTGTTTTATCTAGAGAGCCAAAACCAATGTTGTAGAGAGAAGGAAATGAGAAGATATGATATAAAGCACTTACCCACAACATAAAAGAAAGGTTACATTAATAAAATGTATTCAATTGTTAATATGAATTAAAATATTTCAGCTTTGAATAACTAAGTCTCTTGCATTCTTTTGACTAGGTCACAAAAAAAGTCCAAAACAGAATTTATGTTTTAAATGCTGCACTAGGGCAAAATTCTCTTAAATCCTATTCATATTGTAAAAATCCATATGCTTAAATTGATTGTGCGTACAACAGGAGGCCAAAGCCAGATACACCACCAAAAGGGCAAAAACACATTCATTTTAATGTTCTTACAGGATATAAAGAGAGATCAATAGTTTTCAACTCTGCCTACATTTTATAATCACCTGTAGAGCTTAACATAGTACTGCTGTTTAGACGCATCCTCAGAAATTCAGATTTAATTGGCCTGGGTTGGGGGCAGAGCCTCAATAATTTTTAAGAGCTCCACAGGTAATTCCAATATGTAAACACTAAGATTTATACATAACTAAAAGCCATGTAGGAAGTATCAGGAACAGGGTGGACATGGGAGTTAGATATTTCTAAAAATCATCATCTAATATTTATTATTTGTTAATGTAGCTCACTAGATGCATCATAGTCAGTAACCACAAGGCAACCTTTGTCAGTATATACCAGTATTTGTAACAGTAAAAACTCAGATGAGAATTTTGGTTGCTTCATGGAAACAAGAATTACAAATACTTTCCTTTCCTCTCAGTAAACCTTCATTAGCATTGTGAAAAATTTTGAGACATTCTTCAACTTTAAAAAATACAATGTTTTGTTGTGGAAACTAACATCGATTTTTTCAGTGAAAGGTCTCCTCTCCATCAAAGTTGATGGGACAGAAAAAGTAAAGGACCTGACTAATGCCATTATAAATCAGTAAAGTTATTCACGTCATTACCAAGATAAATTATCAAAAGATTTTTAAAGAAAATTAATAACATAAGAAACTGATTGTTTTTTATATGAATTCGGCCACTATATCAATTTATCTAATAATAAAATATACAGCTTTTGATCTGAAGAACACTGATAAAGTGAAAATCTAATCAAAATGGGATTTCATCAAAATAACTGCACACATTAACAGTCAAATGAGATTTCATATACAGTGCACCTACATGAAATTTACAGATGACATAACAGTTTACACACTCTCTCTAACTCTGCAGTAAAATGAGAAATTTTTTAAATCAGGTAAGCAGTATAAACATCTAATGAGAAAGACAATTGGACACAACAGAAGGAACACTTTAAGAGGTAGAAAACACCTTGAGAGCTAAAAACTAAGCCTGCAATAATGGACCAAGTCTTAGGAACTAGGGACACTAGTTATCTTCCAGAACTACAGCAGAGGATAACAGGCTATTGCCCCTTCCCACATCCAACAGAGGAGGGTTATACTCTATGGATAGCTGGACCCAGAGAGGCCCAAACCTGGCCACTGACAGTATACCACTGCCACACCCCAGTGAGGCCGATCTAGGAGTGGTTCCTCCAAGATTTTCATGGAAAAAACTATTAGAGAAGAATCATCTTTTCTTCAAGTTGGGAAATTAAAAACATATAACACAGGAGATGCTAGGGATTGTGTATATTACCACATAAAGGAATCTGAAAGTATGAATCCAATAACCAATAGAGAAGCTATAGTAAGAATTAGAAAGAGGTCATCTCATTGAAATAGACTTTAAAGCTTTAGGAAATCAGAAAGTGCCAGTTTTTGCTATACTTTGATATCAGGGTTTGGTACATAATAGTTACTTAATTAAAGTTTGCTATGTGAACAAATCAAGTCTCTCATTCCTGTCTCTGATATCCTGGCATTTTTCCTGCCTCTTGTAGCTATCCTAGTAATCATCTTTCAAAAATGAAAGAAAAATCTACATCTCTTTTTGCTGAAAATAATTTAAATTATTTTTTTGTCATTTGCAAAGAAATGACTTTAGTAAATAAATAAAATTATACTAAAAGGGGAAAATGAAAATTTATAAGCTTTAAAATGTAAATGTAGCTATTAAAGTTGGACCGGGGTACAGTGCATTGTACTTCCATCCCAAAACTGGAAAAATCATTGCTGTAAACCAGTGGCACAGTTCATTAAGCATTTTTTTAAAGCAGTTTGTCTTTAAAATGTGCCTGTTTAAACTCTGTCTACAATGGCAAAAAAAAAAAAGTTAAATATTGGAATGCTGTCCTGCTGTCTTGCTTTCCCAGTGTTCAGGAAGGTCCTACATGTGAGAGACAAGCTTTGATCTAAGCTTCTTCATCTGAAAACAGAAAGGCCACTGCTAGTATAAACAGTTCTGGGTATTTTTTAAAGAGAAATATATTCTGCCATGGTCATAAGTTTTAACAACTGACATCTAATGCATCCTAAAGAACTGCAATGGTTGAATTCTCTGCCTGACACTGAAATTTGTGTTTGCAAACTTTGGGAAGGGAGAAACGCTGCAGCAGCTAAGACTAGAACCCACAAAGAACCAGTAAATGTTCTACTCAGGCTGCCCTCAAACATTTCTTGTTTTGAACTCCCTACTTGGCAAAGGCATTAACTTTTCTCTAAAAGTACCATCAATGGAGATGCAAGTTCTAGGCATTTGGGAAGCTCTACCTTACTTCTCAAGCCTATTGCTTTACCCTGACATGGGCAGTGGCTTAAACCCAAGGCACTGAGCTGAACCATGTGAGATTGAGGAGGCGCAAGACATGTTGTTAAGAAAAAGAAATTGCAAAGCAGAGGCCCACATACAAAGTTCCTGATTTTGTAATTTCTAATTTTATACACTGTTAAAAGATTCCCATCAAATGAAATTTACAGGCAACTATATGGGGGGAAAGAGAGAGAGAAGGATGAGGAGAAGAGAGGGAGAAAGGGAGTGAGGGAAAGAGAAACCCCAAACTTGGTAAACAATGGTGCATAATTATTTAATGGAGGATTCAATCCACATCATCATAATAGAATAGTCCTCTAGAGGTAGATCATTTTGCAGCTGGTGAAGAATCATTAACAGCCCTGTAGGCATGTCTATAAAGGACCTTGGACAATTGAATTTTTCCCATTGGCATTATTAGGAAAATAAAATATCTGGTGAAGAAATTCACTCCACTGTCTGGAAAATGAGTCAATATGTGGATGCATCTTAATGTTCCCACCTATCCAGATAATAATGATAATAGCCAACATTAGTGGAAAATTTGCTTACTATGTGCAGGCACTGTGCTAAGGACTATTGAATCCTCAAAACAACTTTATGAGATTGTTCCTAGCATTATGTTAGTTTTGTGGAAAAGAAAACAGGCTTACAGCATGTAAGACCATTGGCCACAGGTAAAGAAATTATAAGTGATAAAGTCAAAAATTCAAACCCAAAGAATGTTTTTAAGATTTTTAAAATTTATTTTATTATTTTTTTAGAGAGAGGGGAAGGGAGGAAGAAAGATAGGGAGAGAAACACCAGTGCATGAGGGAAACATAGATTGGGTGCCTCTTACACTCTCCTAACTGGAGACTTGGCCCACAACCCAGCTATGTGCCCTGACTCGGAATTGAACCAGTGACCTTTCAGTTCTCAGACCAGGACTCAATCCACTGAGCCACACCAGCCTGGGTAAAACCAAAAGAACTTGACTCCAGGATCCATGATTGTAACCAATCCACTCCAATGAGTACATAGCAGGAGTTTGGACTGAAGACAGTTATGTTGCTTCATTTTTCACTTTATTTCAATGGTTCTTAACTGTGGGTGATTTTGCCCCTCGGAAGACATTTGCCAATGTTTAGAGACATTTTTTTTTCATTCTTGAGTTGGGGGATGAACTTCCTACTGACATCTAATTGGTAGAGATCAGGAGTAATGCTAAACATTTTATAATGCACAAGACAACCCCCAAAAGAAAGAATTATCCAACCCAAAATGTCAATAGTTGCACTCTCTCCTACCTGGATGGGGATACTTTTTGGTCCTTCATTGTATATTATATCAGGTAGTCAAATGTACCACTCAATACACAAATTGTTGTCTCATAAGAAGCCATATCTGGACTTGATTAAGATGACATCCTATTGCCAGGAGATTCTAGATTTGAAGCTAGATTTAGCAGTTTTGACTGTCACCCATGTGGGAGTTTGTGATTATACATGTTTAATATCCATTAAACAATTGGATATGACATAGAAGTTCTTTAAAAATTATACATGTGGATAAACATATGTACATATATTTTTACACTCTGTGCATTTGGAGTGGACCCTTGTGGGTATTTGTTTATGCTACCTATAATCATTTCCCACCCCTCAGTAACTAAAATTTTGTGTTTCAGATTGAACTGTCATTTATTGTGGCCCACCTTTCCAGGCAAAGTAGTGAACATATGATCCACACACAGCCATACTGTGTCCTTTGGTCCCAGAGATTATTCCAGGTATGGTATCATGGCTAGACTAGTCCAATAAAAGCCCTGAAAGGATTTTCCTAAATTTCCTAAAAAATACTAAAGCCTTAGTATTAAGGCTACTAAATTGATATTTTCGAGAAATTTTCCCTCTGCTTTCTGATCTATGATCTGGAGAAAAAAATTATATGTAGAAGGATCTAACAAACTGAAACCTATACTCACAGACAGGTAGAAATAGGGTTCTGACAGAATCCTGGCAACATTGAATCTCAGTTCCTGTGTCTGAGATCTAAAGAATAGCTCTTCCTTCTTTTGTGAATGATATCATTTAACTTCTAAACAACCTTATCTTTCCTTAAGTTAGATTTCTTCCCATTGCTACTCAAAGAATCTGAATGAATATAACACCCCCTGGGTATGGCTTTTCACAGGATACTATCTGAACAATAGCAAAGTGGATTTTTTCAATCTTTTCTAGGTATAAAAGTTTTGTAATTCTCACAGAATTTTACCTCAACTTTGAGTATCCTCAAGCATAATTATCAGAATATTTAAAAGAAGCCAAGGCTATATTTGTACACTGCAAATACTGCCATACCACATATCCTACAAATTTCAGTCTTTCTAGAAACCCTGATTCTGCATTCAGAGGCCCTCTATCACTGTAAATGAAATCACAGAACAAAGTTCACAGGGATAAAAACAGCATCATGGCACTAACCAACCACCACTTCCCAGGGTGGGCTATGCACGGAGAATTAATTAATTAGTTAAAATGAAATACAGCATCTCTTCTAAAACCACATGCTCCTATGTTTTCATTTAATCTCCTGAAAAAAAAAAAACCATCACAGTTTAACTCTTCATCAAGATCTAAAGTATACATATTTCCTTAAATCTTTCCAAAATCATTTACTTTGACAGGTGTTCCCATTTGCCCCTTTCTCTTGCACAGTCATACAAAGGAAGATGCAGAGATATTATCTTGGCACTTTTATGCCATTTTCAAGCAAATTTTAAATAATAGCAGAAATTGATATTTGACACTCAAAACATGTGAGTTTAAGTTGATATTTTTCTATCTTTTTGAACAGGAGGATGATGTTTGCTGAATATGAAATCTCATGGTTTCCTGATATGCATAAATCCTTTCATCTGTAGTTAGTATAATCCCCTCCCAGAGTCCTTCCTGCCTGTTGATTAACCACTGAGCGATGTCTGGTCTCTTTGCAAGGCTCTGTGGATTGTAGTATGGGGTACAGAAAGGCTAGGTGGGAACTACCTGGAAATATAATTTTTTGAGACCAGAGCAGAGTTTCTATTTCTTCTTTTTTCACTGTAGCATGATGGTTTTTCAAGAGATTAAATGAAGACATAGGAGCATGAGCCTTTGGAGGAGATACTGCATTTTATCTCATTTTAATTACTTTATGTAATATGACCTTTATAACTCACCTTTAAACACTAATTTTAATATTCTTAGTATAACACTAGAGAGCATCTTTATCAGATATGGCTTTATCAGATAATGTAATCTGAATTATTCAAAATGTATTTTTTTATCCTTTCATTTTAAACTAATGGCACGTTTTGTGAATAAGAATAGAACAAGGTGGTCCAGCAAACCTGCTAGAACACGGAGCTTCAGTTCCTGTAGCCAGGTTCTCTTAGTTTAAAAATAAAGGTAGAAATTACAGTGTTTTAAATACTGTACCAAAGACAATGCCTAATGCCTAATAATTTTGCTGGGTCACACATATAAAAGTGAACATTTATTAAACTATATATAATTATGACTAATAAGTGTAGCTAAACAGCTAGGACTGTGAAATTCACTGCTGCTCAGTCCATCTCTTTTCAGTCAACCCCATTCAAGTGAAGGTCAGACTTTCAGGTGGAATCTATTGAACTAAACACTGATTTTAGTCAAGTAGGTTTTTTGACTTGTTTGTTGGTATAACTCAGTCTAAGGCTGAGGGCCTGAAACCCAGGGAGCCACTGGTGTGAGCCCCAGAGTCCAAAGGTCTGACAACCAAAAGCTGCATTGTCCAAAGGCAAGGGGGAAAAATGCATGTTCAAGAAGACAGAGAGAAAACTCACCCTTCATCTTTTTGTTCTATTCAAATCCTCATAGGATTAGTTGATGCCCAACCACACTGGTGAAGACAGATCTCTTTACCCGGTGTACTTAATCAAATTCTACACTCTTCCTGAAACACCTGCACAGACATATCCAGAAGTGTTTTGCCAACTATCTGAACATTCTTTAACTCAGTTAAGTTGACACATTAATTTAACCATCATCTTCTCCAAAAGACTCTGCGATCAGATGCTCCTTTCCCTAGACTGGAGACACTGGAATGAGCCCACTGTTTCCCCACTGTTCTCCTTTCTTTAGAGCCATGAAATTGAAGAGTTGAGCAATGTCCATACATACTGTAGCCAAAGTGAACAAAGGATTACCTTCCTCCACCCCTGGTCCTCTGCAAGTGCAGAGGAAACAACATTTCCACAAGAACTGCACTAGATATTGTGTGTACTTTATTTCACTTAGCAAATACACAGGGGAAATTCTTCAGAAATTGTATTACTTTAAAATTATTCTATAGGATTCAAATTTGAAATGCCAGTAATTTTTTAAGTTTTAAATTTAGAACTTTGGCTTCAAAAGATACCCTCTTAACCATAATGACTTCAATCTCCGTAATGTCTCTACAGACTGCCTTACGTGTTGATATTTTATTATGCCTGACCTATAATTTGACTTTTCCAATACCTTAGGTAACAATGGAACCCGAATGCAATCCAGTGGTCCAAGCTGGATAAAACAGAAACATATAACTAAATATAATAGTGGTTCAAGGTAACTGTCTACAGCATTTAAATATTCATATTATATACAGAATAAAAGCAGTTAGAATTTTTAGTAGCCTCCTTAAACTTGAACTTTCATGTCATCTGCTCTTTTCTCTTCAATTAGTAGTTGATATATAGTATAGTGGTAACCTTGAAATCTAGTTAGTTTTGTTTTCTGTGTTTAGCTTTATAAGCAGTTGGAAATGCTCTAATCCATGGGCATATATGCATGACTTTAAAATATGTAATAAATATAAACCTTTCATCTGCATTACACATAGTAAGTTGAATAGGTTATATGTGGGAGAAATCCCTAGTTCATAAAACAGTTCTTACAGCAAGAAACAGAAATATCTATATCTCAACAAGTTTAATTTGGATTCCTAAAATACTCATCCCTGGGTAAAAATATCATGCAGTCTTTTAGGTTTTTGCCAAATCTCTGAAACTCCTTCAAATTTTACAACAAGCTCTGAATTCTAAATTATATTTCCCATCCTCTTAATTTGTTTGGGTTGGAAAGAAATGATATTTCCAACACATTCCTAACTCAAATTTGTGTCTTCTGCTATGCAAACATAATTTCTCATTTTGGAGAAACTCAGTATTTTTTACTCCAATTAAGCTCTCATGAAAGCAATAGCTGTTCATGAAGACATGCTTGGTTCAAAGGGCAAAATTAAAATCTGAGTGAGGATAGTAGAACTCAATGCAACATGGCAGGTTCTTAAATATTAAACTCCATTTACAATTTCTCATTTTTTAGTTGGTCTACAAATGAATTGAACTGATAGAAAGATTGTAATGCATTTATTTTTATGTTTGTGTGTGTTGGTTTTTAAAAAAAATTTCCAAAATAGTTTGCTCTCTTAATGATCTAAGGAGTAATTAAGTAAAGAAGCTTTGGAGATGGGGGTAAGGGGAGGAGAGAAGACAAAAAACAACAATGCAATTTTTTGGAAGCTTTAAGCATATAATAGTTTCCCCAAAACACTTACTTGTTGATCGATTATGTCTTTGTTTTATGTGATAGTTGCATTAGTCAGCTGTGGTTGCCATAGTGAAATACAACAGATTGAGTGGCTCAAACACAGAAATGCATTCCTCACAGTTCTGGAGGCTGTCCAAGATCAAGGTCTGCCAGGGCCAGTGTCTGGTGAGGTCTCTCTTCCTAGGTGGCAGATGGCCTCCTTCTGACTTTGCCCTCATGAGGTAGAATGAAAAAGAAAGAGGTCTCCAGTGTCTCTTCTTTAAAGAACACTAGTCTTATTAGATCAGGGCCCCACCCTTATGAGCACATTGAACTTTCCTTACATAAAGGCCCCATTTCCAAATACAGTCACCTTGGTAGTTAGGGCTCCAATATATGAATTGTGAAGAGAGAGAGACATGATTACTCTTAGCCCATAACAGTAAGGTTTGATAGAACTTAACAGTTGCTGGTAAGTTGTTTGGTCGTCAATAGTTGAACCTGAATGCTCTTGCACTATCCCTATAAATCAAAAGGAAGTACTGACTACATATTAATGCTCAGGATTATGGGAACTTTCCTGCCCTGCTTTGTGGAGATTGCAAAATTGTGCAGCACAGTCTCAAGAAAATCCTTTAATATAAAAACCTATATAAATACATGATATATGTTGAACATTTCAGTATGTTAATTCCTGCAAGCCATTCACATTCCACACTGGATTATCTTAGATATAGTTTCAACAAAAGAAGCAAATCAAATAAATATTTTCTGATCCCTTATTATGTGAAACCATTACCAGTCATTATAAGAGGGCTCTTCCACAAGATCTATATGGCTATTTCCAATAGTTTGTAGCACCAATAAACACCATACATCCAAAGCTTTGTGTAATGATCATATTGTTGCGCATGATGTTTTTCCACTCTGTCCTTTGTTCCCAATACAAAGTGAAAGGGATACTGTTGCAAGGGAAGAAATAAATCAGGCGGCAGTACACGATGCATACAAAGGATGTCCAAGTTCTTCTAAATATTTGCTTGAAATTTCAATAATTTCACTTTCTCTCTTTCTCCTTTCCCATAGGAAAGAAAAAGCTAAGGAAAATTTAGTCTTATATTTTGTACTATATAATGTTCCCCAAAGTTAGCTCCGTAAGAAGCAAACAAGACTGTACTTCATCTGGGTTCAAGAGAAGTTTCCCTGAAAAACGCCTGTTCCTTAGCTAATAATATGAACTTGTGTTGGTCATTTTTCAGTTATTTCATAATTCATGGATTTGAATGACAAAATATCACCAATCTCTTTCAGTTGTGGAATACTACAATCTGGTTTTTAAAATTTATTTTTAGCCCATGTAAGATGCAGTGACATTAGCTTATAGAATTTTCTACCCTACATTATGGTCAAAAACTCATAACAATGTGCCAAAAGTTTACTATATGCCTGTAACTAGTTTAATTGTTTCTCCTTAGAGAAAAACATAGAAGCACTCTATGGTAAGAGTTGAAATTATTTTCCTATCAAGCTGTATGTGAATAAGAATTAAGTTATTCAGTATCCCAGGTTCTCAGCCTGCTGATGTATCTCAAGAGAGAGCCTGGACAATTTAATTGCCCCCATTACACAAAGCCTGCTCAGCATGCCCTATCAGAGTGCGCTATGGGAGTTTGTTTTTGAGGCCCCGGGGTTTCTCTATGCAAGTACTAGTGGAAGTATGAGCTAGAAGACTTGGGTTTATGTCAAAGATCATATTTTCTCTCCCATACTTACACAGCTCTGAGAGTGAGCTTTTGTGACTGTTTATATGTCCCTTTTTGAAAAACCTTAAAAACTGGAAGTTTGGTAATATATTAAAATTGTATTTCATAAGATGAAATGATTTTCCCCAAAGTCTCCAGATTTCTCATATGCCACATTTTTCAACCTATTCACAATCCATATTTGCTTTTTCACTTTCTAAATGTTACCTCTGGTAAGACATGGCATTTTGTCCTTGAGAAGTGAGTGCAAGTTACTATATTTTCCTTCTCAGCCATTTCATGAGACAGGCAGTGAAATGCCAAGAATAATGTAAACTATACAGGAAAATACCATGACGTACTACACCTAGAAATATCTCAGCTTAATAGGCGTTGTGCCATTAACGGTGAATTTTATGGAGGTTCAGAGATGTAAATCTGTCATGTAGACAAAGATATACAATAATACTCTCTTCAGAGGATGATTTTCATCACAGTTAGGACCATCAGGCAACTTGCGTGTTTTCTTAAGTCGCTTAGAGTTATGAAGGCCCTCTCATATTAATCCAAGGTTGGTCTCCTGACCTTCCTGGAGTTCATGCTGATGAGGTCATGTGCCACTCCTTTCCATTATTCCTGATTTGATTTCAGTTAGTGGGATGGAGTTTCAGCTAAATAAAATTGACTTAAAACACTGGTCAGGAAACTTAATTTAATGATAATTTTCTACAAACAATGAGGTTTTTATTGTTGCTAGAGTATTAATTTTTTATAACTCATATCTAGGCATATACTTCATTTTCAAAATATACACACAGTATACTCCTCTGAGAAAAGACTCGCTTTTGTAGTTTTATGTTGAATTCACAGGTGTAACATAAAATTGAATAGTAAAGTACAGATAGCCTTTTTTAGCTCTTTTGATTACAAATTTAGATTTTATGAAAAATAATAGATAAATATATGATTATTTTTAAAATCTATAGTCCACTCATCTCTTACTATGTCTCAGATGCTACAAAAGATATGAAAAAGATAACATATTATAACATATTTCTATGATAGTTATTAAGTAAATATGTTTAAGTATTTTTAAGTGGGATTTCCAGGCCATTGTTTACTTTGGAGCCCTAACTTTATGTGTTTTCAAAAGTTACTTATTCGATAATACACAAAAGTTTAAGGTAAAACTGCATAGATCTATTCAATATGAATGTGTGTACTACAGAATACAGAAACGTCAGCAGTGAAATAGCAAAGTGACAATCTTAGGCACAGCTGTTGTCTTTGGGACTGCATGCTGACAGTAGGGCCTAAGCCTGGGCGGGGGTCAGGGTCTGAAGACTGCTGGTAGACAGGTATTTTCCCAAGGGCAAGGACATGAATGATTCTCTTCCTAGCAAAGAGCCAGAATTACGAGCCCAGAGTAAACTGGAGTAAAGCCAGAAATGAGGTAAAGCCAAAAGTGAAGTAAAGTCAAAACTCTTCAGAGAGAAATGTCCTCAGATTATTTTCACTTCCCTCCACGAATGCCTTCTGTGTGCATACACAGTCTAGTTTTCTAGTGAATAAGGGCATGAGTGCTAAAAGAGTATGATGTAAAAAGATCAACCTCCGCTGGTCTTCAGTGGGGCTGTGAGCAAGGAGAAGACTTGCAGGAGGGGGCCAACCAAAAGATTACCTCCCTCTTCAGCCAGGATACAAGGCACGGGAAGAGAGACTGTCAGCCCCTACACCACTCTCTGCCTGTAGGCATTATTTTTGTTTTTAAAGCTGAATATGTTTATTATTTACAGGATGTGATATGATGGGAATGAAACATACTTCCTAGTGCAACCTACTAAATAACACTCTCAATAGAGAAAAGTTGGTTGAAATTTCCCAGGAATTAATACATGTAATACCACAAACTAAACAAGTCGATATTCTAAAGGCTACAACTTGGTGAATGCATGAACATACAGTATTTCCAAAGATTTTTGTAATGTGTTTTAAAATATTTAAGATCCTATTTAATTGTTAATTACTGTTTTATTAAACCTAAGTTTCTTCACAGATAATAAATAACACACTGTTACTGAAAGAGACATAGTATTAACATGTAATTAGCATCTTAGCCTTCCCTTTTCATCTATTCAGCCCCACACATAGAGGAAAACATGTTTACACTTCCATGCAGATTCTAGGCAATAGACATTGAGGGGCTTGGTGATGAGCATTTTGTTCCTGCCACGTATGAGTCTGTTTGGGGGAGATTTAGAATGAACAATAATGGCAGGGATGATATGACAAAGTCTGCATATTATATTAGTCATCTTGATAATTTATATTTATATTGTATTAAAACCAACTTTTATGTTCATTATATATAGTTTTGAATTTCAGCTCTAATTGTTTAACTTTCTATGTACTTCGTGAAGAAATAGAATAAATATTCATGACACATATAGGTATAAGTTTTCCATCATATTTAAATAGAAAAGTTGTATCAAAGATGCAGATCTGTTCAAAACCTACTGTCCTAGGAGAGGCACCAATAAAAAGGACTTCCTGTTTACATGAGGGGGATACAATATGCGGCTTGTTATACCTTATTTTAGAGACTCACAATACTGTATTTGCACTTCAAAATTTCCAAAACATTATGCTGAAGAACCCTGTTTCACTAAGTCTAACCCAGGACATTGACAATATACTTAACCATAAAATTCTTTTAAAAATCTTTTATCTATATTTTGAAGTGCTACTCTAATTAATGCCATTTAAAAATTTTATACCAATACAGCTTTGAGAGAATGCTTAGTAGAGAAAACACTTGCAGAGAGTTCATATATATAACACACAATCCTAAATATTTTATTGAACCTATTGATTCTGTTGAAATATTTCTCTTTTGACTTAAGATGCTCATGTAAACCCTAACTTCATTTCTGTATAATCCCAAGAAGCCAATGTTAAAGCAAAGAATTTACCAGCATCAACAAATGAAAAATGGATTAAGGAACGACACTGCATAAACCTTCCTTTGATCACTGTGCTTTGAAACCATGAACTTATCTAGACCAGGAAATAACACCACATAATTAGCAAAGCAATCAGAGTATTTTGCTTGTTGCCAATAATGTTATTCCAGTTGTAATAAGTGGAAAACCTCTAATGACTATTCATATTTTCCCATCCCAACATACCCACAAGATTATATATATATGTTATATGTTATATACACACACATACACATAAATATGTTTGTATATGTATATATGTTAAGGAATTAGTGTAGTTTTCTACACAACACTCGGAATTATAATTATTTACCTGAAATGCAACTTTGAATTTGATTTTAAACAAAGCAGTTCATTCAAACTTTATTCAATCTAATAATTAACAGAAATCCTTAGAGCTTGACTCTAAAGGGTCCAAGGATTGTCTCCAGAGGTTCTGTGCACCAACCAAGATTTGGGGCAATTGTATATATGAGGTCTGTCCAGAAGGTATCCAGCTATGTAATATGAAAAACAGAGATATTTTTTGAAAAAGTTACAAGATACAAAAAACATTTGCACAAAAACTGATGCCTCAGTTTCCTTCAAAGTAGGCACATTGGGACCTCACACAGTTCTTCCAATTGCCATCACCTGCCCCATCATATTTTCCTGAATCTTACTGATGTTCTGAAATCTCTGCCTTTTCACAGGTGATTTTAGTTTTAAGAAAAGCCAGAAGTTGCAGGATGTCAAATCTGGGCTGTATGGGGGTTTGAGTTACCAGCTAAGTTGATGTTTGGCAAAAAAAAACTGCGTGAGACGTGATGCATGAGTGAATGTATTGCTGTGATGAAGCTGCCAATCTCCAGTTGTCCGTAGCTGTGGGTTTCTGAATCTTCTGAATAGTTTCTACAGGGGAATGTTCAACACTAACACAAAATTTGATACAGATTCATTGCTCTACTCACTCAGTTATTTTGAAAGCAACAGCCACACAGTACTCATGCTCACTCAGTGGCATCTACCACCCCCACTGACTAGTACAGTGAAGTTGTCATTATTCACACCTGCGTATTCCAGTCCACTCTCCTTGGTTACATTGATGTCAAACAAACCACTCTTGTTATATTAACAATGGTTGAGCTTTTATCCAGACAGGCCTCCTATATCCCAGTTAGCATTCATTTGTACCCCATAGGAATTATAGTTACAAGAAACCTGTGTAGTCTACTTGCCATCTGTAGAAAAAAGTTGATCTTGTCCTTGGAAAATTCTGCCTTCAACTGTATTTGGGTAATTTCTTTCCTGTGGACATTGGTCTTTTCAGGTGCAAAGGGAATGTATTATCTTGGTACCGAACGTGCATGACATGGGCACCTATGTTTCATTTTGTGAAAGCGAGTCATTAGTTTTAGGGCTCAGACTAAGCCCTCAGTTATCATTTTCCCACACACTTCTTAACTTTAAGATTTTTGTTCAATTACCAACTTCTCAGAGCCTTCCCTGACTACTTTATATTAGCAAATCTGATTCTCATCTACCATTTCACACAAACTGCCACCATTCCCAGCATGCTCTATCTCATAGTCTGCTTTATTTCCTTTCAAAACATTTTATCACATCTAACCTTTTAAAATTTATTTTGTTTATTACCACTCCCCTCACTAGAATGTAAGCACTATTCTAACAAGAATGCATTCTTGTTTGTCCACTGTTGTATCATTAGAGCCTAGAAGCCTAGCAGAGTAGGTAGATATTGGAGGGTAAATGAAAAAAAAATTGTTCCTAAGTGGAAGAATTTTTCTAACTGAAAATCACCCTACAAGTTCATGAATTGAACCTGTAATAGGTGTTGCCAAAGCCTGTACTCCCACTGACATAATAAAATCCAAAGTCTTTTTTAGCCTTGGAGTAGCATTTCGTTATACTACATCTTTTTCTGCAGTAGTGGGTCAGTAGTGGGTCCTTGTTGTTCTATCTCCTTCTCCACTATTTCCACACTTTTACAGGAAGGCGTAATTGAGCTACAACATTTTAAACTCCTTAAATTGGTCCTTTTTTTTCCTCTTTCAAATATAAGGTTGTTCCTGAAATTGGCTATCTTCTTTCCTTTTACTTAGATTTCTTGTACAGATACTTATTTTATCATATCTTTCTATATTTTCCCTGTGGGGATAGTGAAGTGGCAAAGCAAGTGAGTACTAAGTCTGCTACAAACATTTATTATTTGAACAAATCTTGCACAACTTTACCTTCCTTGGTGTAATATTGATTCACTGTGTAAACCCTGGAGCCAGGCCACCCAAATTGCAACTATAGCTCTACAATTTACTAACTGTGTTGCCTTGGACAAGTTTTTGAACATTTCTATTCCTCAACTTCCACAGCTATGAAATAGAAGTGATAAAGGTACATCCATCATGTAGGACTATTTTTAAGGATTAAATGACTTAATTTGTATATATAATATTTGGAGCAACACTTGGCACATATCAGGCACTTTACAACAGATGGCTATTTTTATTATTATATCATGCAGGAGGTATTTACCAGACAAACATCTTACTCAGGCTTGGGGTCAACCCAATATGGTCCCAGTGCTCCCATTTGACCTCTCTCATCCTTCCCACAGGACACTGGTTCTCAAAGTGTCCTCCCTTGGTCAATAGCAGCAGCTTCTCGTGCAACTTATTAGAAATGTGAGATCTGAAAATCCTATAGACTCCACCAGAAAACTACTCAACCTAATAAATGAATTTGGCAAAATAGCAGGATACAAAGTCAATATTCAGAAAGCAAAGGCATTTTTGTACACCAACAATGAAATATCAGAAACAGATATTAGAAAAAAATCCCATTTTCTACAGTAACAAGAAAAATAAAGTACTTAGGAATAAACCTAACCAAGGAGGCAAAAGACCTATACTCAGAAAACTATATAACACTGAAGAAAGAAATCAAGAAAGACACAAACAAATGAAAGTATATACCATGTTCATGGATCGGAAGAATTAACATCATCAAAATGTCCATACTACCCAAAGCAATTTATAGATTCAATGCAATCCTTATTAAAATACCAATGACATATTTCATAGATATAAAACAAATATTTCATAAATGTATATGAAACCATAAACAACCTTGAAAAGCCACAGCAATTTTGAGAAAGAAGAACAAAGTAGGAAGGATCACAATACCTGACATCAAACTACAATAAAAGGCCACAGTAATCAAAACACTTTGGTACTGGCATAAGAACAGACACATAGATCAATAGAACAGAATAGAGAGCCCAGGAATAAACACATGTCTCTATGGTCAATTAATATTCAACAAAGAGGGAAGAAGCATAAAATGGAATAAAAATAGCCTCTTCAACAAATGGTGCTGGGAGATTTGGAAAGCTATATGCAAAAAAATGAAACTCCACCACCAATTTACACCACACACAAAAATAAACTCAGGATGGATAAAAGACTTAAATATGTTCCAACACCATAAAAATCCTAGAGGAGAACATAGACAGGAAAATCTCAGATATTCCATACAGCAATATTTTCACCTATATGTCCCCTAGAGCAAGAGACATAAAGGAAAGAATAAACAAATGGTACTTCATCAAAATAAAAAGCTTCTGCACAGCTAAAAAAAATATCAGAAAAATGAATGAGGAACCAACTGTATGGGAAACATATTTGCCAATGATACCTCAGACAAGGGTTTGATCTTCAAAATATATAAAGAACTCACATGACTCCACTCCAGGAAGACAAGTAAATGAGTGGATCGAAAAATTATGGTACATTTACACAACAGAATACTATACAGCAGAAGGAAGGAGCTCCTACCCTTCAAGACAGCATGGATGGATCTGGAGAGCATTATGCTAAGTGAAACAAACCAGGCAGTGAAAACAAATACCATATGATCTCACTTATAACTGGAACCTAATCAACAAAAGAAACAAGCAAGCAAAATACAACCAGAGACATTGAAATAAAGAACAAACTGACAGTAACCAGAGGAGAGAGGGGAGGGTATAATGAGGGGAAAAGGGGAAGGGTCATCAAAGAACATGTATGAAGGACAGAAGGACAAAGCCAAGGGGGGGTAGGATCAAGGGTAGGATTGAGGGTTCAGATGAGGCGATGGTTGGGGAGGCGGGGAGTGGTGGGAGGAAAATGGAGACAACTGTACTTGGACAACAATAAAGAAAGAGAGAGAGAAATTACCTGCAGAATGGTAGCTGTGTCAGGTTACATACATTTTCTATTGTGACAAAAGCACGTGGCCAAGAAGGTGGACTTACAAATCTAGTCCACATTCTGCTTACCAAGCTATGTTCCTGGCAAGGCTGTGCCAACCCTAAGAAAGGGGCACTCTTTTCTGTTTTTATATTTTTTACTGATTATGCTATTAGTTTTCCCAATTTTTTCTCCCTTTATCCCCCCTCCAACCTGTCCCCCCAACCCTTCAGCATTCCCCTCCTTTAGTTCATGTCCATGGGTTGTACATAGAAGTTCTTTGATCCTCTGTTTCCTATACCATTTTTTACCTCTCCCTGTCTATTTCATGCCTACTAATTATGCTTCTTCTTCCCTGTACCTCTTCCCCCATTCCTCCCTTCCCACTCAGGACTGAAATCCCTCCACGTGATGTTCATTTCTCTCATTCATTTCCTGTTGTAGTTGTTTGCTTAGTTTTTGTCTTCATTGTTTTTCTTTTCTTTTAGGTTCACTTGTTGATGATTGTGAGTTTCTTGTCATTTTACTGTTCATAATTTTGATCCTCTCTTTCTTAGATAAGTCCCTTTAACATTTCATATAAGAATGGCTTGGTGATGATGAACTCCTTTAACTTGACCTTGTCCGTGAAGCACTTTATCTGCCCTTCCATTCTAAATGAAAGCTTTGCTGGATAGATTATTCTTGGATGTAGGTCCTTGATTTTCATGACTTCAGATACTTCTTTCCAGCCCCTTCTTGCCTGCAAGGTTTCTTTTGAGAAGTCAGCTGCTAGTCTATTGGGCACTCCTTTGTAGGTAACTATCTCATTCCCCTTGCTTCTTTTCGGATTTCCCTTTATATTTAATCTTGGATAACTTAATGATGATGTGCCTTGGTATATTCTTCTTTGGGTCCTACTTCTTTTGGACTCTCTGAGCTTCCCGGACTTCCTGGAAGTACATTTCCTTCACCAGATTGGGGAAGTTTTCCTTCATTATTTGTTCAAGTAAGTTTTCAATTTCTTGTTGTTGTTCTTCTCCTTCTGGCACCCCTATAATTCAGATATTGGAGTAGGTTGTCCTAGAGGTTTATAAGACTTCACTTTTTTTGAATTCTTGTTTCTTTATTCTCTTCCTGTTGGATGATTATTTTTTCCTTTAGTTCCAAATCGTTGCTTTGAGTCCTGGTTTCCTTCCTGTCACTGTTGGTTCCCTGAATATTTTACTTTATTTTATTTTGGGTATCTTTCACTTTTTTTTTTCATTTTTTGACTAAGCTCAATTAGATCTGTGAGCATTTTGGTTATCAGGACTTTAAATTCTCCATCAGATGGGTTGGCTATATCCTCATCGTTTAGTTCCCTTTCTGAGGTTATGCTCTGTTCTTTCATTTGGGCCATATTTCTTTGCCTTGGCACACCCGATAAGCTGTAAGGGGGCGGGGCCTTAGGAACTCACCTGGGCAGGGCAACTGCCACTGATACACTGTGGAGCTGCTTGTGGGAGACTCGCCAGAGAGGGAACAATGCAGCTCCCCTGCTTGTCCCTAGCGCACTTTCTGTGGGACTCTTGAATAAGAGTGGGAGTTTCTCCCAATGTAGCAATGGGGCACTGTTTTCTAATCAGTCCTCTCAGGGAAGTACTTTGTGATGCATCACCCAGAGGAGCACTTCCTTGCAGCAAGCACAGCGATTACAAGGCTGACAGCAGCCTGAAGAAGCCCCTTTACATGTCCTGGTTTCAGTGCTCTCATTCCTGAGGTGGGATTAAGCTAGAAGAGGTTCAAATACTCAAGCTGGGGATGGTTACATTATGGTGTTTAAGAGAGTGAAAAGTTGGGAAACAAAGTAACTAGAGTTAATGAAATGAAACAGGAAAAAAAAAGAAATGCAAAGTCTTAGGCCTCACCATACACCTATGATCAGCAACTCTGGAGGTGAAGACAATCAATCTGTTTAAACTAGCCCTCCGTGTGACTTTAATGAACCCTCAAATTTTTAAACCACTACCTTAGACTCCTAAGTCAATCAAGTTTTTGACTATGTTCTCTCAGTGAATATGCAGTAATCTTATAAATTTACCATATTGAAAATTATGTTGTTTTTCCCTTGTGTTTATCTTTCTAGCCTTTTACTTTCAAATATGTTCAAATTCTCTGAAACTGATTGCGATGGTCATTACACCCTTCTATGAGGTAGTTCCCCAAATACCCATTCTGACCCTTGGGTCCCACTTCAGAGATGATGATTCACTCGGTCTAAATATGTTGCCCTGGCCACCAGGATTTTCCAGGAGGGTTTCCAGTGGGCCATCAGATTGAAAGCACTCATCTGTACCCCTGTTTGGGCACAAGTGATTCTGAATTTCCTTTTTCTAAATCTTAATATGGGAACACTGTTTCCCAGGCTGCTGATTTAATTATTTAGATCCCTGATATGAATAAAAATTCTAAATTCCCATCCCAATACCAATAGATCAAAATTCCCAAGAAAGTCCCAGGAAGAGTTTTGCTGTTGCTGTTTTTAACAGGCACCCCAAGTGGTTCTTCTCCTTATGTAAATTTAGGAAAGGAAGGTACATCCAAAATAAATAAATACATAAGATTCTTGCTACTTTTCATTGAGAGACAAGAATATTGTCTAGAATAGTACACAAAATTAGAATTACACCTCTTAGCTATCACATATTTTGATCTATTTACTCATTAATTATACAGTCATAAACCAAATAATTATTCTACTTAGATAATCAAGGAAGGAAAATGAGTTAGAGTTATTTTTTAGAAAGAAAATAAAACTCCAGAGCATTTTCAGCAAGAATGAAATCTAAATACCTTACTGGCATTGAAAGTGTTACTGGACAGGGTCCTGGCCCTGAGCAGGTCCGCATAGGGCCAGCTGAAGTGTGCGGGTTCTTGACTTCATGCAGGAAAGATTGTACGATGTGGGTCAGGTGACTAGGAGGGCATATTTATCAAAGCCATGAAAGAAGGAAGGGCTAGTCATAGAGGAAGCAACAGGAGAGCCTAGGCTGGGCTGCCTTAGCTCACTGGGAAGTCAAAGGAAAAGGGTGCCCCGGGGACAGGTTCAGAGGATCAGTCTAGAACAAGCTGCCACTACTCATTGTCTTAGAGTTCAGGAGGCTCATGTCTGTGGGGAAAGAAGAGGGGGATAAGGAAGGGAAAGAAAATGGTGCGGGTTGCGCCCCAGAGAGAAAGAGCGGGCACCTGGTCCTTTATCTTGTGGCTCTTATCTCTTTCTTGCAGGTGGGAACCTTAGGGGAGGATTTCAGTGGAATATTCATCAGTTCTCCAGATGTGCTCTTTCAGGATGGTGGTCTCCACCAATTAGTCAGTGACAGAGCAGGGGAGTCATTAGTCATTGCAGCTGGTCCTGGCATCAACCACCTGGTTTTGCTGTTTCTGGGCCTGGGGCTGAAATACAGCTAAGGCCTAGATGTTGTCTCTAGGGAGGTGACCTTTTATCTGTGGTTGTAAATTTCTCAGCCAGGTTGTTCAGTTGTCTCACTTTCCCTGACCACTTACCAAGAAATTTTCCTAGCTTTTTACTATCCTGTCTCAAAAGGAGATTACTTGCTTGCTCAGTTAGGAAGAATGACCAAGTTCATTATCCAATATATAAACACTTCCACTACTGCTTTGAAAAGAAAGAGTTTTTAATTAAAGTGAGCATTTATTTTAAGTGAAATAAAACCTCATTTAGAGATTATAACCTTACTAGTCATATGATAATTAAATAGCAATTAATTATTACAAACCTAGCATTTGTTAGGTTAAATAATTATTTGGCAAGAAAAATTGCAAAATCCAAATTAAAACACCAAGAAATTCAATTTGTTAAATTGCCATAGAGCTTGCACAGTGTCTCTTTGGAATTAATGAAATAGGACTCTGTGTGGTAGTGACATTAAAGTGTAACTTTATGTATTTCTAATGTAATAAGTGTGCTTTTATCAATTAAATGCTCAGCTTTTAGTATTTAGCTTGTAGCACCTTGCTACATGCCAAAAAGCACATTCATTAGGCTGTGTGATTTAATTTATTATCATAAATTTCATTCTGCTTTGTAGATGCTTAAAATAGCTGAATTCAAACTGCTTCATGAAAAATCCAGAGTGTAAATTATGTAGATAGGATATTTTTAATCAAAAGAGAAGTGATACAGTTCAGCAGTTTAATATTGGGCAGGTGAGCCCTGGCATCATTATAAAATCTGCCCGACTCACCTTCCTACCCCTTTTTATCTACAGCTGGTCCCCACCAAAGTGACTGAGATGTCCTCCCCCATCTTCCCACCGAATGCCCAACTGCAGCCTGCCCTTCCATCCAAGCATTACTCTCCTGTGTCCTACTGTCCCTTCTTTTTTTTCTTTCCCTCTCTCTCTCTCTAGTGCAGTGGTTGTTAACGAGAAAAACCACAAGCCCCAAATGGTGTCACTCATACTAAAAATCCATAACAACACACCTAGATTTAATACCCGTTCTAATTGCATTTTCAACCTCCCAGAGACGTAACCTTCACCAGTCTGGAATTTTCTAGTAAAGTGCCAGTAAGGTTAACCATTTATCCCCTTGAAAGACGAGGCAATCTACATAACAAAAACACTGTAGATCCTCTTCCTCCTAGTTCCAGATCAAAAATCGTCCTTCTTGGAACTGGAGAGCATTATGCTAAGTGAAATAAGCCAGGCGGTGAGGGACAAATACCGAATGATCTCACCTTTAACTGGAACATAATCAACAAAAGAAAAAAGCAAGCCACACATAACCAGAGACATAGAAATTAAGAACAATTTGACAGTAACCAGAGGGGAGGTAGGAGGGGATAATGAGGGGAGTGGTTTTCAGGAACTACTATAAGGGACACGTGGACAAAACCAAGAGGGAGGGTGGAAGCAAGGAGGGGAGATCAATTTGGCTGGTATTGCGGGGGGAGTAGTAGGAGGAAAATGCAGACAACTGTAATTGAACAGCAATAAAATAATTATTTTTAAAAAATCATCCTTCTTTTCTCCTAATGGCTCCCTTATACATTTTATACAATCCCTGGAAAAACCCTTCTGGTTGCTAGATGAGATGCTGCCTGATTGAAGAATCACTGAATAAAGCCAATTAGATTTTCAAATTTAATAGATTATGTATTTTTAATACAGCTGATTTAACTAAACAGTTGTAACTAAATCTAATACATTTGCTGAAGCAATATTTCTCACACTGTAATATGTATATGAATCACCTGGGGATCTTGTCAGAATGCAAATTCTTATTTAATAAATAAAAGGGGTGGGGACTGATTTTGCAGTTCTGTCATGCTCCCAGGTGATGCTAGATGAAAACTGCCCCACAGGTCACATTTTGAGCAGAAAGAAGCTGAAAGATAGCTTTTTCAAGTTCGAGCACTGTCTTTCCAGCATCTTTCAAAAATATGCTTCAGAAAAATGAAGATTGCTAGGCTTAATTTCAGATCACCAAATCTGGATCTCTGAGGTATAAGCTGAGGAACCTGCAATTTTCATAATCTCTCCAGGTAATTCCTATACATCCCAAAGGCTAAAATGCAGATTGATTTCTAATCCCATTCTTAGGTCTTCCATAGGTCACTGCTATGTGTTAAGAGAGTTGCTTCTACTGACACTGCCCTAAGCCAATAAGCAAATCATATAGTGGAAGGAGCAAAGTGAAAAGTTAAGTGAGAAATTGTTTGGAAGAGTAGTGCACACAAGTTATCAATAAAGCCATTGTTTTCATTCTAGACCAAAAAAACCCCCCAAAACAGCCCTTTTATTTTGTCTGATGTGGGCACCTTGGGGATTACATAAGAATTTTTTATCAATAAATATCTTCTGTGCTACTAATAATAATGGGAGAGTATGCCAGGGCATGTGGGTCTCTGAGTTATCTTACTTGGCTGTCTCTAGCTTGCCGGTTTCCTCTTATTGACATTGCTTCCATGTGCCATTACTTGCACCACAAGGCTGGTGCTAAGTCATCACCAGTAATTACATGCTTCAGTAGAAACTTAGATTCTAAATGCTCAGGAGAGTGTAAAGGCTGTCACGAAAATTTAAAAATAGAGGCTCAAGCATGTGGCCTCTCAAGAGATCTACATGGTGTTTTCAACAGCAACATTTCAACAGAAGTGAACATGCTCCAAACTGAGGAGCTTTCTCCTAAAAATGTGGAGATTAAATATATCCAGGTTAGTAATTTACAGAGACATCTCCCACAAAAAAGTCACCAAATACTTCATAAATGAAGTAACTTTCTGAAAGTACAGCTGCTGAAAGTAACCCCCACACATAGGAAGGCAGACCTCCGGTAGCGTTTACCCCCCAGCCACTCTGTCACCTTCCCTCCCACAGGGAAGTCACTAACTGATACCAGTTTCATTCCCTCTCGTTGGCTAGAAGTCCGCTGCTTTGCAGGCAGCTGTGTTCAGCACACTAAAACATTTCTGAGATAAAGTGATATCTGAGAAACATTTCTTGCAGATATTACTCATAGTCTTCTTCAAATGAGATCGATTTTAAGCATGGTATGTTTTGTTGCTCAAAGCAGAATCTGGAAGTAAGTCAAGATTTCACAAATCCTGTACAGAGAGGTATGCAATTTAAAACTCTGACATTTTCCAAAAAGTGTAAGGATTCAAGTCAAGTTCAGTTCATTCTAAATCATTCTGTCTAACCTTAGGGAAAATCAAGCAGAGAAAGAATTCTTTATCACCAGAGAAGAGAAATACTCTGCTGTATCTGCATGAAGACATATATAGCAAAAATGAAAGGAGGAAAAGGTTGAAAGAGAAAAATGAATCTAACTAAATTAGAACTCCAGTAAATTAAAATTTTGAACACTAAATGTTCTTAATATACTTGATTCTAACAAAATAGCTCTACACTTCTACTCCTTATTTCAAATCTCTACTTCATTTTATAAATGGAATGAATTCTTTTAATGCATGTCAAAAGTAAAAATTCAGTTCTGTTTAAAAAAACAAAAATAGTAAGTGTAGTTATAAGATGCAAAATCAGGCACTGTGGGAGATAAAATTATAGACAGGAGACTATATTCCCAGATGATCATGATCTAGTGCCCCGGGGTGGAGAGAGGGCTTCTTGTAAGATAACCCTACAAATACTTATACTAAAGGCCAGGATTGGAGTGATACAAAATGGTGGAGAATGCTAATGTGGTTCAAAGGAGTGATGTCATGAGGTTGGGAAATCAAGGATTGCTTCATGGAGCAGATATTTTATGAATGGGAACCCCAAGACTTGTGTAAAATTTTTAAAGAATTAATTAGAAAATTAATAATATTTAGCAAAAACTGTAAAAAAATATAATGATTGGAAAGAATAGGATATAATTGGCTGAACTGTGCATTTGGCTTCCTGTTGGGTTCATATAAGAGGAAGTAGATGGCTAGCCAATGAAATAGGCTAGCTCTATTAAGGCAGTTGGCTAGCAAGCTGAGAATCATTTTCCTAATGCAAGAATGAAAGATGTATAAATGCACTACAGTAAGTAAATTGTATTATTTGTCTTTCTACAGGATGGATTTGATTAAGGAGAAGACTAGCTGGGATGTTGTTGGAGAAGAACAACAACCTCTGACCTGGTGAGACAGAGGAAGAGAAAGGCAATGAAGAATCAGCTAGATATAAATTGAGAAGATAGAAATTATAGAACTTGGGGAAAAGTTGAATGGAAAGTTTAGGTAAAGAGGCAAGAAGGAAGTATAGAAGAGGAAACTCAAATTTAGGAGACTAACAATAGAATATAATTTGAAAAAATATGCAAAATTCAAGAATAAAATGGATGGGGGGGAGAAAATGCAGACAACTGTAACTGAATAACAATAAAATAATTTTAAAAATGGATAAATGGAAATTTTTCCATTTAAATTTAAATCGTAAAAGGTTTGCTTCAGATTATTGTTTGTTTTATTTTAACAATCTTTTAACTTTCTTTAGCTAGTATACATGTAGGTCATTTAAGACAATGTGAATAGATTACATTATAAAACACATAAAATGAAAATAAAGCAATACCATGACAGGAATTATTCCTATATGTACTGATTTTTTCTTAAAATTATTAATTTATACTTTTAAATCTTAGATATACAAAAAATAAGGAAATATACTTGTTATTGGATTTGCTTCACTGACTTTGGTTTAACAAATAAGACAAAACCCATAACAATTGAGTTGACATATGAGCATACTAAGAAATAGTCCTCAAAAAGAAATTTAACCTATATTTTCCTATATGCTTTCAGTCTTAGGAAATATTACATATGTAAAAATCTGTAATATAGTTTTATATATAGGACATTTGCCATAGAAATAAGAAATCCACTGATGTAAGTAATATTATACATTTATTAGCACATTTTAAAGACAAAATAAAAGTTAGCTGTAGTGTGGTGTATGGTCAATAACTTTTTCCTAAAATATTAATGCTGTCAGGCAGTGCTTTAGCATTAGAGGTGTCAATAATGAAAAGAAAGCAGGCTTACTCTCATGCCAAAGAAAGTTATCCAAAAGAATAGACAAGCCATTCAACTATAACACAACTGGAGAGCTGCGATGGACACAGAATTGCACCTAAGGCAGATTTCAGAGATCAGAGAAGGCTTCATCAACCTGACAGTAAAGAATAATTGGATCAACTAAAAGAAATAAGGCAGACATGGAAGTTTCCCAGCAGAGCATATGACTGGGAAAGACCTGGGGGCAAGAAACTGGAGTACCAGAAAGAGCCTCGGATGACAGTGAGGGAGAGGGTTGTACAAGTAAGGAAAGGAGAAAGGTGAATGATTGGTGATTTTACCCAGAAGAAAATGAGTCATTAAATTTTTAAGTAGGGAAGTGACATAATCATATGCTGACTTTATACAGATTACTCAGGTACAAAGCAGAGAAATAAATAAAAACTGGATTGAAAAGAGAGATTGGTGTTGAGGATATTGCAGAATAAGGAAATAGATATGGGTGGCCTCAATAAAAATAGTTAAAAGTGGATATAAGCAAGATATCCTAAGACAGAACAATCTGGTAAATGAATAAATGTGAGAGATAAGGGACAAGGAAAAGTCTAACAGGAGATCTAAGATAATATCAAGTTCCTTAGATTGGGTAACCAGTGAGAGGGTGGTGGTACTCACTAAAATGGTGTATGTAAGGAAAAACTAAATCTGGCAAGTAAGCTATCAACTGAACCTTATTGTATTGAATTAAATTTGCCTGCAAGCCGTCCAAGTGGAGACAACCTCTAGGCAACTGAATATGCAGAGTTGAAGGCAATAAGAAAAATTGATCTAGGTCTAGAGATGTATCATCAGCATATAATATAGCAATTGAAATAAAGAAAGCGGATGAGATTGTTTAAGGAGAGTATTTAGACTGGCAAAGGAAAGGGTAAAGGATGGAGCCTTGGATGATACCAACATTTAATGCAAAAAGAGCTGTCAGGGGTGAGATAGAAAAATAAAAAGAGTAAAATGTGATGAAAGTCAAAAGAAGTATTTTGAAAAGAGAAGATATTAAAGCTATTGAGTGGTTAAAAATGATAAAACTGATAAATGGAAGGAAAATAATGATAAGAACTGGACTCATTCACAAGGCTGTTATATGTAAACATGACAAAAATGTGTGTGTGAATTAATGGAACAAGCTAGTTTGCAGTGAGTAAAGGAAGGTAAGTTCCAGAAACTATCATTGACCTGAACACTGGTTAGCTGGGTTTTCTCAGGAACTGGGACAGTGAAATCAAAATGTTGGCTGGTGGACTGTCCTTACCTGAGATTCAAGGTTCTTTTCCAAGCTCACTAGTTATTGATAGAATGCAGTCTCCTACAGCTGTGAAACTGAGGTCCCTGCTTTACTGGTGTCATTGTAGCTTTCTAGAAACCACCCTTTATTCTTCCCATGTTGTCATCTATACAAGGTGACTATTTGCTTCTTCAAGGCAAAACACAAGAACATCATTACTGCTTCAAAACTCTCCAACATCAGAAAGAGTCCAGTCTCTTTTAATGGCTCACCTGATTAGATCAGGCCCACCCAGGAAAATTTCCTTTATGATTTAAATCAAAGTCAACTGATTTGCAGCTTTAATTTCATATGCAAAATCCCTTCACCTTTGTCATACAATATAACCCAATTATAGGAATAAAATACATTTTATTCACAGGTCCCGTTCCCAACACAGGAGAGAGGATAATATAGAGCATGTATCAAGGGGACAGGCACTTTGAGGGCCAGCCCAGAATCCAGAGAAAGAGATCACCCCAAATTTAAATATTGTTTTTCTTTCTCAAGGGGAGATTTGTGTGTTACTCACTTAATATTTGGGTTCTCATCAATAGGTAGATAGACATAGATAGATGATAGATAAATTGGGTAGATAGATGATAGATGAAAGATAGATGATAGATAGATAGATAATGGATAGATAGATACATAGACAGATAGACAGATAGATAAATAGACAGACAGCAGATGCAGACAGGGTCCATCCAAGCTCTTGGTGGTCACAAACAAAGAATTCAAAAGATCACACTAAGAGAAAGCGTAAAACCAAGAACACCCACCAGAGCCAATACTGACTATCAAAATATGCAAGGAAATAAATGGAAACCTGGCAATCGGGTTCTACTTAATTAGAGACCAAATGCTGAAATGTCCCATACTTTTCTGTAGCTGAAGTGGTAAAGAGAAAGGACAGGAAAAACCCAATCCAGTTAAAGAGGGGAATGTTCATGATTACAGTATATTAGGGATCATCTCAAAAGTTCCATAACAATTCTTTCTTTTCTCCTAGTAACCAATGCCTTCCCTATCCCAGCTCTTGGCCTAATAGTCAGGGGATAGGAAGGGAAGAAAAAGGGTGCGGGGGCAGATAGGGACTCTAATCATACAGAAAGTGTCAAGGATTACATTTTACTAATTAAGAATTATGTGTAGAAATGCAGTTATAACAAAACTTACACTAAAATATTTAATTCCAAAGTAAATACATATCTTACAAATTCCAAAGTCAAAATCATCCTGACTCACAAAATCCTCATTTTTTCCAGGAACCAAAGGGATAGTAGCTTCAGCCTTGGTTCTCTTGGCTTCATCATCCCAAGATACAGGAGCGAGCCATCTCTGGCCAGGGAATGGCTCCCTTCCATTGAACAGTTATAGACTTTATAGGGTTTTTACTTGAGCTTCTACACAAGCGATTTCCCACATTCTTCCTTGATTGCCCACTTGGGGAGGAAACCACAATACTAATTAATATCATTGTCACCAGGCAATTCTCAGATATCAAGATGTTGACTAGTGACAACTGCAGTGTCTCAGGATTTCCTATTCTATCTCCTGCCTCAGATGAAAGATAGATAATAGATAGCCAGATAGATAGATTTATACCTTATATGGAAGTGCTTCCCAGTCTTAAAACAAAATCTACAAAAACAACTAAAAAAAGTTTCCTATATATTGAAAAAGACAGCACCACTGAAAACCTCTGGTACCTTTCTCATGAGAATCAAGGAAAGGGTGTAATTGCAGAGAGACCTCATTAGCCTACGTAGAGATCGTAATCATGATGTTCAATAACACTGAAAAAAGATAACAGGAAAAGTAAGGCAATTGTTGCAGCTCTCTGTTACCACCATAACCTCCTGTCTTGACAGAACTGTCCTTGGGAACTTTTGTTTTGGGGTGACACTAACTGCTATCACTCTTTTTGAGGCAACATTGGCCTGGCACTCACAGAGCAATCACTCTCCCCATTCCATAATGGATGTGGTTTCTAGAAGCACACTGGGCTCTGGGCTTTTCTAAGCACAGAAAAAAAAAAAAAAGAACAGAGTGTTGGGACCTTTGGCCAACTGGATCCTGAATCTTTTCATGAAATCATTGGAGACTAACCAGGTGAGAGTTAGGTACCTGTTCAAACTGCAAAGAAAATCACTTTCAAAACGTTGATAGCACAAATTAATTCCCACTTTCTTTATTCTCCCGGCATTGTATAACATTAAACTATAATAAAATTCAAATGCCACTATTGAGAAACAATGCAATGCAACAAATGTATCTTACATGCATGTGTACTGAGACTTGTAACACATATTTTTTAAAAAGTACATAACACAGCATCTCTTAAAAGTTTGCTAAAAGAGATAATGTGTTATGTAAGATAATTAAGTTCTAAGAATATAGTGCCATAATCAATTAACAGTGTCTTTCAGGGGTGTGGAATGAGGATGAGTGTGGAAATGCAAATACAATTAAGATATACAGGTGAGGGCAAAAGTAGTTTACAGTTGTTAATATGGAAAATAATATAATAAATAATAATACAAGAAGAAACCCTGTTTTTCACACTCCCACAGCAGTAAACCTACTTTTGCCACACACTATATGTGCCACACATGATTCAGATAAAAACAAAGTAAGATAGATAAGAGATGGAAGAATAAGAATACCCACTAGTTATTGAATCCCTACACTGTTGTGGCCATTATGGGGAACATTTTATATAAATTGTCACAGAGTTTCACAATGACCTTGCATGGTAGGTGTTGGTATCACTCTCAAAAATCTTGCAGTAGGGAGAAACAGAAAGGTTAAAAAAACTTAATCCAGGGACACAGAAGAAAGGAGCAAAAGGCTGCAACATGTCCCCAGGTTTAGCTGACTTCAAGGCCAACGCAGTTCCTCATATATCACATTGCCTCTGGTGGGAAGGAGTGCCTGATGCTATGCATCTCGAGAGCACGGGAGTAGCACATGCTGAAATAACTTTAGACTCTTCTGGTTGCTCAGTAATCTTGTTTTTTTTTTTTAAAGTCCCACAAAACATAGATAGAATATGCCCTATTTTCTTGCATATGATAAGATTATGTCCTGTAAAATAGGTTATTTTCATAATATTAATTAGTAACACAGATTTTTTAAAACTAAATACCTTATCCATGAAACGTTTTTGTATCAGAAATTTCATGACTGATTAAATTCTTGGATCTGATCATTTCTTCTATTTAAAAAAGATACTAGATAAATAATACTTTAAATAAATAACACACAATACCTCAGTTCCTCAGGCTTATTCCTATGTTCTACCTTCCTATGATCTAGTTATGTACAAGTCTGTATCAGTCTTCTGGAAAAAAATAAATGATTATTTAAGGCAAAAAGAGAACTTACTTCATAAATTCAATGCAATTCCCATCAAGATTCCAATGACACATTTCACAGAACTAGAACAAATATTTCAAAAATTTATATGGAACCATTAAAGGCCCTGCAAAACAATAGCAATCTTAAGAAAAAAGAACAAAGTTGGAGGAATCACACTACCTAATATCAAACTATATTATAAGGCCATAGTAATCAAAACAGCAAGATACTGACATAAAAACAGACACATAGATCAATGGAACAGAATAGAGAGCTCAGAAATAAACCTACACCTTTATAGTCAATTAATATTTGAGAGAGGAAGCAAGCAAGTACAATGGGCTAAAGATAGTATATTCAATAAATATTGTTGGGAAGATTGGACAGATACATGCAGGAAAATGAAACTAGACCACTTTCTTACACCATACACAAGAAAAATTCAAAATGGATCAAAACTTAAATGTTAGACCCAAAACTATAAAAATCATAGAAGAAAACATAGGCAGCAAAATCTTGGACATTCCTTGTAGAAATTTTATTGGCTATATCTCCCCAAGCAAGGAAAACAAAAGAAAAAATTAAAAATATAGGACTACCATCAAACTAAAAAGTTTTTTCACTGCAAAAGAAATCAACAAAATAAAAAGACAACCCAGATAATGGGAAAATATATTTGCCAATACATCAGATAAGGGGTTAATATCCAAAATTTACAAAGAACTTATAACACTCAATACCAAAAAAACAAATAACCCAATTAAAAAATGGACAAAGGATCTCAATAGACAGTTCTCTAAAGATGACATACAGATGGCCAATAGACATATGAAAAGAAGCTCAACATTACTAATCTTAGAGAAATGCAAATTAAAGCCACAATGATATATTATCTCACACCTGTCAGAATGTCTATTATTAATAAATCAACAAACAACAAGTGCTGACAAGGATGTGGAGAAAGGGGAATCCTTTTGCACTGTTAGTAGGAATATAGATTGATGTAGCCACAGTAGAAAGCAGTATGGATACCTCAAAAATTAAAAATAGATCTCCCTTTTGATGCAGTAATCCCACTTCTGGGAATATAAAAACACTAATTCAAAAGAATATAATGTTCATTGCAGCATTACTTAAATAGCCAAGATCTGGAAGCCAAGTGTCTATCAGTAGATGAGTGGATAAAACAACAATGGGACATTTACACAATGGAATACTACTCGGCCATAAAAAAGAAGAAAATTTTTTTCCCTTTGCAACAGAATGAATGGACCTGAAGAACATATTGTAAGTGATATAAGTCAGTCAGAGAAAGATAAACACCCTATGATTTCACTCACATGTGGAATCTAATGAACACGCTGAACTAACAAGGAAAGTGGAGACAGACTCATAGATGGAGAACAGGATGACAGCTAAGGCGGGGGAGGTGGAGGGACTGAGAAAAAGAAAAAAGGACTCACGGACATGGACAACAGTGTGGTAACTGTGGGGAGAATGGGGGTATAAGGAGACTAAATGGTTATGAAAAAAGTAAAATAAAATCAATTCAAAAAAGAGAGAGACACACACTACGGTAACATACATAAGGGTATTGAGAGCAATTTTAAAGCTTCTGTGTTATTATATAGTGATGTAATTGCTCTTTCCTCTGGAGTTTCTCTCTCTCCCCTTTGAGAAGCTAACATGAGAGACTTCTGCTTATGTGTCAAGAGCAGAAACTCATTATGATAGCAGTCCTGCAAGGCAGTGCTGTGAACCAAACTGTGAAATTGTGATTCCTTCCTCGAGTGGAGTGTGGAAGGGCTACATACTGCTAGTTCGCTAATGGATTGAACCACACAATCACAGCAAATGTTAGAAAACCCTGAAGGCTGACTTTGTGTATTTTAGCAGTGTTTGAGAGAAAACTAATCAAAGAAGGAAATTTATTAAAATAAATATTTCCTTGGGTAAGAGATGTGTGCTCTAACATTTGCTTTTCGTTGATATTTGATGTGTACCTTGACTATTCTTTTACATTTTTATTTTTCTAAATAATTCATTTTGACAGAGAATATGAAAGAAGAAAGAAG
The DNA here is from genome assembly GCA_028533065.1 of Trachops cirrhosus. Lineage (NCBI taxonomy): Eukaryota > Metazoa > Chordata > Mammalia > Chiroptera > Phyllostomidae > Trachops > Trachops cirrhosus. The sequence continues at coordinate 122,895,182 of CM052539.1, forward strand.
GGTGGAATTTGTCAAATGAATTTTGCAAAAATTTAAAATGAATCTGGTCTTTCTTTATTTGTTCTCTTGAATAGATGATTCAGGGTTCAAGTAGACAAAATAATCAACCTTCTCTTCTACTTAATTTTTTTGCAAAAAATATATATGGCTTATATATATTCTTATATATATTCTTATATATATATATACACATGAAAATGAGATAAATAGTTTAAAACCAATATAGCTTCACTCCTTCTATTGAACCTATATATGTACAAAGGGGATTGTGAAGCTCTAAAACTATTTGATGTAAGCTGCAAACTTGGATGCTTTAGAGAGTAAAACTTCAACTTACAACTTCAAAGAAACTCATCTCAAACTATGATTGCTTAAAATATATAAGTTCATATAAATTTGTCCCTAGCTATTGGTTTTGTTTGTTCACATAAAAAAAAAAAAGAGGGAAAACTTGCATGTAAAGGGACTCTAAAGTGAGCAATAAGTCTATAATTTAAGTCAGACAATGGTATTTTGGTTTGGTATAGCCATGAGGTATCAAAAAACTAGCATAATTCACAGCTGAAAGAAAGAAGGAGCTCATACCCTTTGCAACAGCATGGATGGAGCTAGAAAGCATTATGCTAAGTGAAATAAGCCAGGCAATGAAAGACAAATACCATATGATCTCACCTTTAACAGGAACCTAAACAACAAAACAAAGAAACAAGTAAATTATAACAAAGGGCACTGAAATGGAGGACGGGATGTCAGAGAC
>CM052539.1:122896038-122932617 GCA_028533065.1 Trachops cirrhosus
CTAGCATAATTCAAAGGAACAAACATTAAATGCTCAGCAGCCGTGTACATTTAAGCATGAAAAGTAATCAAAAGAGAGTTGCCACACATCTGAATGATCTCCGTCATTCTTCCTCAACCATTTTCCCCCTTTATCTGCCATGTGTCTTTCTAGGTCAGTCTCTGTTAAAAATTCCTCCTCCCTTTTCTCACTCCTTGATCTCCTATCAAGCTCAAAATGAAGACTGAAAAGTTTTTAGTGGCTGTTTGCCAAGTGATATGCCAATATAAAGAAGGTAAAGTTTGGGAAGTGAATTTGGAGAAAAATGGTATTTCTTACAGATCACTTCTGCCCAAAAAAATGGTTGATGCAAGATAATCGGGTAACCTTAAAGCTAACATCATAATAACGGGCAGATATTTGTGTTTGAGCCTCCCTCTGGCACCTGTGAGTAATACACTGGGAGCATTCTGCACAGGTACCACTGCTGGAGTTAGGTGTGTGTGTTGCGGGGGAGGGGGGTGATGAATGGGGCTGCTTGACCCCACTCTGCTCAGTTACTGTTCTTCAAATTTGACCACTGGGTCTAAAGCCAACTTTATAAGTGAGTTTTTGTTCTCTTCACTGATACTCCATTAAAAAACAAATATCTTCAAAAATGAATAAATGTCTCTGAAGCTATTATTTAAAAGAAAAGTTATGAGAAGTAAAATAGAGCTAACATTATTCATCTTTGAGAAACATTTTAAAACATTATTATTGCAAAAACTGAAATGAAACAAAATGATAATTCAGGTTACATCTATATATGTATATGTATGCACATATATTATCAATTTATGTATTATAAGTGCTACATCATAAATGTAAAGGAAAGAGATATTTTTAAATGGTGTATCATTACTACTGAGTAATTTGGAGAAATAAATTTAAATCATATCTCACAATGTGTAACATTATATAATATATAAACTCTACATGCATAAAAAATCTATGTGGAAAGATTGACAGACTTCATTATGTAAAAAATATACACAAAATGATGATAATAATGATTTTATAAAAAGAAGGAAAAGACAGTGGATTGAGCACAGGCCTGCAAACCAAAGGGTCGCTGGTTTGATTCCCAGATCAGGACACATGCCTGGGTTGCAGGCCAGGTCCCCAGTATGGGGTGTACTAGAGGCAACTGTACATTGATGTTTCACTCTCTCTCTTTCTCCCTCCCTTCCCCGTCTCTCTGAAAATAAATAAATAAAATCTTTAAAAAAGAAGAGAGAGATTCAGACAAACATTTGTGGCAAATTTTACATATAAAACAAAATGATACCTATTCTACCTGCACTTACTCAATAGCTAATGAAGTCAAAACCATGTGCTGGGGCCAAGGGGCATGTTCATGGTATAAATGTTCAAATCAACTCATGGGAACCAGTAGATACTGTTTCATCTTTCAGAAGAACAAGCATCATGAACTAAATGGATTCACTGCAGCCCAATCTGAGAGGGGCATGTATTGTTGCCATGCTGAGCACTCAGGTTGTTTAAGGATTGGCAAATCAATATATTATTAAAGATTAAGCCAGCTCCACCTAAGGTCACCAGTTTTGCAACACCACCTAGGGTCTCTACCTCTGCCCCTATAACACCAGCACACATGCAGAACATCCTGCAGGAAGCTACTTCACTTCTCCAATGCAAACAACAGAAATAGCCTATCACACCACGGGAAGCAAATACAGCCAGGTCACCATTGAGCTCTTGCCCCACAGGTAGCAATGGTATTATGGCACAGCCTCCAGATGGCGTTGGGCAATAAAACTCACATATGTTTGGAACAAAATCCATGGATGGTCACCAGTGAGGCACTCTGCACTGGAATCTTTATCACTGCCATGAAATTGCTCACTGTTTTGGCTGTCATGATTACAAAAAATATATTTATACATGAGAAGAAAGGTGATAAAAATAAACAAGGTTTCATCTGCTAACCCTCAGACTGAACTTTACATGATGCAGTCTGAGGGTGTGTTGCCTTTGCAACGCAGTGTGCTACCAAGGAGATGACAAATACACTTTGAGAATAATCTTTATGACATGCGTTGATAACCAGTGGCCCTCTCCAGCTTTATGCCCTTGACTGCAGGTGACAGTGACTAGATATCACCATGTCAGAGTCATTTAAGGTCCAGGATAATTTTTCTGTCAATTTCTTAAGGCATCCCAACATGTAAGTGATGTTGGGTAGTATCTCTAGTTCATGTGTATGTATAATCAACCTTATAGATAATATAGTCCAAACTTTTTATACTAAAAAATATCTACACTGTATAAAAAGCTTATACAAATTTAAAAAATAACACTAGAATTTTTTAAAGAATATAAACAATTTGAATTAAAGTTAGTAAAGTAAGATACTATATATAGTATATTATTATATATATAAAGTAAGATACTATGTATATCCATAGTATCTATACAGTATAGATATAATCCATATATCTATATAGTATCTTACTTTATATATATATAAATGCTCAATTCTGCTAGTTATCAAAAGAAATGAGTAATGTGCATTTTTAAACCAATAAAATAAAGAAATTTGGTAATCAAACAAACCCGGTCATAAATAACTTATAAAAGGAAATAAATTGAGAAATTCCTTTTGGAAAAGTAGTTTTAAGATTTTTTATTTATTTTAGACAGAAAAGGAAGGAGAAAGAGAGGGAGAGAAACATCAATGTGTGTGGTTGCTTCTAGCATACCCCGCACTGGGGACCTGGCCCGCAACCCAGGCATGTGCCCTGGTTGGGAATCAAACCAGTGACTGTTGGTTTGTACTCAATCCACTGAGCCATACCAGCCAGGAGGAAAAGTAGTTTTTTGAGTGTATTTCAAGATATATAATAGGCTCAGGCTAAGTAGCTCCATTGGTTAGAATGTCTCCCCAGTACACCAAGGTTGCAGGTTCAATCCCTTATCAGGGCACATAAAAGAAGCAACAAATAAATGCATAAATAAGTAGAAAAACAGATCAGTGTTTCTCTTTCTCTCTCCCTTCCTCTCTCTCAAAAATCAATAAATAATTTTAAAGATATATAAAATGCCTGTTCCATTTAACCCAATTATCTCACTTTTGGTGGGAAGATACATAAAGGAAGGAAAATAATAAAGAAAAAAGGAATAAAAGTTAACATATATGAAATATTTATTATAACAAATATAAAGCCATTCAAATTATGAAGATACTATAATGGCATAGCAAAATACTTATTTTCAACAGTAAATGAAAAGGAAAAAATTGTTCACTAAATATAAAAACCATACCTACATAAAAACTATATGGGGAGGAAAAAATATCTAAAGGAGTTTGACTTGTTAAATCTTTAAGTGTAGGTCATTTTAAGGCATTGTATTTTAATCCAATCAATGTTACATTTTTATTTATCTAGCAAAAATAACCTCCTCAAAGTAACATTTCCTGGCAATGAGTAACACAAACCCTAGTGATCCCCAACTATCCATTTTATCATCCTCTAATTTTTATAATTTTATCCATCTCCCAATTATTATAATTTTTATAATTGTAGCTGAGCACAAAACTACTAGAATAAAGGCAACATGTCCCAGGCTCCTCTGTAGCAGATGTGGGCATGTGATTAAGTTCTAGTCAATGTTCTATAAGTCAGAGTATTTGTGGCAGCTTCCTGAATCCTACCTTAGCAGGTATCTATCATACGTCCTTCCCCCTACTTCTGTGTGCCTTCCTCCTGCTATGCACATTGTAGGTGCCAACTTGGACAGGGGCCACAGTCTAGAGTTAGCAAAGCAGTGTAAACTAGAAGCCTGAGCCTTCCAGACAACAGAGTGGATTTGAACTCCCAGCCCTGACTTACCTATTTCTGCCCTTTGTCTAAGTGAAACAGAGTGAACAATAAACCAAGATGCATGAGTCACTGACGGTTTTCACTTTTCTGTTGCTCACAGTAGAATCTCATTCTACTAAATGCAGAGAGGTTACCCCAAAAGCCAGCTAGTTGCAATACTTATGCCATAATTAGTTGAATATGAGGGCAATAAGACAATAAAAAATTTCCAAAATTGACCTTAAGGCATTCAGATTGCTTGACAAGATCTAGGCATACCAGTCCCTCTACATCAGACATTCTCAGTGTGGGTGACATTGCCCCAAGGGGATAAAAATTCATTCTTAGGGGACAAAAAAATATTACACATTACAGTGGTTTTTGCCTCTTCAACCAGCCACAGTACATGAAGAAACAAAAGATATATCTGCGGTTTTAACATTTCAGCAGGGTGAGAGCTAGCATTTAGGGAAAAAATGGGTTTTAAAAGGCTCCTAAGGGTTTGATAATGAGAGACAAAAAGGCTGAGGAACTGTGCTGCATGTGAAATGCCCTCCGCTGTCTGCTCTATCAACCGCCTACCTATTCTTTTAGAATCCACAGCTTCGCCAATTAATCACTTGTCACATTGTTATATTAATGACTGTTTATTTTCCCATCTCTCCCACTAGATTTTCAACTGATTATAAGACAAAGATTATGACTTTCAATTCTGCATTTATAACTCATTGCTTGGTACGTAGCAGCAGAGATGTGAATGGCTGAATGAGCATCTCAGGGGCATTCTTCCTCTAAGTCTAAAGCTCCAACAATTCTCACTTAATGACGAGAAGTTTTCTCCCTCTGCCTTGGTGGTAACAAACTGAGACCACCACTGAGAACACATAGTATTTCTCAAATTATATGTTGAACAACTTGGTAAAAATAATCTAGTTCAGTCAGAGGAATATCCCATTCCTATTTATTTGTACCAATTTCATTTTTCCTTAAAAAAAAACCCACAAAAGTTTAACTTTATTCATAATCATTATACTTAGCATTTCCTTTTTTAATTTGAAACATCAACTTAACTGAAATTTGCTGTTGTTTGGTATTTGGAATTAAACAAACACTTCTTAAAAGGCCACAGCTAATGAGAATATAAGTTCTTCCAGTTTACAGGAAATATCACAAACATTAATTATGAATTCAAGTGTTTACTAGTGGTTTATTTTATCAGTGTGGCTCAACCCGTAGAATAAATCCACTTAAACAATAGTTACTAAGCACCTACTGTATGTAAAGTGATCTGCAAGGAAACGATCATGGAAGGTTTTATAGTTTAAATGTTATCAACAGTATATACAATGTTGGCAAAAGTAAGTTTACAGTTGTTTATATGGAAAAATACAAATTAATAAATAATACAATAATAAACTCTTGTGTACTCACAACTGTAAATCTATTTTTGCCCACTCATTCGTGTGTGTGTTGTACAGATGTTTGAGAATTTAAGAGGATATACAAAATTTATTCAAGTAAGAGCTCATGGATATTTTGGCTTTTAAAGTGTGCTTTAAAGGATAAATAGAATGATAATAGAGAGAGATGAGGGGATGAAAGTTATTGCAGACAGTGCAGACCATATAATCCAAAAACCACATAATATTCTCTGAGAACAGCGCATGATCTGCATTTGATTTGCCTGCTCCTTAAATATAAGCAGCACTTGGATGCCTGTGGCAAAGTGAAAGAAATGACAACAGCAAAGTGATGTGGAGCCATTTCCTAGAGAAGCCATCACACTTTAATCAAATCCACTGTTTCCCAGTGAGGACCACTGGTAGCCTTTGAGCACTTGAGCCACAGCTATGCTTCAGTCAGATTAACACCACCTGTGTTTGCAGGGTAACTTACAAACACTCTCAGAACTAGGGACACCAACAGTTCACTCCAGCAATGGTCTAGAAAGAGTTAATAAAAAGATTAAATATGTTCTAGCTGGTGTGGCTCAGTGGATTGAGTGCCGGCCTCTGAACCAAAGGGTGTCTGGTTTGATTCCCAGTCAGAGCACAGGTCCATACTGGGTTGCTGGGCAGGTCCCCAGTGTGTGAGAGACAACCACACATTAATGTTTCTCTTTCTCTCTTTCTCCCTCCCTTCCCTGTCTCTCTAAAAATAAATAAATAAAGCCTTTAAAAATTCTATGAAAAAAGATGAAATAAATAGAATTGAAGGAGAAAAATGCAAAATTGAGGATGGATGAGACATTTCAGGTATAAAACCTGGAGTCTTAACACTTTGAATGTCAAAATGAAGGATTGATGCATGATAACAAAGTATTATGCCTAGATTTCAGCCTGAGTAACTGTGAGAAAATGGGACATTAACAGGAAAAGGAGAATAACAAGGCAAGTTGGTTGGGGATGTTCAGGAGATAATGAGCTCAGATTTGGACATACAGGGTTTGGCAAAAATAATGCCTTTTTTATTACAAAATCATGAGCATGTAATTCTGTAACAACAATATCACATTCAAGCAGATCATATGACATTTTAGGTGAAGTGTTCAAATTAAAACTATAAATTATTATACCATATTATTACCCTACCAACCCCACTCAAGTAGGTGTTACTTCTGCCGGACACTCTATTAAACTTGATATGCCAGCAAATATCAAAATGAACCTACTTACCAAACAGTTAGAAATGCATAATCAGTTTATGCATTGGAAAAAAGCATAAGTATAAGTTGTAAAAAGGCTGACAGTATAGTGTAATACTAGAAATTATCCATGGAGAGATGATTATTGAAGTTGTGAAAATATTTGAAAAGTCAAAGAAGTTGGAAATAGAAACCAAAAGACACAAGAAACTAAGGGATTGCTAATTTTAAGAGATAGTTGTAAAATAGAGCACAAGGTCCCACAGGAAGTGTGGCGGGAGCCAGAGTAGCATATGCCACCAAGACAAGGAAAGTCTGATGATATGGACCCTGGCTTGTGGGGTCTGCCACATTGCGGAGGAGACACGAGACATCCACACAGACTACTGAGTCCTGTGGAGGAAAAGGATGAGTGGCTTTGCTCTCAAGGGGAGCAAAAGCCGAGGCCTCCACCATGACAGGCCTTTATTTGGTTTCCGGGCACATTACATGATGACTCTCATTTACTATGCACAGGTTGACTTTAGGTGGTTACCTTTTACAGAAAACAAAGGGGCCGAGGCAGGAGGCAGCTAATCATATCACAGAAGAAGGATATTTGCAAATGAAAAGGGAAAAGTAGTTGAAATGATTACACTCCATACTGGGGAGTTTTAGCATGGATTTTAGGAAGTTACAGTAAGCACTTGCTGTCTCAATTCAGGGTGAGGGAGTTTTAGCAAAAGCAAGTCTCAGGTACATTGCAGGCCTGATTCCCCACGGGAGAACCTATCCATGGGCGTGGGTCCTGTGCTTCTCCCAGTGGGAGCTGGGCGCACATCATGCAGAACGGTCTCCTACAGTCTGCTTTTCCAGGAAAAAAATTAGCATGACAAAACTGCCAAGTGGTCAGGAAGAAGAATGATACTTCATTACAACTGAAATCTATTTTGGTAATCAAGTAGTTATTACTATTCTCATTAAAGTTGTCTAATAAATAAAATCATCTGTTTTTCCCAATATTCCAAAGTACCATAGAGTATTGTCAATGCCAAACAAACATGAATATGCTATGGAACCAATAACAATGCAACAATATTAACATTTCCACTTATCTGGCATTGTATCCATGACTCTAAAAATACCATTAAAGGAACAGTAATATGTATTTTCTAAATATAACTTTAGAAAATTTATATTTGTAACTCCATTTCTTTAAAGCCTTTAATAAATTATGGAATATTTTTTCATTGTTACTACACATCCTGACTGTGAACTTGCATTGTGAACATTGCAAAGTTATAACTTCTCTGGTTTCAGTTCTTTCTTCTATTACATAAAGTAGACACTGAAGAAATCTCTAAGGTACATTCCTTACTCGTATATTCTAATATATTCCTGAAATAGCTGTTCACTAATTAACACACTTAATACACAAAGGTGGACCTGATAAAGCAGTGAAAGCAGCAAGATGTACTCAATCATTTCTGTGGTCTTGCATAATGGCAAGAAGAGTGTTTAAGTTCAAAATACTTACTGGAGAGATACTCCAGATAAATGGCAAGAGACAGGAACTATAACCTCAGATGCTCAGCCATACTCTTTTGCCCCAAGGAGTGACAGATCAGAATAGTAACATTGTTTTTAAAATAATGTTGTTTAGGCCCAGGCTGGTGTAGCTCAGGGGATTGAGCACAGGCCTGTGAGCCAAAGCATCGCCAGTTTGATTCCCAGTCAGGGCACATTCCTAGGTTGCAGGCCAGATCCCCAGTATGGGGTGTGCTAGAGGCAACCATACATTGATGTTTCACTCCCTCTCTTTCTCCCTCCCTTCCCCATCTCTCTAAAAATAAATAAATAAAATCTTTAAAAAATATTAGACAAAAACTGATCTTCTATTGGGGAATATCTTACAAATACTTACAAGAGATTATGAGAGCCCTGTCACTGTTCAAAATTAACACTTAATTATTTTAGTTATTTTAAAAAATAAATACACAGACCTAGGTCCTTCAAGGAGATGCTCTCATTCCAAAGAGACTAGGCTAAATTCAACACGAGGCTATTTAGGAACCACTTAAATGAACCTCTGACAGGAACATGGATGGTTGTCCAATCCCAGTCCCACCACAAGCTATAAGAGACCTCGATTTCGTGGCCTGCATTTTAGAAATCTCATCCCACAGTAATTTGCAAAACTCACTTTAAATGTATGTCAAAAATGGATTCAAGGCGGGGTTATCTACCATCTATTCTCTAATGTGCTCGGTAATTTACAAAACAAGATGTTAAGCCAAAACTGGATTTTCCTTAGTTTCTAATTCTTAACAGCAGCAGATAAAAATATTAATTGGATTAGTTCACCAGAATAAATAACAAATAATAAATAAATGCATTACTGGTTAACCTCAAAGTTTTTGGTGAGTGCAGAACTTTGCCTTGGCTGGGCATCTCAGTTGATAAGAGCATCATCCCATACACCAAGGTTGCATGTCCAATCCAGTCAGGGCACATATAAGAATCAACAAGTGAATGCGTAAATAATTGGAATAATGCATCAATGTTTCTCTCTCCTTCTCTAAAAATATCTTTTAAATACAGTACTTTCATTATTTGTTAAAAATAATTTATCAGCCCTGGTCAGCATGACTCAGTGCATGGAGTGCTGGTGAGCAAAGCCAAAGGTTGCCAGTTCGGTACGATTCCTCGTCAGCGCACATGCCTGGGTTGCTGGTCCCATTGGCAACTGATAGATGTTTCTCTCCCTCTCCTTCTCTTCCCCTCTCTCTAAAATAAATTTTAAAAAATTAAAAATAACAATACTATAGTGATTTATTGGGCACTAAGGCCAATCAGCTATTTTAAATTTTTCTTTTTTTAACTATATTCTATTGATTATGCTATTAGAATTGTCCCATTTTTTTTTCTCCCTTTTATCCCCCTCCTCCCTGCAGGCACTTAGTTCATGTCCATGGGTCATACATATAAGTTCTTTGGCTTCTCCATTTCCTATACTATTCTTAACCTCCCCCTGTCTATTTTGTGCCTACCAATTATGCTTCTTATTCCCTGTAGCTTTTCTTCCCATTCTTCCCCATCTCCAATGATAATCCTCCATGTGATCTCCATTTCTGTATTTCTGTTCCTGTTCTAGTTGTTTGCTTAGTTTTTGTTTTTTCTTTTTTAGGTTCATTTGTTAATAGTTGTCAGTTTGTTGTCATTTAATGTTCATAGTTTTAATATTCTTCTTTTTCTTAGATAAGTCCCTTTAACATTACATATAATAAGGGCTTGGTGATGATGAACTCCTTTAACTTGACCTTATCTGGGAAACACTTTGTCTACCCTTCCATTCTAAATGATAGCTTTGCTGGATAGAGTAATCTTGGATATAGGTTCTTGCTTTTTGTTACTTGGAATACTTGTTTCCAGCCCCTTCTTGCCTGTAAGGTTTCTTTAGAGAAATCAGCTGAGAGTTTTATGGGAACTCCTTTGTAGGTAACTGTCTCCTTTTCTCTTGCTGCTTTTAAGATTCTCTCCTTCTCTTTAATCTTGAGTAACTTAATTACGATGTACCTTGGTGTGTTTCTTCTTGGATCCAACTTCTTTGGGACTCTCTGAGCATCCTGGACTTGCATGTCTAGGTCCTTCACCAGATTGGGGATGTTCTCCTTTGTTATTTGTTCAAATAAGTTTTCAATTTCTTGCTTTTCCTCTTCTCTTTCTGGCACTCCTATGATTCGGATGTTGGAATATTTAAAATTGTCCCAGAGGTTCCTCACCCTCTCCTCATTTTTTTAAATTCTGGTTTCTTCATTCTGTTCTGGTTGGATATTTATTTCTTCCATTTGTTTCAAATTGTTGATTTAAGTCCTGGTTTCTTTGCCTTCACTGTTGGTTCCCTGTATATTTTGCTTTATTTCACTTTGCATAGCCTTCACTTCTTCCTTTATTTTGTGACTGTACTCAATCATTTCTGTGAGCATCTTGATTACCAGTGTTTTGAACTATGCATCTGATAGTTTGGCTATCTCCTTGTCAATTAGTTGTTTTTTCCCAGAGTTTTGATCTATTCTTTCATTTGGACCATATTTATTTGTCTCAGCACACCTGTTATGTTGTATGGGGTGGAACCTTAGATATTCACCAGGGCAGGACAACCCATGTCACCTCATTGTAGCACTGTCTTTGGGGGAGGGGTCAGAGAGGGAACAATGCTATTTGCTTGGCTCTCGGCCTACTTTCTGTCACTTCCTTTGCTTCCTAAAAGCAAATTGGTCCCTTCTGTTACTGATTCCCAGGAGGGTGGCTTTGTGTATGTTCTAGGGTACTGTCGGTCTCTCCAATGAACTCTCCTGTGAGGCTAGGAGTTTCTTCTGCCATCTCAACCCCTACAGGTTTTTTCAGTCAGAGGTTTTGAGGTTTTATTTCCCTGTGCTGAAGCCCTGGGTTGTGCCACCTGTCTCGCTCTCCAGTTGTCCCTCCTGGCTTTTCCCCACACAAATGTGGGACCGCCAGACACCACCTTGGCCACCCGGTCCACATCCTTGCTATGTGTCCTCTCTGCCCCCACTGCCCATCTCAGCCCCTCCTACCATTCTGGATGAATATTTCTTCTGTAACTCCTTGTTTGTTGGACTTCCATACAGTTTTCTGGCAGTTCTGGGGTTTTTTTGTTTGTTTGTTTGTTTGTTTTTAAATTGTTTGTTGTCCTTCTTTAGGTTGTATGAGGAAGAAAAGCATATCTACCTATGCCTCCATCTTTGATAGAACTCCAAATTTTTTTATAAATGAAACAGGTACTGCATTTTTAATTTATTTAAATTATATTTTATTGATTATGCCATTACAGTTGTCCCAATTTTTCCTCCTCAGCACTTCTCCACCCAACTGCCCCACCTCCCTCAGGCAATTCCCACACTATTGTTCATGTCCATGGGTCATGCATTTAAGTTCTTTGTCTACTCCATTCCCTATACTGTACTTTATATCCCCATGGCTATTCTGTAACTACCCATTTGTACTTCTTGATTCCCTCACCTCTTCACCCATTCCCCCACACTCCCCTTTCGTCTGGAAACCATCAAAACCCTCTCTGTATCCATGATTCTGTCTCTGTTCTTCTCATTTGCTTAGTTTGTTTTTTAGTTTCAGTTGTTGATAGATATGTATTTTTGCCATTTTATTGTTCATAGTTCTGATTTTCTTTTTATTAAATAAGTCCCTTTAACATTCATATAATAATTGCTTGGTGATGATGAACTCCTTTAGTTTTTTTTCTTGTGTGGAAAGCTCTTTATCTGCCCTTATATTTTAAATGATAGCTTTGCTGGGTAGAGCAATCTTGTCTCTAGGTCCCTGCTTTTCATGACTTTAAATATTTCTTGCCAATCCCTTCTAGCCTGCAAAGTTTCTTTTGAGAAATCAGCTGAAAGTCTTATGGGAACTCCCCTATAGATAACTTCTTTTCTCTTGCTGCTTTTAAGATTCTTTATCTTTAACCTTTGGCATTTTAATTATGATGTGTCTTAGAATGGGTCTCTTTGCATTCATTTGGTTTTGGACTTCCTGTGCTTCCTGACTTGCATGTCTATTTCTTTCACCAAATTAGGGAAATTTTCTTTCATTATTTTTTCCAATATATGTCCAATTTCTTGCTCTTTCTTTTCTCTTTGCACCCCTATGATGTGAATGTTGTAATGCTTGTAGTTATCCCAGAAGCTGCTTACACTATCCTAATTTTTTTTAGTCCTTTTTTCTTCTTTTTGTTCTGATTGGTTGTTTTTTGCTTCCTTATGTTCCAAATCATTGATTTGATTTTTGGTTTTATCCACACTACTTTTGTTTCCCTGTAAATTGTTTTTATTTAAATTAATGCATCACTCATTTCTAACTGGATCTTTTTTATGCTGTTGAGGACCTCACTAAGTTCCTGGAGCATCCTTATAACCAGTGTTTTGAACTCTGCCTCTGATAGATTGTGTAGGGTAAATGGAGGCAGTCTGGCTTCCTTACCCAGGCGTCTGGGTAACTAAAGGAAGCACTTTTCCCATAACCTTGAATGGACTGGATAAGTCATGTTCTCATAGCCTTGAGACTAAGGCTATGAGTCTGATAAGCCCTTCCCGTAACATGAAGTGGGCTCACAAGTGCGGAATCATACTATGTTACATAATTTCTTGGTTTTTTCCCAGCTTTGTTTATCTTTAGTATTTAAGCAGGTAGGGGCTTCTCCCTAGAGAGATGCACAGTTTGTGGCATGCGTGGCTTGCCCACTCATGAATAAAGGCATATCAAGCATCCCCACAGCTCCATGTATTTTCTTCCATCTCCTGGAATCTAGAGTGGACCTGCCAGGCCTTGATTGACTGCAACACAGATAGCTTATCTCTATTTTGTTTAGTTCTTTTTCTGGAGTTTTGATCTGTTCTTTTATTTGGGCCACATCTCTTCATCTTCTGATTTTGTCAGGCTCCTTGTGTTTGTTTCTATGTATCAGGTAGAGCTGCTATGACTCCTTGTCTTTGCCACATGGCCTAGTGTAGTAGGTGCCCTATAGAGTCCAGTGGCATGGCCTGTCATATTACCCAAGTTAGGTACTCAAGTTGTGCCCTTCATTCAGACTGAGTACAGCCTCCTCTTGTAGTTGAGCCTTGGTTGTTGTTGGCAGATCAATGGGAGGGATTTACCCAGGCCAGTAAGCTACAAGGAATGACTGTGACCACTCACCACCAGCCTCTGCTCTCCATGAAGGATCAGCTGTGCAGGGTCAGGGTGGTAGTACTCTGACATGGTCAGTATCTATTCTCTGGGTGTGCAGGCTTTGGGGTTTACCAAGTGCTGCAAGTCAAGGCCAGTCCCCACTTGTGTTCTGCCTGGGGCCACCCTGAATGATCTATAAAGCAATCTGAGATCATTGCTACTTGTGCTGGGCTTGGAGATTCCCAGTTGAAGCCAAACTGGAAATCTAGGCTGGATACTACTATTGCCAGGCATGGGGCCACTTAACAAGAGGTTAACCTGGGTGCTCACTGAGGGCACTGTGGCTTGAGAGGATTTAAGGTATTGTGAAGTATGAGCCTATACCAGCCATTCATATGGAAAAGTAACTGTTAACAGCTTGGGTGGACCTATCAGTTAGGTAGGACAGAGTCTCAGGGGACCTCCAGGGTAGGGCAAACCGTGTTAACCAGGTTGATGGAGTATCAGATATGGCACCTACCTGTCTGCTCTGTGGCTCTGTAGAGGGCTCAGACAGTGGACAATGGCCTCTGCCTGCCTTTCTGTCTTGGAGAAAGCTGTCCCCCAGCTCCTATCTTAATGCCAGATCGTTCAGTTCCTCCCTGTGTGTCACTGTTACCTTTTAGGTTGTTAGCACAGTGCTAGAGCTCAGAGAGAGTGGGTCTGAGTAAGTCTGTGTGTGGGTTCTTTAAGGGGATCTGCTTGGGACTCCAGAAGTTTCTTCTACTAACTCAATCCCCATTGGTTATTTTTAGCCAGACGTTATAGGTACTTATCTTCCTGGCACTGGAATCCTGGGCTGGGGGCCTGGGACTCCTCACTCCTGAGATATCCATCCTGAACTTTTATTTACCATATTTAGATGTGGGACCAGCCCATTCCACATCTCCAGCCACCTACCTGTCTGGATGATGTGGTTTCTTTAGTTTCGTAGTTGTTGGACTTCCATACAACTTGATTTCTGATGGTTCTGAGTGATGGATTTTTTGTATTTTAGTTGTAATTTTGATGTGGTTATGTTAGGAGGCAAGTTGTGTTTACCTATACTGCCATCTTGACTACCAGGTACTGCCATTTTTTTAAGTATTTTTAAAAGAGAGCTAGAGAGAGAGAAAAAAATTGATCTGTTATTCCACTTCATTTTACTAACTCCATATTTAAATTTTTTTTATTTTACTAGCATTTATAGTATTTAACATAGTGAAAAGACTCACTTAAATTTAATTTAGAGGCATACAAAGATAAACACTTTAGACTTCAAAAGAAATAAATATGTTAAATAATAGTTGCAGATTAATTGAATGTTTTTAAATTGTCTTTCTTCCCAAGGTTTATTTAAGTAAGAAAAATACTGTCCCCAAAATGTAATATAATTTATCCTTGCTTCTGCTGTAAACTTTTACAAACATATATTTAAAGGGATAAGGCAGGGTTGGAAGGAATGGATTCTGCTGGTGGACATGTAACCTAGTAAACTTTTCTGGAAAACAATTTGATAATTTGTATTAAAATCATTAAAAATATATTTAACTAAAAATTTTACTTTCTTAAGAAAATAATTATAGCTATAAAAAACATTCTACTGCATAAAAATTTACTGAAGCCACATTCCTTGGCAAGTGGAATAGGGAAACTGAGACAGATAGTTGAACATGATGGCCAAGCAATTTACAGCCAGACACAGAAGGTCATCTCCTCAGAGACAACATCTGGACCTCAGCTGTATTTTAGCTCCAGGCCCAGAAAAGCAGCAAAACCAGGTCGGTGACACCAGAACCAACTGTGGTAACTGAAGACCCTCTGCCCTGTCACTGACCAAACAGTAGAAACTGTGACCCTGAAAAGGCACACCTGGAGAACTGATGAATATTCTACTGAAACCCTCCCCTAAAATTCACACCTGCAAGAAGGTGATAAAAGACTCAAAACAAAGGAACTAGTGTGTCCTCTCTTTCTCAGAGGAACAGCACACAACATTCCCTTTATCTTCTCTCCCTAGCACCTTCTTCATAGGGATGCAGTCTCCTAAACTCCAAGGTAAAGGGGAAACTGGCAGCTTGTCCCAGGCTAATCCCCTGAATTTGTCCCCAAGGTCCCCTTTTCTCTGACTTCCCACAGAGCTAAGGTAGCCCAATCTAAATTCTCCTGTTGCTTCCTTTATGTTAAGCCCTTCCTTTTTTACTGTTTCCATCTTTAATAAACAGATCCTCATAGTCACCTGGACTCAGGTTGTGAAATCTTTCCTAGATGAACTTAAGAACCCACACAATACAGCCGGCCCTAAGCAGACTCACTCAGGCCCACGCCCCTATCTGGTAACAGTATTGTGTTCTAAAAGAGGAAAAATGGTTACGATACATTAAATTTCTTCAAAAGAAAGCAATTATTACATCTTATACATTATATATTATATAATAAATTTATTATTTATATATTTTGTACTATTACAGTATTATTACA
Source organism: Trachops cirrhosus (assembly GCA_028533065.1). NCBI lineage: Eukaryota > Metazoa > Chordata > Mammalia > Chiroptera > Phyllostomidae > Trachops > Trachops cirrhosus. The sequence goes on from CM052539.1 coordinate 122,911,708, forward strand.
TTTTTATAAAAATATTTATTCATTTCATACATGCACACACAGTCTAATTTGACAAAATTTTATGAGAGACACTATCAGTCACCTTATATTGTGGGTGGAAATAATTCACCCTAGAGCACATATTGTATAAAATGCTGATATTCTAGTTCTATCTCTTTTTTAGCTCACTGAAATAATTTTAAGCACAAAGAGATACTTCCCTTTCCTACCATTGGTTTAGCCAATGGTAGAGTGTGTGTGTGTGTGTGTGTGTGTGTGTACATATATATAAAAGAAAGCAACATAAATGCCTAATGCTTTCCCTTTATTTAGTATTTCTCAAGATATATATTTATTTCCTTACATCTCCAAAAAGAATACTAATTAATTTTTATATCATCTTCAACCCATGCATTAAACATACTATATGGGTTTCAATACATGTACTTCTTATGCTTATTGAAGGTCAAATTGTTCTATATTTAACCAGTGGGAAACTCCTCAAGTTAACACCTAATTCCTTTTGACAGGACCCTAAAATGTCTCTGATAACTACCTTGTTGCCTTGTATAACAAGTTCCAAATTCATTCTGTACATTTCCAGCCCTTCATGTACAATCAGCTGTTTCTCCATTTCTCTTATTAGCTATAAGTTCTCTTATTAGTTACAATTAGTTCAAGACACAATTTGGTCACCAGAAATATGCTTTTTTTCTGGTTAGTCATTTTTTCCAAACCTCTTTAATGGATATATATACAGGGTGGGGGGGAAAGTAAGTTTACATTTATCATGAAAAATAATACAATAGTTAATAAATAATAATAAAAATTAGCCCTGGCTGGTGTGGCTTGGTTGATTCAAGCATTGTCCCATATAGCAAAAGTCTGGAGGTTCAGTTCCTAGTCGGGACACATACCTAGTTTGTGGGCTTGATCCCCAGTCAGGAAGCTTATGAGGGGTAGCCAATGTGTCTCTCTCACATCGATGTTTCTCTCTCTCTCTTTCTCTCCCCATTCCTCTCTCTCTAAAATCAATAAACATATTTTCAAGTAATATAAGAATAAACTCTACATTTCATGTACCCATAACTGTAAGCCCATTTTTTCCCACTGTATTTATGCAGTATGTGTAAATATATTTGCAATATATTGCTTTTAACTTCTTCTACATTAAAATTGTGCCTTTTTTCTCCATGCTAAGAATCTTGGTCCTCGGTTACTAAGTAGATGCCAATAATAATAATCATTTAAAACAACTTAATTTTATAAGCTATTCCCTTCTCCTTTCTTCATTTTTAACTTTGTAATATAGATATACATATTTTCAGAGCATATAGATATTACATACCATACTCTCTTCTCGTTAACTGTCATTTATTCCTAGTTTTATAAATATATTCTTATCACTATTACATATATCAAGGTCAGTCTAGTCTCCAGCAGATTCTTCTGAGAAGTGCTCATAGAAAAATGTCTTTGAGTTCTTATGTATAGACAAAAGTTTTACCTGTTTTACTTATAATTTTGCTGGATAAAAAGTTCATATTTTTATATTTTTCTCTTTGTTAAATTTAATATATATCTTCATTATTTTCTGGTATAAAGCATTGCTATTGAAAAATATGATGAAGATATGTAACTTTCCCTTATAAATTATATGCTCTTTGCCCAGATGCCCAAGGATTTTCTTTCTTTGAGGTCCAGGGTTTTCCCTAAAACAGGTCTTCACGTTTGTGTTTTGGGGCTGACATTCTTCAGTATATAATGTGTTCTTTCAATAAGAGTTTAAGTATATTTTTTTAACCTGCAGATAAGCTTTCTTGATTTATGGTTTAGAGTATTCTCCTTCTTTGCTTAGGTTTTTTTCTTCAGAGCACCTGTCATCTGGGTGGTATATCTTCTTTGCTTATCTTCAATGGTCCTTTTTCCCTTTGGATTTTAATATTTTTTTAACTTTCATTCTTTCATTTTTCTAAAAACATTGTTTACTGTGTTTGTTGTTCCTTCTAATATGATTTTTCTTTTATGTCTAATTCAAGTTCTGTCACCTTATTTTTTACTTTGTCAAATTCTGATGTGTATCATTTATTTACATCTTGTATTACATTTTAATGTCTTTAAATTTGTTTTGAAATAGGTTATAATTTTGGTCTCTTTTAAAGATATGTCATTCCAGCCCTGACCAGTGTGGCTCAGTTTGTTGGGTGTCATTCCACAAAGCAAAGGCCACCAGTTTGATTCCCAGTCAGGGCACTTGCCTGGGCTGCAGGTCTGGTCCCCAGTGATGACACATATGAGAGGCAGCCAGTCAACCTCTCTCTCTCTTTCTCCCTCCCATCTTCTTGCTCTAAACGTAATTAACAAATTAATTAAAAACATCATTCCAACATGCTTTCATCCTTAGTCTCTTGTATCTTGATATTTTTTAATGAGATTTACCTCAACAGTTTTTTTTTTTTGTTATTCCCCATTATGTGAAATTATCTTCAGTAACTTTTAGGAAAGATTATGGTTCAAATGGCATTTTCTAACTTCACAGGACTCCTTCTACTATTTCTGTGTAGTGTTAAAAATATGGCAGCTTGCTTTCCCAGATTTATTTTTCTGCTTCTTTCCCCTCACTTTTAGATGGACATCCTCCTTCCTTTCTTGTTTTTGTCCCTATCCTGTCCAAATTTGATTCTACTCCAGGCAGTTTCTCCCCTGCATGGGACACTGCCCTGGACAGACATCCTAGTTAGCTAGTGCATAGGCCAGCCAACTCCAGCTCCTTAGAGGGTAATGTGGGACCTTGCACTCACCCACTATAGAACAGGGGAAACCCTTCCAGTTTTAGCTGTTGTTTTCTAATTGACCCAGCCCACTTTCCAGTGACTACTTACTGGTTGTTTTGTAGGTTTACTAAGGGAACTCAAGAGGTAAAGGTTTTTGCCTCAGTCATAGTTGATAGGCTTAAGTGATAATGGATGTGGAAAGCTGTTATTCCAGGAACTGGAATGCATGACCTACGTAACTCCAGGAGGTAGACAAGCAATTCAACCTTTGTGCCCCAGGGAGTCCAGACAGCAAGTGATGAAGATGGTATCTGAGCCATTGTGTTCCAGGGAGGAAACTTCTCTGATGTAGATAAAGAATTGTTGATCAGCCCTGGCTGGTGTAGCTCAGTGGATTGAGCGCGGGCCTGCGAACCAAAAAATCGCGGTTCGATTCCCAGTCAGGGCACATGCCTGGGTTGCAGGCCAGTTCCCAGCAGAGGACCCATGAGAGGCAACCACACATTGATATTTCTCTCCTTCTCTCCTTTCTCTCCTCTCCTTCCCTTCCCCCTCTAAAGATAAATAAATAAAATCTTTAAAAAAAAAAAGAATTGTTGATCAGCAGACGTAGAGATACTAGGAAAATCACCACCAGACTGCAATTCTTATCTGATTAACCTTTCCCCAAACCCCTTGCCCACCTTTTCCTTCTTCCTATAAAAAGGTTGGCTTGAGTTGAGATGTTAAGATGGTTTTTAGAGTGCATAACCTGCCATCTCAGATCATCAGCATCTGAATAAAGTGTCCTTAAAGATTCAATCCTTGTTTCTGCTTATTGGTTCTGGCAGTGACAGGCAGCACAAATACTGCTTTTTCTGGTTTCAGGATCCCATGCTCTGGTCCTTCAATCACCTTGTTGCTCTCTTCCTTCTTCTTCTTTTTAAAAAATTTATTTATTTATTTTTAGACAGAGGGAAAGGGAGGGAGAAAGAGAGAGAAACATCGATGTGTGGTTGCCTGTCGCATGCCCCCTACTAGACACCTGGCCTGCAGCCCAGGCATGTGCCCTGAATGGGAATCGAACTGGTAACCTCTTGGTTCTCAGGCCAGTGCTCAATCCACTGAACCACACCAGCCAGGGTTCTTCCTTCTTCTTGCAATGAAGATGGTGGTGCCAAGTGGTTTTTGTGACTGTCAGTAATTCCTTTCCATTTGCTTATGCTACCAAGTTAAAGGGGTTCATTCGCCTGCATGCATCAAAGCTCAATCAAAGGTGAACAGGAGTTGACAGCCAAGAAAGTGAAGCTTGATTTTTAATCCTGAGAGGTTGGAGTAAAAAAATTACAGTGTAGGTAAGAGATACATTCATTTACTAGTATGTGCTGAAATCAAAAAAATTAAAAACACTGTAATTTTGCATGTATTGTATTTATATAATAAAATACATGATTTTTTATTTATTTTCAGTTACAATCTAGAAATTACTGAACAAAGAAATATAAAAACATAAAGAATAAAAATTTTTCTTTTCAAATAATGGAAACATGGATATTGCTAAAAAATACAACCAAAAAATGTCGTTAACAATTAATCAGAATCTTCGATAGCTGGCTTTGCAAAACATTTGTAACAGTCATTGCAAACAGTATCGCTGTGCTTGAGGCATAAACACTTTTTCCAATACTTGCAAAACTATTTTGATAAGTGACTCATTTTGGATGCATACCACCTAACATATCTTTTTCTTTTTCTGCTCCTCTAGAAAGCCATACCTGTGTCATCATTACAATTTCCTTCAATTTGTGTTTGAAATTGATGAAATTTCAGGTATAAAGGCTTGGGCACACCTGTACAGATTTCCGAATGCCTTTTTATTTGTTCTGACACTAACCTTGTTATGAGATTTCTAATAAATATTCTGTGCCTTATTTTTACATTACTGTTCAGCAATGAATAGTCTGAGCATTTATTCCTGCAATATTCAAGTTGTGTAGAATATAACCATAGGCCATCTTCTGGTGTTCCCGGCCACGTTATATGTATTTATCATTGGGTCCACAGTGTCAACTCCTGACTTTCTTTGGTTGTCATATTCTATTGTGTCAGTCTTTCATGAATCTAAATTTACAGTGTCGTCAAAATGCATACTTGAAACTAAATTATGTTTTTCCCTTTTTAGATATATGAGAAACAAATGTGCAATATGCACCAATAGCAAATTAGTTGGATTTTAGGGGCTTCTTCTTAGAAGACACAGATTTACGGGATAGTTGGGGGAACTACCCACATGAATAGTACCTACATATGAAAGTTACTTCTTTTTCAAATCAGAAATAAGATTTAGCCCTGGCTGGTGTGACTCAGTGGATTGAGTGCTGGCCTGTGAACCAAAGGGTTACTGGGTCAATTACCAGTCAGGGACCACGCCTGGGTTGCAGGCCAGGTCCCCAGTAGGGGGTGCTCAAGAGGCAACCACACATTGATATTTCTCTCCCTCTCTTTCTCCCTCCCTTCCCCTCTTTCTAAATAAATAAATAAATAACATCTTTAAAGGAAAATATTTATACCAGTGAACCACTTATCTTCTGTAATATTATGTCTTGATGAGTAAATGGGTTCTGCAAGCCTCTTGATTATGTCTGCTGGTTTATTACTAATCAAGTAAGGATCTTTGGGCTGCTTACCAGCATATATTTCAAGATTTCTTGTGTAAAATACTTTTGAATTCAACCATAGAAAAAAATTGTTATACTATTTACGTGGCTTGGCTGGAATATATTGCCTAAACCCATATTTGCCTCTTACTCCAGGTAACATTTCATCTGTTACTTTCTATCCCATAGAGTAACATAATTTATAATTTTCTACAAATGCTGAGGAAATGTCTCTCACAGCTGCTAATTTGTCCACTTTCAGGTCTTATAAGTGGTAAGTCTGTCATCAAGCCTGATACAATTATGAATAAATCTAAATCTCCATAAAGATATGTCTCAAAAGTTCAATCCCACTACCATGTGTAGTCCCTAAATCCTGCAAATTTAGCCAATTGCTGCAGTGTAAGCCAGCTAGATATGAGGCCTAAAAAATGCTTTCAACTTGGTTTTGTCTATTCACTTAGCATCTCTTGTGAAAACTGGCTTGAGATACAATCAATGTATTTATTTGTATATAATCAGATTATATCTAAAATATCATTTGTGATAAAGCTGTTCCAAGTTTCAAGTTCTGTCTTGGCATTTTTTTGCATTTGGCCAAACTAATGGAAATTGACACAAAATATTCTGCAACTGTTTTCTAATTTGTCTTCTTATTGGATTTTTCCTCTATTTTGCATCTTCATCCTTTCCAAAAAAAATATTCTTCATTCATGTCTAGTTCATCTTTTCTTTCTTCACTAGAAATATCTTGCTCAGTATCTGAATCTTCTGAATGAACTTGCACACAATCTTCATCCTCTAAATCACTTTCATTTTCACCTTCTACTCTATAATTCTCATCATCAGACTTGAGTAGTATTTGCTAGTTCTTCAACATCTCTCGGATTATTGAGTCAATATATTTTTCCAGCCATATTCAATGGTAAATGAAAAACCCCAAAACACAGCACTGACTTTGAAGTTCATGGAAAAAACCCAACTACACCAATACTGACTTCAAAGTTTGTGGTATCTCCCAGATACAACTTACTATCAAATATCACACACCCTTATGAAATACATACTATAAACAAACTGGCTGTTTAAATGTTATGACTTAACATTAGTCACATACAAACATGCAGCTAGCCATGACCTTGAACATATGCACCCTATATATGTCACAATTTTTAAAGAAAAGTTTGTTTCTCTCAGGTCAGCCTCAACCTCCACAAGATTAAAGAAATGGTGCCAAATCTGGAGTCACAGGTGAGGTCTTATTCAAAGACATGCCTCCCCATGGTTTCTAGGTAATAAGTTATATAGGGGACAAGTCATTAATCCTGGTGAAATTAGGGTCGTGTTCTCTATTAAAAGGAGGTAGTTCATCATTCCATCTGATCCTGATGTCAGCCAGGTTCTGCTCTGTCTGGTTTCACAAGGGTGTGGCCATTGGTGTTACTCTGCTTTTCTGGATATGGAGTTAAAGCACAACTGAGGTAGAAATGTCACCTCTAGTTTGACCAAAACTCTGTCTCTTTGGTCAACAGACTTGAGGTTTTAGATTATTTGACGCTGATCAGAACCTCATTGTCCTGACGGCTTAATCGCTGAGGGAGTGGTCATGCAAGGGAGAAGGGGGTGAGTGAATCAGAGTGCTGGAAGAGGGCAGTTTGAAAAAAAGAAGGAAAGGTTATATTAAAGAAATGAAGTTTCTGTGCAGTTACACTTATATTTTGAGGCTCAAAGGAATAACTTATAACCTAATGTTGTAAATATTGACTATGAGGTTTTCAATATTCCTTTCTGTCACCCTATTCCAAGAGCTTTCCAGGACATGCTTCCTTCAGGTGCAACTATAGGTACAGCTATAGCCTCAGATGTTGATACAGATGAAAACAGAGTTTCAGGTACACGTACAAGTACAGTTACAGACATAAATACACATAAATTTGCATAGGTAAAAATGACTGGCAGAATAAGCATAGAAATACAAATTATCAGACTGATGGGCTTGTGGGCAATTTTTTGCTTGGTTTCGATCACAGGTTTTGGTTTGCTTGTCTTTTAGTGTGTATATAAAAACACAAACCAAAACTAGTATTTACAAAGTGTATGAGAATTCCTATCATCTATGCAGGGGTGTTTGGCCATGTCCCCTTTTTGGTTCTATCAGCATCTAAACTCCAGTCACATCAAATTCAATTACCTCCCTTAGTTCAACTAGGTGTACTTTTATCTCCTTTAGAGAGATAACCAAAGGACAGAGTGGACAAAATGACTGTTATTCTTCCCTATCCCATGTTTTTTGGTTTGTGTTCTATGCTTTGAGAGCTCCAGTCTCCTTAATATATATTCAAGTCCAACTTCTGATAACTCATTACAAACCTCTTTTGTCTGAATAGTACCTAACTTTTGCTTTTCAAACATTCTTCAGATTTCAGAATAATGTCTCCAATAGCAAATTACAAAACCTACTTAGGAGTTACAGTTTCAAGAACTTGACTCTTGCCTTATTTTTCCTACAGCAACAGCCCTGTCAGTTGTGCCTCGTCTAAACACAAATGCTACAGAGTTAAAAGATAATGACAAAACACACACACACACACACACACACACACCAAGTGGGTAGTATTTCAAAATGTTATCCTTTTTATTTCTATATACAAGTGATTTTCTCTGGATAGTGACATTGCCCCTGTTTATAGTTCTTACAATGTTTACTCAAACTCTTTTGTGGACACTACCTCTTTATCTGGCTAATATCAGAAAATTCAGAATAGTTTAGAGTCCTTACCATAGTATGTTTACACCTATAATCAATAAAATTAGGCTGTTGCTGCTCTGAAAACACAGATGACCTAAGCAACAGTAACTGTTAAAATAACACTTGCATGTAGTTGTTAAAAGATGAACTGAGGTGTGTTAAAATTTAAGTCTTTATTTGAAAAAAATGGATTTGAATCAGGTGACACCAAACTGGAAGTGGTTAGGAGCAATCCACCGGTGGGTGCTAAGGGAGAGAGTTTTACAGAGGAAACATAGAAGCAAAGCAAGGAAATCATTTGATTGACTAAGCTTAAGGTTTCCTTGTTTGAGAAATTCTAGCTGATTGTGATTGGTTGTCCTTTGGTTTCAATTTCTTAACCTGAAGGCAATACAGACTTATGGTCTGCTTTGTGTGTGTAAACTCCTGAGGTAGTAATGACACCTGAGCCTACAGCGGCCTCCATGCCTAATTAATTTCACAATGTTTTCTCCCCTGTCCTAATTTTTCTATTTATTTTTTTTATGATTTTATTTATTTGTTTTTAGAGAGAGGGGGAGGGGGTCTTGTCCTGATTGTTTAAAGGGTTTAACCATGTAAGATAACTGGTATGCAAGCATTAATGGGTATTTGTAGGTGGGTGTTCCGGAAGTCTGAACTGGAGAGAGACAACTGTGTGTTCCTCTTAGCAATACTCCGCACCAAGTCTTGGGCTACATTATCTCAAGGGCCACAGTTCTCTTCCAGGAATTGAAATAGCCAAGGGAAACCACATCACGATCTTGTCCTGAAATTATGTATCAGTGAGTTCCCTTCTACATGCCCAATTTTCAGCAAGTTTGGCTTTTGATTAATTTACTTTTTAATGACTGATAATGAAAGACACAGTGCATCGAAAGATACTCCATTTGTTTCTTTACCCTTGAAAAATAATCCTTGAAAAACATCTAAGATTATAAAGTTGCTTTTTAAATGATTTTAATAGTTTATAAATAAAACATACTCCTAAAAATAATTGTAAAGGTTTATAGATGAAGTCAACTTCAGTCAAATAGAACCCTAATATATTAGAAATTAATTATTTTTATAATGTGGCTTTAAATTATCCATTAATTTCTTACAGTTGGCTTTGAAATAAGATATGCTCATATTATGTAAGAAATAAGAATAATATTACTTATATTTATTTAGTCATCCAGAATAAAGGGGTCTATTTGCCTGTGCACATAAAGCCCAATAAGACACAAAATGAGGGGGACATCAGGCCCAGGAAAATCAGGGAAGAGATTGGAGAGTTTGAAAAGAAGCCTGCTCTTTCCCAAACCCAGGGAAATATACAGACGTTGAACAAAGGCTCTTCTCTGTGGCAGCCGTGGGCCAGAGCCCAGCAGCAATGGTAGCTGGGGCTCCATTGAACCTTGGCAGCAGACATGCAGATGGGGAAATGAGGTACAGAGAAGTTAAGTAACTTAAGATCACACAGCTAAGAATTTTAATGCCAGCAGGAGCAAAGACTGAGCTGGACCACTGGAGCTTCAGGTGTTGAGGGTGATGGCACTGCAGCTCTGGGCCCTGACTCTCCTGGTCCTGGTAGGCACAAGGGAGGGCCCGCAGCCCTAGAAGCTAGATTTCTCCTCCAGTGAGATGGAACTGAGCCATCTGGTTGTAGATGAGGCATCAGGCATGGTGTACCTAGGGGCAGTGGGTGCAATCTACCAGCTGAGTGTCAGAGAAGTGCCCCGTTAAGAGTGGCAGCCTCTTCAAGGGCACCTGTGCCCAGCACATCTCCTTGGAGCACATCCGTGTCCTTTGCTCAGGCACATACTTTTTGCATTATTTTCTCCTAAACTCTAAGGGTCCCCAAAAGACTTGCAACCAGAGGAGCAACAAGCAGCAACAGAAGACTCTCCTCTTGCCTCTGTGCATGCAGCCATTACTAGAGTTCGCCGTCTCTCTGCCTCTTTGAGGGTGTACTGTCTCTTTACTCTAATAATTCTTGCCATTATCCTTAAAATTCTCCTACATGTGTGTTCCTGAAATTCCTTTCCTTAGGGCCCTGGTCTCTACTGATTTTTCGGTGCTAGGGTAGGGGGTCATTGGTCATTGCATCTGGTCCTGATGTGGGCCATGTCAACCTTGCATCTGGTTTCACCACTTTTCCTGGCCTGGAGCTGAAACACAACTGAGGCCTAGATGTTATCTCTAATTTGACTGAAACTCTGTATCTGGGGTCAACAGACCCCAGACTTTTTCCCTGAAATGATTTGATGCTGATCAGAACCTCATTGTCCTGAGAGCTTAATAAGTAAGGGGTGGATGTGCAAGGATGAAGGAGGCGCATGAGTCAGGGTGCTGGAGGAAGCCAGGTTAAATCAAAAGAAAAAAAGGAGAAAAAGTCATATTAAAGAAAGGAAGTTTCTGTGTGATCACAATGATACTTTTATATTTTTATTTGAATTTTAATTCTATATTCTATTTATTTCAATAATTTATTGTTTAATTTATATTATTTTATTGTATTTTTCCTTACCATTTATCCCGATTCCCTCTTCCACCTCCACTCACCACCCTCCCCACCATAATCACCACACTACTGTCCATGTCCATGAGTTCTTTCTGTTTTCTTTTTGTTTGATCCTTCCACTCCCCTCAGCCCCTTCCAGAGTTGTCAACTCTCTATCTATAAGTCAATTTACAGAATATTTTCTGAGTGTCTCTCAAGTGTCAAGCACTAAGATAGGAAAGAGGGTACAATGAAACAAGTATAAGAACCTTCAACATCTCAATGTTAGAGAAACATTAACATCATTCTTTAAAATATAAACAAGCAGTCTCAGTAAGATTAAGCAATTTGCTAAAGTCACTGATAGGTAAATTGATAACTGAGCTGGAATTAGTATTCACTCTGTGAGACCATGTTTCCCAACAATTATTAACAATATTGGATCATTTACTCTGATACCATGACTATGCATTTGTCAATGTAATATCCAGACCTGTAAAGAATTTTTATGTGTTTATTTGGGCCAAAAATGATGACATATACCAGGGAACAAGATATCAAACTCTCCAGAGAATAACAGTTTTGTAGTTTCTTTTATGTATTTGAGATTAAAGAGCAGATGTAAAGATTACAAGAAAGTAGGAGAAAGGCTGGGAGTGAATTATAACATAGTTAAGATTTCGTGCTCTCTGGAGGGTGGTCACTTCTTTGAACCAGCGGTCTGAAAAGAGGCATTTCAAAGGTTTGTTGACCTAGATGCACAGAAACAATGGACAGGACTTACTTAGGGCAAAGGTAAACCTGGGGCATGACTACCCACCTTGACCTTCCCATTTAGAAATTTATGATTAGATCAGCCTGTGACATTACTTTCCACAAGGCTCTTTTTTCATCCACATATTTATATTTTTCTCATCCATAATAAAATAAAAAATAACACTGCTGGCTATAGAAAAATCTGCTTTTACTTGAAACCAAATTTTCATGCAGATTTGTGTCTCTAGCATTAAGAACATTTTTATGCATAATCACATGAACACAAATTCTCAATTCTAAATTGGCAAACTTTGGTCTATGATGTTTGGATACTTTAGGAAGAAAGTAATTGAAGGAAGAGAGATTTTTATCCCTGAATTGGGTTCATTAATCCAAAACTATTCTGATGCTCATTACCTATTCAGCAATTCACTAGCCTATCAGTCTACTATAGAAATAAAAACTGCATTTCTTTTTCTTTCTTTAATCTCCCCTCCTTAATTGCCATACTGACAAAAAAGAAACAGTTGTTTACCTTCCAAATTCTCTGGAGCACAAACCAAATTAATCATTTTAAGCAGCATTTCTTCAGCTCCAGAAACAAGTAGCTTGCAAAGTAGCAAGAAGCTCCCTTAAGAGGCAACAAGCAGAAGATGCCTAGACAGGAGCCTTGACTGGGAGGTCTTTGTAGGCATTTGCATCTTGCTTTGGAAACTTCGGAAACATCCCTGAGTTTCTGGGGAGGAGAGTAGGGGAGTAACTAGGGCTGGTTTAAGAAAGAAGCCTGCTGGCCAGTTCCCTGGGGTGTCAGTATGTAAGAGAAAGCTAGTAAACATTGTTGATCCCCTCCTCTTATGGTATTTTCCCTTCTTCCCTGATAACAGAATTCCAATTTTTCCAACAGCAAGGTCTGGTCTTAGTAATGAATCAGGATCTATTTAAGTTAATTTTGCCATCTTATTTTCTTTGAAAGATGCTTTTATTGCCAGCCTCCCTTGCAGCTAGAGGTAACTATTTGACTCTTCAAAATACTAGGAAAGAAATAAAATATTAAAGAAGCACTGCCTGGTACCACTCTTTCCCTCCCATTTAGCACACTGTTGTGTTGCTGTGCCCCCAACCAGAGGTGAGGAGAAAGGCATTCCAGAAGAGATGAGACCTAAATGTTAAGTAGAAACTATCAGAGTAAAGAGGGTGGGCACTAGGTCTCCAGAAAGAAAGAATACTCTATATAAATGCCCAGAGGCAAGAAACAGAACAGGCCCTTACTTGTGTGACTCAGTTGGTTGGGCATCATCCCACAAAGCAAAAGGTTGTGGGTTTGATTCCTGATCAGGGCACGTACCTGGGTTGCAGTTTCTGTCTCTGGGGTCAGGTCATATACAAGAGGCAAACAATGTTTCTCTCTCATATCAATATTTCTATCTCTCTCTCCTTCCCTTCACCCCTGTCTAAAAAGAATTTTTTAAAGAAATATGATGTTATGATGTTATTAAAAGAAGAAAGAAAAAAGAAACAGCACGGAAGCTTGAAGAAACTATAAGAAACTTATAAGAAACTATAAGAAACTATAATAAGAAATTATTATAAATAATTTGGTCATAAGCATATTATTTATTATTGCTCCCAGCCTTATGCTGGGAGCAGTAATAAATAAATTGGAGAGATCATCAATACTCAGATTGAAACCAGAAAAGCCAGCATGCATGGTGACTCTCACTACCAGAACCAATAAGCAGAGACAGAGACTGACTCTTTATGGGCGCTTTATTCAGATGGCCTTCGATCTGAGATGATGGTGGGTTCTGTACCCTGAAAGACTGTTTTGCATTTTCTTTCAAGCCAGCGTTTTTTTTATAAGGAGAAAAAAGCGTAGGTAAGGGAAGGGATTTGGAATTAAAGAAAGATGTTAATCAGATAAAAAGCTGCAGAATTCTTTCATCTGTTGACTGGTAATTCCTTATCTCTATCCTGAGCAGTGGTCTTTATGTGTGTCCTGGGCAGTGGACTTCACTCCCTGGAGCACAATGACTCAGCTACCATCTGGATTTCCTGCAGTCCTTTTGGGGCATTGCTTATGACCTCCTGGGGCACTGCTTGTGACCTCCTGGAGTGAGAGTGTGTCATACCTTCAATTCCTGAAACAATAGCTTTTTATATGGCTTAATTACTAAGCTTAATGAAAGTTTTTCAACTCTTGAGTTCCCTGTTAAGATCATGAAGGGCACTGTAAGGAACACTAAGGAGTTTGTATTTTACACTAAAGAAAAGTAAATGAGAGCTACTGAAACTTTTAATTAGATAGGAGACAGGATTAGATTAAGATCTGAGAAGGGGAATATATGGGACATTACTAGGGTTTGGGAAAACATAAAAATTACTATTATAAAAGTGATAACAAGGGCCAGAGTAAGGGTAATGGAAGTGGTAATGGAGAGAATTGGATGGAATACAGAAATATTTAGAAGGCAAAATAAATAGAAGCCTGTGAGTGAATAAATCTAAGGGGAAAGGACAAAAATTAGGGAAACCTCACAGTTTCTTGTTCTGGAAACTGTGTAGATGTTAAGTGATGTCAATCACTGCAACAGAAAGACATGATGAAGACCAGGTTCTAGGGGAATTTGAGGTTTCACGAGCCCTCCAAGACAAGATAGAGGTCTGAGACTCAGGAGTGAGGTCGGAACAGACCAAGTATGGAGGCCAGAAGAGGTTCAGTGCATTTGGTTTTCCCACAGGATGCAGAATTAATATTACGGATAGACAGCAGAAAATCACATGTTCTATTTCTGAGAAAAGGATATATAATTAGCATAAGCACACACAAACTGGTTATTTGATGAATTTTGATAGAAAGAAAGATAATACACTTTAAATTTGGCCTCTGAGTATAAAACAAATATATTGTGCTTGTGGGGAAAAAAATCCAAGGTCATAGAAGAATCACACAATCAAAATCTAGTTTCAATAGACTCCATATTCATGAAGTCAACTCTATGAACTAGGGCATTAATATCATACATATCATATGAGGGAAAAAGAATAGTTATAAAGAAAATTATAAAACTTCCCACTTAGAAATAAATTAAAGTATACAGAAGGTCATTGGGCAAATTTAAAGAAAAATTTCTGGTCTCTTCAGTGGCTTATGAAACAAAAAATCTGGTCAATGATACATTAAAAAAGTGACAGAAAGGAGTTGTAAATTATAGTTCATTTCTTTCAGAAATTCATTTAATCAAGTATATGTAGGTGCTAAATTCATATGACTGATATCTGAAAGGTTAAAGTAAAATTATAAAAGCTCTCTCTGTGCAAGTGAGCCAAATAATAATAGCCTATAGCATCTTCTCACTTTAGGAAAAGGAAGAAGGGAGGGTGGCAGGGAGGAAAAATATTCTCTTAAGATCGTCATATAGTCTGGAAGCTCTGTAATTGCTTTTTTTGTTCCACTGGAAAAATTAACTTCTAAATTCACAAACACAATTGTCTGTGAAATACATCTTGTCAATTTCTTTCCATTTTACAACGTGGCCAAGCCAATTTGGTGACCACAACTGTTCTTCCTTATTATTTTACCATGCCATATAAGCTCTAGTAAGAAACAGATTTTAATTTCATTCAGTTTTATTATTAACTTGAGTGCATTGTTCTTACACTCTACTTCCAATTAATGTTGTGATTGCTCCTGAGCCTGTCTTACAACAAATATTTACTCTTTGAGCAACTTTTCTTTACGTGCCAACCTACTAGAAGCTTCTATTATTTGGCTGGCAACAAGTGGTAGGTTACCATGACTTGCCACCTCTTCTCTCCTGACTCCAACACAACAGGGTCATTCAGATCAAAATGATATTACAACAGCAATTGTCCTGGTCTCTCCCTTGTCATAGTCATTACCTTTGATAATCTTATTTAAATGCATCATTTAGTTTCACAGCAAATTATATGTCAGAATAAAAGGGACCTTGGTGGGGGGGCATAAAAAAGCATTCCTAAGTAAAACTGTTGTAATATCAAATAACTTCAAGGTTAACTCAACACAATGAGTTGCTAACTTTACCAAGAAAAGTGCTGGCATAGCTAAATTGGGCCATTTAACCTTCTGAATTAAAGAAACAAAGGAGTAAGTTGCTGAAGCCTTTAAGGACCTGTGTATAGGAAACTCGACAATTATTTAGGAGAAAAAAAAACTAGGTCATTTACAAAAATGTATTTTAAACATAGAAAATAGGGTCAAGTAGTGTTTAGGATTTTTAACTTATTCTCAATTTAAGAATATAGGCTTT
This sequence comes from Trachops cirrhosus, assembly GCA_028533065.1. NCBI lineage: Eukaryota > Metazoa > Chordata > Mammalia > Chiroptera > Phyllostomidae > Trachops > Trachops cirrhosus. The sequence continues at coordinate 122,927,394 of CM052539.1, forward strand.
GAAGTTACACTGACTTGAGCTTAATTCCTAGGTTTGTCACTTTTAGGTTATATAACTTAGAAGGAAAAAATGGTTAAATGTATTAGTATTAGTAGCCTCATCTATAAAATTAAAATTTAAATACCTATTCACAGAATTGTTTTAGGAATAAAAAAATAAATACTACTTAATACTGAAAAAATTTAAAATATTGGATTTTTATTAATGGTATGGTTGTTATATAACTAAAAATATAAATAATAACCCTTAATCAATAGTAATATTTAAGTTCAAGATTAAGGAATAGGTAATTACTTCTATATTCCTTTTTATATTCCAGGTATGTTTTTGCTTAACATCAATTCTTATCTATTTCCATTTTCTCTCCTTTAAAATAAAAGTAATAGAAAAGTTTAAAAACAGAAAAATATCACACACAGGCCTATAAACATGTATTCCTCACAAAACTGATCTATTATGTTAGCATGAATCCAAAATCTAAATTCTAATAGCACATAACCAAATATTACACTCAAATTCTTCCATTAAGAATGTATCTCTTTACATTAATAAGCCATTGTTTTCAAAATATCTCAGAGACTTAACATAATAACTATCACTACATTCATATTTTGGTGTAAATGAATGACATGTTCCCACTGTCTTGTGGAGAATAGTGAAGGACAACCATCAGGGAATGACACAGGACATTGATAGAACAGCCGTAGTGAGGTTGATGCCTTAGCAAGCAAGGAAATAGAGCTGATAACATGCTTGGAAGTAAAAAAAAAAAGAGAGAGAGAGAGAGAATTAAAAAAAAAAACAGCTATTTCACACTTTTGCCTAGAGGTTTCATAACCTTGGGTTCTAATAAAACCTTTATGGTTTGATACTTGCTATAAAGTACTGTCACATAAGGTGTGAGTAAATCTGCACTGAGTCTGGTGAGTGCCTAGAGGCCAGCCTTGGTCTAAGATATAGCTGAGAATGCCCCGCTGAACCATTTCAGAACGTGTGGAAGAATTGGCATTCACCAGCACTTTTTGATAATCCTCATTTTGTCTAATCTAATTAAATGTAGTGGATTCAAAAACTCAGTAATCTCTTGGGGGTTAATTCAGTCTCTTTCAGGTTATGCCTCAGTTCTTTGAATTCCTCTCTTTTTCCTTAGGCTAGTTTCTAAGATGATATATTGCAAGGGTTGGCAAACTTTATCTATAAATGGCCAGACAGTATATCTCAGGTTTTATTTGCCATATAGTCTTTATTGCAACAACTCAACTCTGCCACTGTGACAGGAGAGCAACCATAGACAAGATGTAAATAAATGAGTGTGGTTATGTTCTAATCAAGTTTATTTATGAATATTTTATATGAAATTTGGTTTTCATATGATGTTCAAGTGTTGGAAAATATTTTGATTTTTTTTCAATCATTAAAAAATATAAAAAATATTCTTAGCTTACAGGACATATAAAAACAGGCAACAGTCAATATTGGCCTGTGACCTACAATTTGCTGACCCCTGGTATAATGTATAATTAGTATGGACTGCTTAGGTGACCTTAGGTATTGGGGGATGAGAGCTCTCTAGCTTCAACCAAATCTTTGGGTGTGTTAGTTGGTGATCACTCATCCAGCATTAACCTGTTCGATGGCTCTACCCTTGTGATCTTACATTTCTCAACTTGGTCTGATATCTTACCCATTCAAGTTGACACAGCTTCCCGTCTGCTCCCTGATTCTGAAGACCCCTCTTTCATCTTATCCATGGGCCCAGTTTGCTCCCACAACAGTAAGTTCTTCTGTAGACCTTAAACCAGTATCCACACGCTCTGCAGCTAAAGGATCCTGCACATGTCAAGGAGAACTTCTCTCCATCAGGCCTCACCACCCACCACTCTGGCTGCTGAGCTGCTGCATGTTGGCCAGAGGAGCCCTAGAACATCTCTTCCCTACTGGAGTACCAAATGCTAAGCAAAGCTACAGCGCCTCTGCCCCTTGCTATCCTGTCAGCATGTGCAGTGAACTTCCTCCTTGCTCTGGGGCTTTGAAGCACTGCAAAGTAGATTACAAATTTCATTACCTTTGTCTCCAACAACATGCTCCCCCTTTCTGAGACAGAGTGGTCCTTCTTTCCTTCCCTGATGTCCAGATGGTGAGCAGAGAAAAATCAGTTTATTCTTAAAAAATAATTTAGCAAATATTAAAAATATTACGCCCTTAATGTATAGGGTCTCCATGGATAGAAATGAGGATGTTGAAAATTCTAGTAGAGCTAAAACAATAACACAAGCAAAGAAAAAGACAAACAGAAGATTGTCTACAAAGACACAGCTTTTATTCAAAAGCATAATGCTTGTTTTATGATTTGGTTGAGAAACTATTCTAGGATAAAGAACCAATTTACAAGGAGGCAAAATAACCTATAAGTTAATTACTAACAGAGCCTTTTTCCAGCTAGTGTTGTGCTCAGAAAGTATATTTACTAGGAGAAAAGTATATTTTTTCATATGCAAACTTGTATTACAGAAGCATTTTTAATACTGTGTTGTGTAATGAAATAAAATATAACCCATGTAAAGAAATTATATCAGTAACATAGTGTTATTTCATGTGGCTATGAATTAATAAAACTAAAAAGGAATCTGGTCATAGTTTAGTAAATAAACTTTGTTTACTAAGTGCTCACTCAACAGATATTTACTGAGTACTTACCATACACCAAGCACTATTGTAGGACCAGATATCATGTAGTGAATGAAACACTGTCAAACAGGAGACAGATAAATAACTTTATATGATATATATATGTATATATATATATATATGAATGAGAAGAAATTATAAAACAGGAAAGACCCTATGAAATGTGAAGTTTGGCATTGAAATTTTAGATAGAGTGGTGAGGGAAGTTTTACTAAAAGCATAACTTCTGAATAAAATTATGAAGGAAGTGAGGGAACTAACTATGTCTATACAATGGGGAGGAGCATGCTAAGATGTGAGAGCAGCTAGTGCAGAGCACTTTTCTGTAAAGTATGTCTAGTACGTTTGAGAAAGGACAAGGAAGTCAGGGTTGCTGAGGTCCTCAGAGGAAGAAATGAGGGTTGAGAGGTCATATGGATCCCATGAAGTGAGGCCAGATCACATGAAGAGAGGACAGATCACACGAAAAGAGTAATAGTGAGGATTTGGGGTTTTACTCTGAATTGGAAAGCCATGGAAAAATTTCATGCAGAGGAATGACCTAACCTGATTATAATTTAAAAGAATAATTCTGGCCACTGTGTTCATAAGTGGCTGTAGGAGAACAAGGTAGAAACAGAGAGACCAGCTGGGTGACTGTTACAATAATCCAGGCAAGAGATGATGGGGGTTTTGATTTGTGTGATATCACTAGATGTCAAGAGAATGGTCAGATTTGGGGTATATTTAAGCCAAATAGATTTTCCTGTGGACTTGGAAGTGACATTCAAGAGAAAAGGAGCAATGGGACCAGGTGTTTTGGACTGAGAAGCCAGAAATAGAAGATTGTCATTTACTGAGACAGCAGCAAACTGCTGGAAGAGTTGGCTTGGGGGAGTATGTTAGGAGCTCAGTTTTAGACACGTTAAGTTTTAGAAGCCTATTAAACATCTAGATGCACAGGTGAAGGGGGCAGTTTGAGCTAATGAGAGAAATGTTGACCAGACATATAAATAAGTGAATCATCAATAGACAGATGGAAATGATAGCCTGGAAACTAAATAAGATCAAGGAAGGAGAAACCAGCAAAAGAAACTGAGTAATTGTGAACAAAGTAGGAGGAAAGTTAGGTAAGTTGAGCATGCTGGAAACCAAGTGAAGACAATGCTTCAAGTAGTGAAATATCTGATGTTGAGGCGGGGTATCTATGCACACAAGTCATTAGGACCTTCATGTTTGTATCTTTTTCACACCGTTTTAGGATTAGCTGATGTTTACCTGTAGCTGGTTATGTCTGAAACTCAGTGAATGAGTGTAAGTAGCTGAGAAACAGGTTTGGTAAAAGTGGATGTGTGAGTTGACTAAGAAACTTTGCTACAAGGAATGTGTTGGATTAAGCCATTTAATACTGTTGAACAAGTACTGTATTAAGTTCCTATTTTCAAAATGCCTGGAAATCAGAAAGATGAGAGATGTAACCACTATCTTTCAGGATCTTATTCCCCACTAAAACTTATTAAAGCTGATATACAAATAACTAAAATATAATATTTAATGTATGTGAGTCTTATTCCACAAAACTCAGGTGGACAAAAAGTGCAAATTTGTTTATTTTTCTATAATTTAATGAATTTTGTATTTTGTGTCTCTATTTGATCAAATGATAGAAATAAAATCTTAATAAAGTCAAGACAATTTCCTTTTTTCCAGGAGTTTAGTCATAAATCTAGAGTTCTTAGATAATGCCTCGATGTTAGTGAATAAGAGGATGGTATCGCTCCTTACTCATGAGCTCTTCTTGTCTTCATTCTCTTAGATGAACACGTCCCCATCTAACCCTCAGTGGCTCACCAGTGTAGGTTGTCTCTGCATTTTCTCATACCCCCTCCAGCAGGAATTTTCCAGGTCTAGCTCTTACTCACTCTGTCTCTGTTACTTAGTCTTTCTCTCAGAGTCACAGGATGCAACCAACTTCCCTCCCTTGCCTCTGTTAGTTATGAGTTCTGTGAGGCTGCTGAAGGCTCTCTCATCTTGGACATGTCACTTGAGTCTGCCTTTTTCTCCCACACGAAACTGAGAACAGGGGGTGCTCTGGTTCTTGGCACTTGTCTGCATTCTCACTAGGAAAGAGGGAATCTATGCCTTCGCAGTTTTCAAGAAAGGGTGGAAGGACAGAATACAGGGACTTTCTTACTTACACTTTCTTGCTTATCCTCTGCTTATCCCCCTTCTCGATAAATGTTATTGAATCACTGAACATGGAAAATACTGATTCCATCTATCATATAACCTCCCAATTCCAGTGTTTGAATTTTTAAACCTTAAGTTTTGGAGCATCCAGAGGCCTTTCTCCCAATGAGGCATTTCAAAGGTCCTTTCTAAAGTCCCTTCAAAAGTTGATTTTTTTAAAATGTAATTATTTTTTTTATTTTAGTTTATTCAGTACAGTTTCTATCCTTTATTCCCATTCTAGCCCACCCACCCATCCCTCCCCTCCTCCCTCCCATTTCCAACCCCCCTAGTTTTGTCCATGTGTCCTCTATATTTGTTCCTGTAA
>CM052539.1:122933117-122961920 GCA_028533065.1 Trachops cirrhosus
GCCATTCTGACTGGTGTGAAGTGGTATCTCATTGTGGTTTTAATTTGCATCTCTTTGATAGCTAGTGATATTGAGCATCTTTTCATGTGTTTCTGGATCCTCTGGGTATCCTCCTTGGAGAAATGCCTATTCAAGTCCTTGCCCATTTTTTAATTGGGTTTCTTGTCTTCTTCGAGTGGAGTCGTGATTTTTCTTTTCTCTATTCATATCTGATATTGGTTACATCCGTAACCTGAAACATTAACGTGGAACACATAGCTGCCTTGTCTAGAAAAAAATAAAAGCCATGGACTATAAAGAACTATAGTTAATACTTCAAAGTGCTACCCTACTGCATTTTTCAACTAGTAAATATTCACATCCTTGAAAAAAAATGTTTCAATTCCAAAGCTTGCTCCACACCCCAAAGGTAGGACCTTGCTTGAATTGTTTCTCCAGAATCTTACTTGCTACATGCAAACAGCCATGGTTACTGCTTTCACCAGACCCTTGACCATTACATGGTAAGACTGGCAGTTGGGCCCTGTTTTCACCCTACTCCCTTAGGGTCTTGTGAGATAATAGAAAATATATGTATTGGTCCCTGCCTCAGGTTCACAGTACATAGTTCCTAAACCCTTGTGATTTTCAAGTGGTAAAAACACTGGTAACATCTTTTGTTCTAATTCTTTGTCTTGGACCCCCATCCCTGACACAGGGCTCCTAAAACCCTTGAAATTCTTAAGTAACTAGAGCACTAGAAGTATCTTTTGCTCTAATGAAGTGACTCTGCATAGGCTTCTGGATGGCTCCTGAATGGGGATTGATCACCAAGGAGACCAATCCATCATTAGAAGTCTGGAATTTTCAGCTTCCCTCACACCTCATCACTACTAGACACACACTTCTCCAGAGAGGGGAGAGGAAATTGAATTAATGAAAGTGCTGCCTATGTAAGAGGGCCTCCATAAACATTCCAATAATATGGGGTTCAGAGAGCACCCAGGCTGGAGAACCCATCCACACCAGGAGGCTGATGCACCACAACTCTATAAGGATAAAAGCTCTTGTGCTCTAGACCATCCCAGACCTTCCCTAGGTATCTCTTCACCTGTCTGTTCATTTGTATCCTTTACCATATCCTTTAATGCATTGGTAAAGGTAAGTGAGTTCTGTGAACTGCTTGAGCAGATAACTGAATCCAAGACAGAGGAAGTCATGGGAACCTCTGATTTGCATCCAAGTTGGACAGAAGTTGTAGGTAACCTACTACTTGCGGGTGTCATCTGAAACTGGGAGACATCTAGTGCAACTGATCCCTTAGCTGTTATATCAGGTGCTACCTCCAGGTAGATAGTGCCAAAATTAAGATAAATTGTAAAATGCACAGCTGGGGTCACAGAATTGCTTAGTATAGGCCCTAGTATATTGCAGGGGAAAAAAAACCATATATTTGGTATACAGGAGTGATCGGATGTAAAGGACTCTAGGAGAAGAAAAGAAGACAGGCAGGAGGTGAAGGACTGGGTAGTTTTTCTAAGACAGTTCTCTACTCACTGTCTCAGGAGACTGTCTCCACTCTTAAAAATAATTTTATCCCCTTTCATCCACAGAAGCTGGGCTATGGCTGTAGGGGACTTCACTCTCTTCCTACCACCTCAGTTAGCGGAGACTAGTCTCTAAGAAACCTCCCACCCTGGGTGTGATGTGATGAACTGGCTCCCTACCCCAGTTTCCATCCACACCTTCTTTGTCTTCCAGCTCCTGACACAAGAAAAAAATGGATTCTGACTAGTTTTCTGCAGGATCGTAGTTGTTGTAGTGACTCTCCCATCCTGGCTCTCTTTCGTGACCCCTCAAGTCCATCTTAGCAAGAGCAGTATTCTCTTCATGGATATAACCTGCCTGCAAGGCAAAAAGAATGATGTTGGTGAAACTTTTGAATACTCTTCTTCAGTTTCTCCTGCAGGACTGAGGTCTAATCTCCCACATTTATCTGGGATTAAAGGGCTTCTATAATTCACCAATAAGAATTATTTTACAGATAGGAAGAATATAGTTACAACTTTGCTTCTAGAGTTGGTAAGATAAGTTTTCCATTTCTTAGCTATTTTCCCTTTTACTAAAAATAAAAGAGCACAGTAACAGAAAATTAACCGGGGGGAAGTAGCTAAAATAATATATTCTGAAAATCTGTTTTATTTATAGAAAAATGTCTTCTAAGAGGTCATATTGATCTTTATTTTATTTTCTATGTATGAAAATTATTTAATTCTAGGATTGTGAAATTTGAAAACTTTTGATTCTAATTAATCAGAACATTTTCTTTTATTTAGTCCTAGAAACCCGTAAAATGTTATTTATTAGCTGTCAGCAACTTTAATGCCAGTTTATTAGAGGCTCTGACTCTGCGCCTGCTGATAGTTATTGTGAAGGCTGAAAGGTTAACAAGAATGGGCTGCTACCAACGCCTTGCCAGGTGTTTTTCCCTGCAGTTAATGGACTTGAGCCAATTGAAATTATCACTCTAGCAACCAGTCACAGACGCTCTTAATCTTCACATAGAAACATTGTTAAAAAAAATAGCAGGGATTTGTATTCTTGCTTTTTTCGCTGTCATCACATTTGGAACAATTCAAATAAAGTATAATTAATTTTCTATTTGTAAATGAAGGCTTGACAAATCCAAAAAGAAAGAAAGAAACCTTTAAAAATAATGTACATGTATAACATGTTCCATTAAAGTAATAATAGTCTCTTCAATGAAACAATATCTTGTAAAACCTCATACAATTTTTTGGAGCCATGTGATAAAGGGCTACATAGCTATTAACATATCTAAGGTCTCTTAATTGCTGGGTTTATAAATCTGAACAATTGTAATGAAATAATCAGAATCAACCATATGGAATTAGAGCCAGTCACCATGGGAATTTGACACATGCATGCTGTTTGGGGGGATTGAATATGTATTTATCCAACTTAAAACAGCAGATGGCAAAGCACACAGGTAAGCATTTGCTTTGTCTTCCAGATATTGTGGTTCAGTGATGATCTCTATTTATTTTGGGAACTTCAAAACATCTGTAAAATCAAATGAAAGACAAACAGAGGTGACTAGGACTTGAATGAAGTATGAAATTTGAGTTCTCACGCTGTCAGATGAAGGTAAAGGATTCTCATCCTCTATTAATCCTTAGGAAGTAAATAGAATTTTAGGTAGCAGCATTTGAAATTAAATACTTAGCTGAAGAAAATACAAAGGAAGAAAATGCTCTATTTGTACAAAATCCAAAATTAAACAAGTGAGAACACAAGCAATAAGACTGGAAGTAGACTGCATATAATAAAGTAGAAATTGTTCATGCCCACCCTAATACCAATGTGGTCATCTAAGCCAAGATCTTGGTTTCTAAATACCATTTTCCACATAAAGGAACTAGAGTTCCTTGGAGAAATGGCTGAGGCTAGTGAAATCAGTCGTGAGGCTAAATGTTCTTGTGGTGTCAGAAAGCAAAAAAGTACTCAGTGGGGATGTGACAAAAAACCAAGGGACTAGCTTTAAAAATCCAACTGGCCAAATCTGAGACAATTAGAACTTTTTCTTCAAAAGAAAATAACAAATTGTTATATATTTTAAAGATCTAATCAAATGTATAGGGGGAGGAAGGAAGGAAAAGCACTTTGTAACAAAAGAAATGCTGTTATGTGTAGAAGGAATTATAAAACTATCAAATCACCATTTTGCAAATGACAATGTAAAAATTCATTTAAACAAGCATTACCAAATAATGCTTAAAAACGTAGAGGGAAATGATTCCCGCATTCTCAAAGTTTCACCCACAAGTTATTTATTCATTATGAAGAAAAATAATGTAGTTTTACAATAGTAACAGCATCTTAAGAGATCAAAGTCGGCATCACCAGTAACAAGACAAATGAGCATTACGTATCTTCCATCACAGGAAGAATGCAATGCCGCCTCAGCTATAATGTGTTCCTGCAAAGATACTTAACCTGAAACTAGTCATAACACAACAAACAAGTCTAAATTGTAGAACATTTTACAAAACAACTGGCCTAGATTTGACAAACTTGTCCAGTTATAAAAGACAAAAAAATGGGGGTGGGAAGTGGTGAGAAGAAAGCAAAAGCGAAGGGAAAGGTTATAGATTAGAAGGAGACTAAGAAGATCTGACAAAATTGGGAACCTTGATTGGATTCATGTAACTATAAAGAACACATGCAGGACAACTGGAGAAATTTGTATAAAACTAGATAAGAGATAATATTATAATGATGCTATTCAACTTCTTAGCTATAAAAATGATATTTTGTTCATTTAAAAGAATGTCCTTTTCTTATGGTTGTTGAAGTATTTAGAGTAAATGCTACCATTTAGCATCATTATGTTTGTGACTTAATTTCAAATATTTCAGCAAAAATGTGTGAGTGAAAAGTACATGTCTTGATAGAGATTTTAAAGTAAATGCAGCAAAATGATAAACATTATCAATGCTTATAAACATTTAGGGGAAAGATATATGTATAGTTATTATATTATTCTTTTAACTTTTCTAGGATTTAATTTTTTAATTTTGAAAAAATAATGCTCATGTCTAAGTAGCTTCACTGAGTTGTCCAGAAACACTCTGCACTGAAATCTCAAACAGATAAAAATCTCTTAACTGCTATATCCGTGTATCTTCTGCAAATTCCCACTGGTATATAATGTTCCTCGGTCATCATAAGCAACCAACGATGAGAAAATAAAACCACAGTGTAAATAATATCAGATCAGAGAGTTTCATTACAATTCAAGTAACATCATCTGGCTTTCTTTGAGTGCATGGCAGTAGGTGACCTCAAAATCCTTGTTAGGATTACAAGAAACAACATAAAATTTCTTAATATTAGATGATGGTCAATTGGTTAAAATTGAAGGTAGATTTCCCTAACATACACAGTAATTTTTAAATAAAACAATATTTTAAAACAAAAATCAAAATATCTTGTTTAAACCACTAAGCTGCTAAATATAAATAGATCCACCATACATCTTTAAAGCTCCTAAAAATAAGTTGTCTTTTCCTTAAAACCTGGAGAGTTAAAGCTGAGCTTACTTGATGGTTTACAAAATTATTCATTCATTCAAGAAATATTGGTTAAGCATTCTTCTAGATAGAAATAATGAAATAATGCATAGTGCTAGCGTCAGTGCTATGAAAAAAAGGAAAACAATATGAAGAAGAAAAACAGAGGAGTACGAGGAGATAGAAAATGATGCAGGATAATGTTTTTGGTAGAGTGATTAGAGGCTAATATCCTTCTGAGAAGGTGATCCTCGAGCAGAGACCTGTAAGATGTGGATGAGAGAGTTACGTGAACATTTTCCTCAGGAGCCACTCAGATGGAGGACAGAGCATCAACTACAAATGGCCTGATGAGGTGCTTTGCATAGAGAGTAGCAGAACCTGCAAGATCACATGCATGGCTGAAGAGGAGTGAGCAAGAGAAGAATAATGGAAATGGGGAAACTTTAACCTATATGATTCCTTAGTTACATTTTTTAAAAGACATGCCAACGGTGGACATGGACTTTGTGCCAAGATAAAGGGATCTCGTCTTCAAGGAGATGCAGCTTTTTTCTGGACTTAATGAAAAAAGCATTTGCCTAATGTCCTCAGCTGGGCTCCATTTTGCAGACAAAAATTGTACAGTCATATTCAGAGACCCTGGGTAGAACACCACAGAAAAAATAGGCAGGAAAAGTAGGTCAATACAACATACACAGGAGATCATTCTCATCTGAGTGTTCATTGTCCAAAGCTGTAGAGGGAAGAATAATATAAAATTATACACAATGAACAGATCACATAAGGTAGTGCTCTGCTCAAAAATTCCTACTGCTTAACATTATTCCCCACAGCTATTCAGTTCAACATTTCTGCCCAAGAGTCTTTCATTGAGTATTAGTCCACAATGCAAATAGAAAACAAAATATTTTTGAAGATATTGAATTTATAGTAAAAATTGCAAAATTTCATGAAATTAGTGAGAGTGACATTGGAAATTGCTTTAATCACTAGATCATTACCAAATTAGGAAATTTCCAACTCTAGTCATTTAACCATTGAAGATAAGAGGTCAACAGGATAACACAACTTACAATTTAAAAGAAAATAATCACAATAGTAAAGGATCTAGAGAGTTTGGGAAACTGATGAATAATTTTATAAAGTGACACTCTAAATGACGACCTGCAAAAGTCACACATGAAATGGCATAATGTGCTACAGCTTAGTCAGGAAACTCACACAAAGGGGAAAAATTCCTAAATAATTCTTTGTTCATTCTAATAGTTAGAATAGGTTTGTTATTCAAATAGAAATTAAATATGAGAAAAAACTAATTTTCATTTTTCAAGATATAATCCTAATCAAATATGTTAATACTATTTATTTACTATTTGTTTGGTCTCCTTTTAAATTAGATGGACTTTAAATGAACTTACTTAAATACCAATAATTCTCTGATGATTGGACCTCTTATTTTCAGATTCTTGTACATCATTTCTAATCCCACAGTCCCCACAATGTATTGATTTAACACTCCCCAAACTAATCTCCTTTCTGAAGGATAGACTATTTCCCAGGCTCTCAAAGAACTTATAAATGGTAAATATAAAAATACCTGCATTTAAAAGAGAACTTGCCATATATTGTAGGAGAAGCACAAAGTTGAGATTTATAAAAAGAATAGATCATCTTTATTTAAAGACTTCAGTCAGTATTTCATAAAAGAGGCTGCATCCTGGAAGCACGCATAGGATTTTCACAGAAATGGAGAATTGAAAATATAATGAATGTACAGGAAATACTTTATAGTCCAATTTGGTCTTGCATTATATACATAGGAAGAAGTTGAATTTAAGACTAAAAATAGTATTGGGGCTGGGACTTGGAAGCCTTGACTACCAAGCAGTCTAAATATCAGACAGTGAGGAACAATTGAAATAGAGTGGTATAATTTGTTTTGTACTCTTTTTTTTCAAAGAATTTGATATTATACGCTAAAGTTTTATCAATTTAATTTCTCCAAACCTCAAGAAAAAATCAATTTAATTTTATAGCCATTATTTCCATTGATTACCCTAAAGAAAAATGTATATATTTTAGTCAATTCTCAATTATCTGCACAACATGGGCGCATTGGCAAAGATAGCCTAAATCCGTGTGAAAATCACAGCTGAATTGGGACCATGACCTGATTTTCTAAAGCAAGAAAAATTGTTATGAGGAGCAGGTTCTTAAAGCTGTCCTCTGGACAGCAAGCAGATAGCGCAGCCTGTCTCTGTGAGGAGTTATCCTGCTGCCACGTCAATGTTGGGTTCTGTTCAGTCAGCTCACAGCTTTGATCTTGTGCCCCTTAATGACTGTCTCTGGCGAAAGAAGAGACCTGCATGACTCCAAATAAAGGCGGTACAAAACATTATACATTTTCAATATAAAGACATAGCATAGAACAGGAATGATCCATGTATAAGTAGTCAACAAGGCAAAGCACTTAAATCATACTATGTAGTATCAGCAAATGTCCATACTTCAATACTTTGCATATGATTGAAAATAATAAAGAAATTATTCTGAAAATATGCAAGCATTAGCACTTCCTTTGCATTTTATTACTGATTAATTTAATCATTCATCAAACACGTACTGGAGCACAAGCTATCAAAGGGCATTGCTGTGAACTGAGAGAAGAAATGTCCATAATTATTTCCACTTTTTCCAGCAGGAAACTCTTATAATTCAAGGTAGTTTTATGATTTTAAAATGGGAGTTTCAAATTTGGATAGATGTACAATTTCGATTTCTCTAGTATTGTCTTACATGTTGAGGCTCTGGCCTAAGGTAAGTTTTCTGCTAATAAGCCCAAGCAATCTTGGCAAGTTACGTATCTCTCTGGGGAGCACTTTCTCATTTGTAAGATAAAAAGAATAAGAATACATATTCTATAGGGTTGCATTTAGCAATAACTCAATAAATGTTATTTGTGACTCATTTGTAATAATTATCATTATAATAAAGAAGTCATGGCATTACAAAAAGTATTATTAGAAACTCAGAAGAAAATTTAAATATTTGAATTGTTCTGAAAAACGCAAACATTTAATATGTATGTGCTTGTAGCAAAAAGGGTAAAAAACTATGTTAAAATTGACAATATAATGTCATGTATTTATAGCTTCAAGCTACAGAAGGAAATGGTTATTAAACTGAAGGGAAACAGAGAAACTCGAAATGCCTAATTATCACCTCTTTGGGGTTAGTGTTGCATGAAGTCACTTCTTCTGATCATTAATGGGAATGGGTTCACCCATAAGCACGGACCAAATGAGTATTGAATAGATCCATTGACAGACACCTTGCAAAATAAGATTATTCAGATGTTCAAGCTGGGCACTTTGAGGTACAGCATCAATTTTATAAATTCATTATAGTTGTGCTAGCAATAAAATCTCACACCTGTGTTTTTATTTTATTTTTTTCCTTTGGTGGTTGCTGTCAGCTATTATAGGTGCTTTTTCCTGTGTTTTTGCTATCCACAGGGCAAATGTCATTCTGCTTAGTGAAGTGTGCTGGAACATCTCTTTCTGAAACCCTGCATGACTGCCTTTGAAGGGATGTAGACCTTTAAATCATCTTTAATTTAAAGAGATGTTTTATGAGGAAAAATCTCATCCTTTTATCCCTACACAGTTGCCACTCTAAGCCTACTGCTAAGTGTATCCTATCATCTGGTCATTAACAAAGATAATGCCTTACACTTGCCTTTCCTCACTTCCATAAAGCCTCTGGTTCTAGACTGTTCTAATACACCAGAGAATATTAAAGCTCTTACTCAACTGTGAAGAAATAGTGATCTTTGGTGTTATGGGTTTTTTTTCTATTGTCCTATTTGATTAAAAAAGCTTTAAATATGGCCCTGTAGTTAGAAAGGATAGAATGACTTGGTTTTAGGCAACTTCCTCTATTCAACTGTCTTTTCCAACCTCAACCTATTTCAGACCATCAGGCAAGATAGAGTACCTATGCCTTCTGAAACCATTTGCTTGGGACATCATCCTGACAATTCTAACAGGTAAGCAGGGGAAAACCCAAGTGTACATTTGCAACACCTACCTGGTTTTTATACTCTGTTTACTTCTGGAATCATCACAGGTTAAGATGGGAAGTTAGACAACTCTCTCCTAAATATAGATGACAAGTGGAAATCTGTTTTTGTAGTTAGGAGTGAATTATTTGGATGTAGACAAAACTTAGATACCAATCCCAGCTTTAAATATGGAATTTAAATTTTTATCTGAGTAAACTTGAACAAGCTAGCCAACTTTCCTGACTCCATTTACCTATCTATAATATAGGGATAAAAATATCTCACAGAATTTCTATGAGGATAAATATGATAATCCATTTTAAAACGTGTTAGCTTTTGCCTGGCTGGTGTTGCTCAGTGAATTGAGTGCCAGCCTGTGAACCAAAGGGTTTCTGGTTCGATTCCCAGTCTAAGGCACATGCCTGGCTTGTGGCCAGGTCCTCAGTAGGGGGCATGTGAGAGAAACACACTGATGTTTCTCTTCCTTTCTTTCTCCCTCCATTCCCTCTCTAAAAATCAATAAATAAAATCTAAAATTAAATTAAATTAAAAAGTGTTAGCTTCTGTGATACCTGACATTTAGAAAGCATTCATACTTTGTGGTTATTATTCCACAGCTCTCTTCACTTTTTCATGGTCCAGTCATAAAAATAGACTTTCAAATCAATCAGATCCAGGTTCAAAGCACATGTTTTGTAAGGTATTTGCAATAGGCTTCACTTTTCTGAATCTCAGTTTACCTATTTTGTCAAAGGTGTTTTGAGGATTAAATAAAATAATTATCATAAGTGGCCATTTCTTTCCCCATTTCCATTAATATATATCCTAGCAAATATATAAATATGGTATAAACATATAATAAATATAAATCTAAATAATACTGTTGACTAGTCAAAATCTATTCCCAATTCTACTCTCCGTTGCCTGCCTACACTGGAAAATCAGTTGAAAATGTAATAGCCCTAGTTCTAGTAAATAACATCAGCACAAATGTGCTGGGGTTTTCTTAGAATGATTTTACTTATCCTAATAAAAGGGACAGAGGAGGCTATTCCCTCCCTCTTTCTTCATGCCTTAACCAAGGTCAGAATTTCTAGACTCACAGAAACCATCCTGAGTCCAGGAGAGGAAAGTCAATACAATTTCAGGACAGAAATCCTGACACGATTAAATAGGTAAGCAATGCCAACAACGGCTTATTCAACATGTCTTATTAGTCAAAATAGTAACTTTAGTTTAGAGAAATGTATGTTGGTTGGGTTTTCTGCTTCTTTTTAGAGTGGTGCATTCTCATAAGAGTTAATCTCCTTCTGTCTGCAAATTAGCTCCAAGAAACCAAAAGAAAAGAAAACATATAACCTTTACAATGTTAACAATTTTAATTTTTTATGTTGTTACATGTGTTCCTGGCCAGAAGCTTTCTTATTCTTTACCTTAATATTCCTGAGAATGAGAATATAAAGTGACATATGTAGATATCATCCCTCCCTTACACTTAATGACTTCTTTTATTTTTAAACTTCAGAAAGAGAGAAGGTTAGATTCATTTAACATGCATCAGATTGAACTGTGGAGAGAGTCTTTGAGGTAGGTTCTATTATTATCATTCCCATTTTACAAAGGAGGAAACTGATGAATTGAGAGGTCTAAGAGAATGACTCAGGCAATGTAGGTTTACATTATATTATTGGAGCCTTGTGTTCTTTATTAGTAAAATAAACTATTCGACAAGATGGCTTCCAAATTTTCTCTCACATCTAATTTTACACTACTTTTAGAATATTAACTGCCAGTTTCTCCTACTTCTAATGTCCCCATCACCATAATTAGAGAAAAGCACCATCAGTGGGGAGACAGTTTAGCATAGAGTATGGACTGAAACATAAGCTAGGTTTTAATCCTGTCTAAGCCATGAGAATGAGTCTAAGCTGAGCAGGGCTGTTGGGGAGAGGACACTGTGGACACCACTCATTCATAGGGTCACCATGAGTTATAACTGACTCAACAAGAACTAACAACAGCACCTTAGCTAATTTCACTAGCTGTATGACCATGGGGAATTTACTTAACTTTGTTCTAAGTCTAGTTTCCTCTATTGTGTAATTGTGTATTATACCACATAGACAGTACTTTGACCTGAGAAATCAGTGAGATCATCCATAGAAAGTGGTTAACTAACACACAGGAGCTAGCACATGAAGCTCTACAAATATTAATCATCATTTTTACTGTTATTGCTGCTGTGAAACTATGAAAACTCTATTTCAAACAAACTGATAAGAACTTTCCTATGAATTAAAATTGACGGTCATGAAAGCACTCACTAACATATTTGATAAATTACATTCTTCTACATAATATCATATTATTAGCAGTTTTCTTCACATGCATGATCTCTTTTCCTGGAAATCATGAAAAATAAATTTGAAATTTATTTTACTAGGCCTATAACAAAGGCCTATAAAATTCCTACCAATGATACTAACAAAGTAACTTTCCTTTAATTTCCAATACTAGCCTGTAACTATGTGTATGGTAGGGTGGTAAAAAAAAAAAAAACCAGAACAGTTTTACACCAAAGATTACATTTAAAAAAACTGGATGCCATCCAATTATCAGATCCTAATAACATATATCCCAAGGCACTTAAGGAACTGACTGAAGCAATTACTGAGCCACTAAATATTATTTATGAATTCTTAGAGGGCACAGTGCCTCTGATAGCAATAACTCATCACCTTTCTTTTAGAGAAGGAAAGAACAATCTAAAAGTAACAGGCCAATCACATTGATGAGTTGGCCAGTGGATCCCAATCATGCTCCACAGAACAAAACTTCTCCATCTTTCCCACACATTATTATCCACACCCCTCTTTTAACATCAGTTGAGTGTAATTTATTTTATAAATTGAATTCGGTTTTTAAAATAAAGCTTAAGAGCTAAAAAGAAAACAACAAACACACTTTTGAATTACTATAACTGAAAAGATAAGAAAAATGAAACACTAAATTGTTTAAAATTAATAAAAACTAAATATATATATATATTTATTTATTTCCAAGGCTTTTTTGATCCACAACAGTTTGTCAAATGAGATTGAGTACTACCAGGATGTTGAGATATTGAAAGTGAGGTTTTATTCTCTGCTTTTCATTTCTGCCACTTAAAGTATTAATGCTTAGCTATTATTGAAATCCACACAGCTCAAAGTGGAGATTTATCTAGTTAATAACAATGAGCTAATGAGTATCCGGACCATGCTTACCAGCTCATAGAGTATGGCCACCACTGAGTTTTCAAGAACATTAGTGACCTCTCACCAAGAGACTTTTTTTAAGGTTTTACTGAGACAGCATCCCTGGCCTTCGTGGCAGGTGTGGCTACCGGAGTATCTAAGTAGTTTGTAATATTAAATGAATTCAATATTGCTATCTCCTTGAGCCTTTTAACTCCTTCCTCTGCAGTATGCCAGGGAAATTCCAGCACTAAATGTTTTTGATGGTAGGCCAGCAATGAGCCTAGCCCATAATTAGCAAGCCTCACTGATTAAAATCACTCCAAGGTGCTTAAACCAATGCATTAAGTTTCGTAAGTTTTGTGGATATGTGCATATCAGTTATTTTTGTCCAATTGAATAACACCCATAGAATCCACACTTTACTTTTACATGCTCCTAAATTCTGCTAACACGTGCTGATATGGTTCTACGACCCTTTCAGTGTATACACTATACTCTTCCAGAGCAGGCTTTGCATGTCTTCATCTGGTCCATGGTGGGATTTAACTCTTATTATGGGCAGAGGAGACGTGAGGGACAGTGGCAGTGAGTACCAAGGAGAACTAGCACTTTGTGAGATACCTCACCCAGCAGCACTCATTTTTTCATTCAAGGGGAGTCTTATTCCCTCAGATGGGGTAGGGAGGTATCCTTCAAAGATGTCCCTGAAGATTTCTGATTTCTATCTCATAGTCTGGGTTGTATTTTTATGACTCTGAATTTGTCCCTGTCATTTTGTATGATCTCCAGGGTCTTCAGAAGTATCCAGCTGATTAATGGCCTGTATAGTCACTATTGCTACCATAGGACCAAGTGCCATAGCACCTGCTCTCCTGCTCGCTTGATTTGTACTTGCACTTAAGCCCATGCCACATGAGTGACATTTTAAGTAACCATAAATTACGAATGTCCTTTTCTTTCCTACCAAAAGATTATCTATGTGTCCCACAAATGTATGGAGCTATCCAATCTAAGAATCAATTTTTCAAGCCATCTCCACCATCAAGTACTTTATCAGTCATGTTCCTAACAGAGATGGCACATGCAATCTGGCTAATTTGTGAAAAGTTTAATAAAGGACTACTTACCAAGCAGTGGGGAAGATATAGGAAAACAAATGAGGGAAGCTGTAGTTCCTCTGAGCTAACGACAGTTGAGTACCATTATCAGTTTGGGGCCTGAGGGGCAGGGGAGTGTGTAGTTATGAGAATGTGGACTTGTCCCCCTGAAAAAAGCTGGTGCAACTGGAGGCAGAGAGTTGAGCATGGGAATGCACAACCTCACTTTGCTCTGCTCAAATATCTGAATTCAAAGGAGTAAGTGAAAATTATCCATCACTCATAATCTTAATAGGGAAGACATTCCCACTGGGATCTGGTAGCTGAAAATTAGGAGTTCAGAATTCATTCTAAGTGCAATGAAAAACCACTTAAAATTTTTAAGTTGAGAAATAACATGGGATTCAATTGATGATTTAAAAATAATTCTCTGTCTGTCCTCTAGAAAATGGATTGGAAAAGGTCAAGAGAGAAAATACAGTGATGGATTTGACGTTATTGCAATAGTCCACACAAGAGATGATGTTCCTTTTTATTAGAAATATGGCAATAGAGATAGATATGAGGGTGTGACCCGAGGCCCATGGAGGTGGAATTAAGAGGAATTAGTGGTAAATATAATATGGAGAATAAGGAAGAAGATGTCAAATATGAATCTCTTCTGGACTCACTAACAAGCTACAAAGTGGTGTAATTCATTAAGATCTGTTCTGCACAACTAGTTGAGAATTAAGTTTGAGAAAAATCCCTGAAGAGAGAAGAAAGTACTATGTAAAAAGTCTCACGAGTTGTTTAGATTTCTAGGAACAAATCACATTTTATTGTAGTCTATTTCAGCATGTTGGTATCTAACCACAAATAGAAAAGTCAGCTTTATGGCTGTATTCCGTCACTGGCAAATGGGAGCTTTCAGGGACATCCACTCACCTCTTTGAGATAAATGATGTTAGTAACTGAAGGCAATAAAATTACTTGTGACAGGTGAATAGCATATTGATTTTACTCTATTTTCCTCTGGTAATGTTTTAAGAAATATTCATAAGAATTTAGGTTTCAGGCCTAATCAATTGAAAATAACAACAGAATCAATTTATTAATTAACCCATTCTCAATATTTCTAGCTTCTGTGTTTATTTGCTGTAGCTTGTATATCTTCTATTAATCAACATTTTATTAACTCTTTCCAAGATTATATACTTCACAGAGATGCCAAGGGATGAAACAGAGCTTAGTTCCATTGTCTGTCTTCTCCCCTTTCCAAAATTTCTGAACATTTTATTGACTTATCTGATAGGAAGCTTGTTATACTTTATGAGACAAACTTGAATGCCCAATGTTTTTTTTTTCTTTTCCACACTAATTATAGCTACTTACACTGGGATAGAAGAGGATGAAGACCCCCCATGTCTGATAGTCCTACTGCTACTTTCAATGGTGGTTTCTTCTGATACCCTCCAGTAGGTAATTTTGTCAGTGGCTTTTGCAAGGTCTTTAACAGAGAATCTTGGCAACCATAGTGTGACTCAAACATGTCTTTATTCAAGTTTTTATCAATGGTGCCAGAGTCTTTTGTGAGCAGCTACTCTAAGCCACTTCAGTTAAGAAGACTAGCACCTAGATATTCATGGCAAAAATGTCCAGAAATTGATATTCAAAAAAATGCATCATTTCACAAGTTCTTTGCTTCCTTGGAGGTTAGAATGCTCTGAAACAGTTTAAATTTCTCTGTGTAAAGTTTCAGTATTAAATAATCCATGATGCTTAATAACCCCACCAAAAGCTGTCTTGTGAGCCTCATAATTATCTCTGTCACTGCTAATTTGTAGAGGTTCTATATATTTCCTTTACAGAAATACAAAGTCAAAGGGAAAGCATGACTAAATTTATTTAAAGATTTGTTAAGGTTAACTTTCCTGGAGCACATGTTCCCTTAAATGGAGAGTGCCTACGGTGTTTATAATGTGTGCTTGCCTCTGAAGGCCTGAGTCAGGAGAAACTTCCAGAAATGTTTGACAAGCTCTTTGTGTTTGAGGGCTTTATTTTAATTATGCTGAATAATCAGGAGAATTGAAATAGAATGCTATAAATACAAGCATTTTTTGCAAGTTTCCCAAAACAATGCATTTTTAATGTGCCTAACTTTTTACACCTGCTATAGGAAAAGAAAAAATGATCTACACAAGCTCTTTCAACAACAAAAAAATACTTCTTGATGGTAAAGGGCAGCAAGACAATTTGCTCTTGTTTATAGTGAATTTATAGACTCACTTTTAAAAAGTAAAGCTTTTGTTCTTAACAACAACAAAAAAGTGTACACATGGATACCAATGAGTGATCGATGCTGGTAATGTGTTTGGCTGCCTAACTGGTTCTCACCTTCTTTTAGGTATTAACCTAAAAAAAAAGTACGTACATGGATGTCAAGGAATGACAGGCATTGCTAATGAGCTCTTTTTGTTACATTTTATTCTCCCACCTTTCACAGTCAGTTGTCTTTCATTTCCACTTTCATGCTGAAACTTACAAAGGTAAAATGCCTTTTTAAATATGTGAAGTATCCTTGTTTTGTTAAAAACTGCAAAGGATTATAAGATAATGCAATGAATAATTATATGTCAACAAATTAGATAACCTAGAAGTGGATAAATTTCTAGAAACATACAACTTACTCAGGCTGAATCATGAAAACTTAAAAAATATTAAAAGACCAATAAGAGTAAAGAGATTGAATCAGTAATCATAAGTCTCCCAACAACCCTGGCTGGTGTGCCTCAGTGGGTTGGTTGCTGGTCTATGAACCAAAAGGTCACCGGTTTGATTCCCGGTCAGGGCACATGCCCACATTGCGGGCCAGGTCCCCACTTGGAGGCATGTGAGAGGCAACTGATCAATGTTTCTCTCTCTCTTTCTCCCTACCTTCTCCTCTCTCTAGGAAAGCCCAGGACCAGATGACTTCATTGGTGAATTCTACCAAACTTTTAAAGAAGAATTAATACCAGTCCTTTTCAAATTCTTCCAAAACACTGATGAGGAGAGAACCCTTCCATACTCATTTTATAAATCCAGCATTATTCTGATACCAAAGCCAGACAAGGACACTACACAAAAAGAGAAAATTGCAGGCTAATCCCTGATGAATATAAACAGAAATCCTCAACAAAATACAAAAAAAACTGATTTTAACAACACATTAAAAGAACTATACACCATGATCAAGTGGAATTTATTCCTGGGATACAATTATAGTCCACATCTTTAAATCAATAAATGTAATATACTACATTAACAATGAAGGATAAAAATCATATAATCCTCTCAGTAGATGCAGAAAAAGCATTTGACAAAATTAAACACCCTTTCATTAAAATAAACTCTCAACAAAATAAGTAAAGAATGAATTAACATAATAAGGTCATATATGATAAGCCCATGACTAACACCATACATAATGGTTTAAAGCTGAAAACTTTTCCTAAGGTCAAGAACAAAGCAATTGTGCCCACTCTTGTCACTTCTATTCAACCATAGTATTAGAAGACCTAGCCAGAGCAATTAGACAACAGAAAGAAATAAAAGTTATCTAAATCAAAAAGGAAGAAGTAAGATTGTCTCTGTTTGCAGATGACATGATCTTATATGGAGAAAACTTTAAAGACTCTACCAAAAAAAATTGTTAAAACTATTAAGTAAATTTTGTTGCAGGATACAAAATCAACATTCAACAATCAGTTGTGTTTCATTATACTAACAAGATACTATCCAAAAATTTTTAAGGAAACAATCCCATTTACAATAGCATCAAAAACAGTAAAATACTTAGGAATAAACTTAATCAAGGAGGTAAAAGATCTGTACACTGAAAACTATAATACTCTGATAAAAAAAAATTGAAGAGACAAATAAATGGAAAGCTATTCAATATTCATGGACTGAAATAAATAATATTGTTAAAATGTTCATTCTTCCCAAAACAAGTCTATAGATTCTATGCACTTTCTATCAAAATTATAATAAGATTTTTCATGGAAATGGAAACTCAACCCTAAAATTTCTATGGCACAACCAAAGACCATGGATACCTAGAACAATTGAACAAGAAAAGCTGGAGACTCATATAGCCTGACTTTAAACTATATTATAAAAGCTATAGTAAATCAAAAGAGATAAAAATAACAGATAGATAAAGAACATATAGATAAAAAGAACAGAACAGAGAGTCCAGAAATAAACCCATGCATATATGATCAACATATAATTTTCAACAAAGGCACTAATCATACACAATGGGGAAAAATAATCTCTTCAATAAATGGTGCTGGGAAAACTGGATAACCACATGCAAAAGAATAAAATTAGACCCTTATTTTTCACCATACAGAAAAAAAACAACATAAAATAGACTAAAGACTTGAATATAAAACCTGAAACTATAAAACTCCTAGGGAAAAAAAGCATAGATGTAAAAAATTTTGACATTAATTTTGGCAATGATTTTTTTGGGGGGAGGGTGAGATTTGACACCCAAAGCACAAGCAACAAAAACAAAAACAAACAAGTGGGAGTATATCAAACTGAAAATTGTCTGCACAGCAAAGGAAATAATTAACAAAATGAAAGGACAACCAGAAGGATGGTAGAAAATATTAGACAATATCCAATAAAGGATTAACATCCCAACTATATAAGGAGCTCTCACAACTCAATAGCAAAAAATAAATAAAAATTAAAAATTAAATTAACCCACTTAAAAAATGGCCAAAGAACTTGAGGAGACATTTTCCAAGGAAGACATATAAATGGCCAATGGTTATATAACAAGAGGGTCTACATCACTAATCATTAGGAAAATGCAAATTAAAGCCACAATTAAATATTGCCCTATAGCTGTTAGAATGACAAAAGATCAAAAGGTCAAAAGACAGCAAGCATTAGCAGAGGAGCGGAGAAAAAGAAACCCTGGTGCAAAGTTGGTAGGAATGTAAACAGGCAGAGCCACTATGAGAAACAGTATGGAGGTTCCTCAAAAAATTAAAAATAGAACTACCATAAGATCCAGCAATACTAGATCTGAGTATACATCCAAATGAAATAAAATCACTATCTCAAACAGATATCTACACCCTCATGATTTTTGTGGCATTATCTTACTAAAATGCCAATATATGGAAACAAGGTAAATGTGCATCAATGAATGAATGGAATAAAGAAAATACGGTGTGTGTGTGTGTGCGCACGTGGGAAATAAGACAGACAAAAACCCAAATATTACATGATTTCATTTATGTGTAGAATCAGAAAAATCCCACAAAACTCCCAGCTCATATTAATGGAGAGTATAATGGTGAGGTGGGGGAATAAGGGACTTTTTAAAAGAAGAAATAAAGAAAGTAAATGTGTCAGGGTGTTATTGTTGAGTGGGTAGGGTTTCAGTTTGCTCAGTGAAGAACTCTGGAGATGGATGATGGTGATGGTTTCACAACAACATGAATGTTAAATGGTACACTTAACCAAGCTAAGGTAGTGAATTTTATGTTATATGTATTTTACTACAATACAAACTAACAGGAAAAATTGCTATTAAAAGAACAGAACCCACAGAATTAATAAGAGCAGCAACAACTGATGATGATGATTATGATGAGTGATACAAACTGAGCCTTCATTTTAAAGCTGGGGTGTCAGACTCATTTTCACCAGGAGCCACACCAGCCTCACAGTTTCCTTCAAAGGGCCGAATGTAATTTTAGGCCTGTATAAATATAACTACTTTTTAACATTTAAGTGAGAGCTTGGTGCTGCAGCTGGGTAGAAACAAGGTGCCAGGCTGGATAAAACAAGGTGAAGGGCCGGATTCAGCCTGCGGGTCTTGTGTTTGCCACCTGTGCTTTAAAGACTGTAGAGTCTTTGAAAATTTGGAGGGGAAAGGGGAATTGCAAGAAATAGGCTCACTTGTTAGGACTTGTTTTATTAAGATTTAATCCATATTTGATGTGATGTCCATCAGGACCCCGACATGTACTCCATAACTATGGAAAATAAATAAAAATAAAACAAATTTAAAAAAGGAAAAATTGAAAACAAAGATACATTTTACAAGTATGTTAGAACAGTCTTCAATAGAGACTCAGGTTCTTGGCATTTAACTTTTCCTTAACAACTCTACAAATAAAAAGATAGATGGATTAAATTCATATTAAAAAAAGGATATTTAAATTCCTTCAGAAGAAGGCTTTTTAGGTATACACACATATTCATTTATAGATACAGTAAATGGTAATGAAACAAGAGCTTTGAAATTTCATAAATGTTGTACACTGCATATATTCAGTACTTTGGAACTTGCCATTACTTCATCTGGCCTCCTCACCCCAATCAGTTAAACTCTGAGTTTTTTTTTATATGAAAACTGATAATCCAAACCCTACTTCTAGAGGTGGATCTAGGTTTTCTATGGCTTCTACAATTCAGAGTGCCCTCTCTAAGAAAAAGAATAAAAAGTCTATGTATGTGAAATGCATTGCTCGTGTCCCTCCCACAAACATCATCAGCTGCAGGGTAAACCTGCCTCTCCCTGTTCCTCATTTCATAATAAGGAATAACAGCTTTTTTCAGCTTGAGTGCAATCATGCTCTCTCGCTCTCTCTCTGAAGAACTAAAGTAGTACTTTCTTTTCCCAACAGATCTTAATTTACCTTTTGAATCAATGTTTCTGTTTCCTTAGCTAGGAGAAACAAGTTCAGCTGCTTTGAAACAGGTTTCTATGTCTATTTGGATAGCTATAAATGGCAGTAGTGTATGCATGAAATTACTCAAAGAATCTGAACACAAAGGAAAATATAAATTTAAGAGACTATAAAGGCAAGTGCAACCAGATTACTTCTAGCAACTTGTCTTCAGATTCTAGTTGCCATATCATAAAACATGACAACTACAAAAAATAGAGAATAGAAAGATACTGGCAAATAATGTTCATACTTTCATTTACTATGGGTTATTACATTTACAAGAACCACATAGAATATATTTTGGCTGCACAAATCCACTTAAAGTGAATTTTAATTCAACATTTTTTATCCTGCATTTTCCTAAAGAAAAGCTCTCATGGGGATTCTGGCTAAACAATTCCAATTTCATAAGTTTCTTACCTGGCAAGCAAGAGCATACGCTCATTAATTTTAACCATTGATTCCAGATTAACAATGAGTTAATATACCATATGTGCTATAAAGATTGACATAAAAAGAGCTTTATTCAATATTTGTTTTTGTTATCTCCATACTTTCTTACTAAACAGCCTACTTATGAATATGGTAATGAATAATTTGGATTCATAGTTTGCTTTTGTTAAACAAAGATTTTGAACTACCTCAGGAGAATTTCAGACTTGAGTCTCCGCTTAAAATATCCCTGTCAGGTAGTGAGTGTTAGATTCCAACTTTCCTCCAAGCCCCTGAACTGAAACCCCTTGAGAGACAAAGAGGCCACCTCCTGAGAAAACGATTGTAAACAGTTGAACAAATAATTGCTGTCTTGTAATACTACATCATGCTTCATGATCTCAGGGCTTATGTCTAGGAGATAATGTCTGAACTGATGTTTCAGCCAAAATTCATAAATTCTGGGATTAAACATAGTGTGTATCATCTATTTCCTAAGAATAAATATTATGAAAATAGAAATAAATACAACCTCCATTACTCTAAAAATGCACATGAAAGCCCAAGTGCAGACTTCCCGGAACAGGCATGGGGAGCCATTTGAGATAATCTGCTGTAAAGAGGCAGAGCATCTCTCCCTGCAGCATCCCCACAGGAAGCACCAGCCACATATAGCTTTCAAACCACAGGTCACTGAATATCGCTTCCCATGCTTCCTTTCCTCTCACCCCTTCTCTCCCAAAGAAAGAGAGTACAATTTGTTTTTAGTGTCTGTAAGTTTTGACAATTGCATCCCACCGACTTCTGGACCCCATTAAGGGCAATGTATATTCTATTCCATTTAAATGCAGCATCAGTTTATATTTTGGCTCTTTCTAATCAAAATTTGGGAAACAAGGTCTGTTTGCCTATTATCATTAACAAAATAGATTTCCAGCAGAAAGGGGTGGGAAGATCTACCTCCTTTGACTCTCACTTAAGTATTTTTGACTTCTTGACATCACAAATTTTACCCATGATGATTCATGCCCAGATTGTATAAGGAGGTGAAATATTTAGAATAGTGATTTCCACAAGGTAATGCTCAATAAATGCCAGCTATTGCTGTGAGAAAACAATTCTGTTATAGGAAAAGTCTGTGGCCTAAAATCTCCTATGTATATTCAAGGACTCTACCACGTGTCTATCCCTTTTACTTCAGACATTCAAATTCTTGCCACATTTTTCAGTCTCAAAATTACAGTACTTACTTTTTCTAGATTCCCAAACTCTTTGATACACAGACATCCAGGAGTTAGACAAAACTTTGGCCCAGGTGATTTTATGTATTTGGTCTTAGAGAAAACAATTTTCAAACACATACTGTGTCCCTGCACTGTGTTCGACATTAGGAAATTGTAACAAAAGAAATGAAAGAGCCCCGGCCAGGTAGCTCCCATTGGTTGGAGTGTCATCCCATACACCAAAAGGTTGTGGGTCCGATCCCTGGTCAAGGTACAAATGGGAGGTGACCAAGTGATTTTTTCTCAACCAATCTATGTTTCTCTCTCATCTCTCTCTCTCTCAAATTAATTAATAAACATATCCTCAGGTGGATGCAAATAAATTAATTAATTAAAATGAACGTTATTGCCTCAGATCTCTTAATTGAGGTGGCAGGGTAGAAAATAGGAGGAGGAAGAGAAAGTAAATGAGTAAACTAATAACTGTAAGTTTCTGTATCACTCTTTCTTTTAATATACAAATGACAGAGGTCCAAATAACGATCCTGTCCTGTGCCCTGTGTCCTAATCTGTTGTTTTCATCTCTGCAGTTGCTTTGAGAGTTCCCAGTAAGGTCTAGTACACACCACAGTTCATTTCCGACGGACCTCAGCCATGTCTCTCCTCCAGATTGCTGCCCAGGCTTCTCCGTGTGGAGCTCCCTCTGAGCCACTTCATTTGCTACGGTCAACTTTCTGATCAGCTTCATCTTCAAGCAAAGGTGAATCTAAAAGGTTTAAGAAGGCAGGGACCATATCTGGGGTTTCATACATTATTATAACCTCAGAACCTGGTGCAGTGTGTAGGTAAATATCTATTGGATAAATAAATGAATATGTGAAAGAATTAGTGAATGAGTATATAAAAGAGTAAAGAAGATTTTTGTTTTTCTCTCTTCTCCTCATTAAGTCCTGGACCCCTTACTCTCTATATAGAGAATCAAGAAGAAGCACTAAAAAAAATTCAGTTGTTGTCATATTAATTTCCATAACTATACCTATTGCCCATAAGAAAAAAACTTGTGTTATATTATCTTAGAGTATTCTAATATCAAATATCTCAGTGTATCTGAGATTTCATATCTGTATAATCAAAATGCTGTCCAAGGCAGTCCTCTCAAAACAAAGGTAGCATGCTTTTCCTCTCTTCAAAGGATGGATTTCAGCTTCTATCCTCCTTCTCCTCCAATGCAGAAATAGTTGAGAGTTACTGAATAGCTCATATTTGTCTCCACTATAGGATAGTGGCAGTGGTGATGGCACTGATCATATAGTTAACATTTATGTCAGTGCTTTAATATAATATTTCAACACTCCATAACAAGTTGTTCATGAACTACAAACTATAACCCCCTATTTATAAACAGAGAAACTGAGGCTTACTGAGGATAAAATTATGATGGATAATTGGTATATTCAGGACTCAAATTCAAGTGTGCTCACTACCAACCCATGCAATTTAGTACATAAGTGATCATTTAGGTGCAGATCACGACCATATTTTAGTGGACTGACATAGTAAATTGTACTACTGAAGGTTCTATACCAACACCTCACCCCATCCCCCTTCCATTGCTTATCTATTTTCTATGGGTGGAATTACACTTCCCATCTTACTGCCTTCAATCTGGTCATATGACTTGGTTTGATTAATGAAATGTGAGCTGAAATACTGTTTGCCAAATCCCAAAACTTTACATGCAAGTATGTGATTGAGCTCAGCCTCATACTCACTCTTTTTGCCATGAGAAGGGTCATGCTCCAAATGTAGGAGCCATTGAATTTGGAGTATTCCATTTGCAACAAAGATGACTAATATTACTGATAGATTATACATTTATACTTAGTTAAATAAATAGAAAAGGAAGATGCAATGAGCCCTATCAAACATACTTAGCTGTGAAAAAAAGGAGAAAGACAAAGCAAATGCCTAAAGAAATCAGGGCACATGAAATTAAACATTTAAATATAGTTCCTTTTTAAAAAGAGATTTACCTAACATTATGCAAAGTGATAATTTGTCACTTGAAGTCTGAAAATAAGAACAAGAAAAAAAGAAATAAAAATATAGAGCACCCTTCAGGCTGTAAGGAAGATAGACTATGTAAGAAACAGACTCATAGATGCAGACAACAGACTGACAGCTGTCAGAGGGGAGGGAACTGGGGGGGGGGGGCTGGGTTAAAAAGATAAGAGAATAAGCAAAGAAAAAACCCTCATAGATACAGACAACAGTTTTGTAATTACCAGAGGGAAAGTGGGTTGGGGAGAGGTAATAGAGAGTTAAGGAGAATAAATAGTGATGGAAAGAGACTTGACTTGGGGTGGTGAACACGTAATGCATTATACAGATATACAGGTGATCCTATACCTGAAACCTATATAATTGCATTTACCAATGTCACTCCAATAAACTCAAAAAAATTTTTTAAAAACAAATAAACAAAAAAAGATTGACTATATAGAAAACACTCACCACAATTCATTGAGTAAATTTTCTGAAAATTTAAGAGCTGGAATTCAGGGTCCAAGTACTGCAAATAGATATGGCTCTTGATAACTACGTTTCAGATATGATGCTAAGCACATTGCATTAAATGGAAAATTCCCATTAAATTGTCACAGCAACTCTACCTGATTACATCTCTATTATAGATGAGAAAGCTGAGACCTAGAGTGGAGCTATGCAGTTCCTCTGAGGCAGAGACCAGATTTGGACAACAGCAGTCCGGCTCAATAATCTGTGCCTCTAAATGATAGGGGAACTAAAGAGTTAAAGGCTTTAGCTTCCTCATAGTTGATAGGCTTAGTGATTAATTCATTGTGGAAAGCTGTTATTCCAGGAACTGGAATGCATGACTATGTGACTCCAGGAGATGATAAAAAATTCCTCCTTGTGCCCCAAGGTGTCTACAAGGTATGGAAATTCTATCTGAGCCATTGGGTTCCAGGGAGGGACACAGATAAAGAGCTACTGATCAACAGATAAAGAAGCACCAGGAAAATCACCTCTGGACTGCAACTCTTATCCAATTAACTGTTTTTCCAAATCCATCATCTACCTTTTCTTGTTATGAAAAGATCAGCTTGAGATCAGATGTTAGGATGGGTTTTGAGGATACATAACCCACTGTCTTCTCAGATTGCCAGCATCTGAATACGAGCCCATAAAGAGTCAATCCTTGTTTCTACTGTTTGGTTCTGGTAGTGACAGGCAGCACTAACCCTGACTTTTCTGGTTTCATAAACACTCAGCAATGTTCTTTTGCTTGAGATCATTTTATGAGTGGAGAGAAGGTGTGGTCTAATGTCATTGGTTCTCTTTGAAAGTTGAGTTAAGAGAATAAAGATGATAGATTGTTGATGAGGGAAACGAGAGGAACTTATATTTAAAAGTATTCTAACACAAAGTTGAGGACTTAGCACTGATACCAATTTGCCCAGTGATGTCACTTCCTCCACTAGTGCCTAGAAACTCGTGTAGAAGAAACAACTGATGACAGACCCGATGTAGACTTGAGAGTCTACAGATCAGGTGAAGTGGAAGAACAAAAACATGAAGAGCCACATCTCCGGGTGTGGGAGGGAAGAAAGCAAACCCAGGAGAGACTAGTAAATACTCCCCTTCTTTTGCTCAGACAAGACATAAAAAGTCCCATGACTTTTACCCTTATATTTTTCTCCACTAAGTAATATTTGTTTCTCAGTCCCCTCCCTTTTGCTTGTATAAGACATAAATGCATTACCTTTGCTTTTATTTTTTTCTTTTATTTATTTCTTAACCTATCTCTCTAATATTGTGGCTTTGCACAGTAAATTACAAGATGAGGTCTTGGTAAAATTACCTCCTAAGCTCTCAAAGATAAGAAGCATACTCAGAGCTACACTTATAAAAGCAAAGAAAACACAAATAACAGAAGTTGATGATTTTTCAATTTATAAATCTATCCATAGAGATAATACATGTAGCTGTATTTAAAGCACATTTTGAAGTAAGTTGAAAAACAAAAAGACACAATCCTTCACTCACTGTGAATTCATAGCCTTTGTAATTGAATTCACACCTTCTCCCATCAACAAGGAGAATATTTCTCCTTCCCTTGAATTCGTACCTGCTTTTCGATGTGTCTTAGCCAATAGAATCCAAAAGAAGTAGTATGTCAATTCAAAGCCTAGAATTCAAAAAGTCTTGAATACTTCCTCAATTTCTCTCAAAATCCTACCAGACATAGAAATCAGCCCTAGCTAGCTTACTGGAGGATGAGCAATCAAGTGGAACTGAAAGGAATCACACTAGATAGGGTCATCCTAGATGACCCAACCTCTAGTCAACCTGACAGCTGACCACATACACATCAGTGAGTCCAGCTAAAGCTAGAAGAACCTCATAGCCAAGCTCAGTTCAAGTTGTGGACCAGCAAAATTATGACATAAATCAGTAATTGTTGTTTTAAGTTTCGAATTTCAGGGCGATTTGCGGTACAGCACAAGTTAATAGATTCAGGGAAACTGCTGATTGTCAATGCCCTTCTAAGAGGCATGAATGTGATCCCTGTGAGCTGAGGAAATGTGTCTTTGTAACTACTGGTCTCCTCTCCCAAGTTCGTATTGCCAGGAGTCCAAAGGCTGCAAGGTAATGGCTGATAGACCTAAGTTAAGAGCATGAGTGGAGTGTTTCATCTTCTGCTATCCTAAAATCCCAAATCATACAAAGACAACTAACTCTGGACTCCGCCTATGTTAGAAGAGTCTGGTTCTCTTTACATTTGAGTTTTCATGGTCTGGAATTTTGTGTTGTCATCTGTAAACATTCATCCGTTTTGGGCCCAAAAGTAGACTTGGCAAGGCCAAGAGGGGGTTTGAACAAAACAAGAGTGTCCTTCCCAAGAGAAATGATGACATCAATTTTCAATAGGGACTATGTGAAATATGGACTAAACTGTTGATTGTGTCTCTAGTGACAAAGTATGGGCATAAAAACAGGAAGAGAAAGAGAGATGTTCTCCCCACTTTGGATCAGACAGAGAACCTATACGGACTTTGGGAAGTCAGTGGCAGTGCCTAGGATCAGTGACAGAGTTTGACAACTGACAAGGCCGACAGGAATGTCTGCCTGAGGAAAGCAAAGGCTCTGCAGAAAAGGTGGGCACCGTGATGCCCAGCTGTAAGGAAACATGTTAGTGAGGATGTATAAAGTACCTCCTGAGAATACAAGAAATACCCAAAAACAATATTTGCAGATGGTCAAGTGCCTGGGGCTGTGAGGGAGTAAACCCAGAATAAAACCATTTAAATTCCCTACCTGAATGCATAAACTGGAAGAAAGTTCTGGAGATACCTTAAATATTACAGGATATTAAATGTGGTTAATGTCTCTCAAAATAATTTTTAAAATTAACAAATTCTGAAAATAGTCTCCAAATGAAGTTTCTTGTTTTCAAGATCAACAACTTGCCAACAAGAGTGAGAAAAAGCAATTTCTTGCCTCTTGAGGAAACATGAACTCTGTCTCCACATCCTCTCAGCCACCACCTCTCCTTGCTGCCCCTGTCAATCTAATTAATAACGCCACAGTCTATAGAGTAAACTGGCATCCCCCACAGTGAAATGTTTTCTTCAGTTTCTAATTGGGCCACTTGCTTGTCAGAACTGCTCTCACGAGAAAGCTGTGGCTGAGCAGCCCAAGACTGCTGCCTTGTTTCCCACTGCAGGACGTGACACCCCACTGCAAGAATGCCACCCGCACAGATGCCAAACAAACGCTCTGATCCTGAATGGGACGAGGATGTTTTCATTGGCCTCTGTGATCACCTTGTCAGGTTGGAGGAGACAAAGTCAGGGGAGAAAAGGAGAAAGACTACACTTCCTTGTCAAAAGAATTGTAACTGCTCTGTTTGTTTACTTATAAACATGTCAGAGGCCTTGGGTTTTACATATTGATGTTATCAAAATAAAAAAAGGTAAAGAAAAAAGCCTGGAATTGTTTCCCCTCTCTTCTTTGCCTAACAGAATGTCATCAAAGAGCCACGACTTGTGACTCAGAAAGGAAAAGGAAGGCACTGCTGACACGTCCCAAGGAGATTTCACCCTGCAAACAACCACGCCTAAAGAGGTGTCCTGAACATGCCCAGGCGTTACCTAGGCTTGATTTCAAAATGGTGGTACAAAATCCTGCCTTCTAAATACAACAAATGTTGGCAGCTGAAAGGATTTGCAATTTCTCTGCTTTGGCAATACATAATAGTAATGCTGTCATTTCCTTACATTCTACAACACTGGACTCCAGAGAGATTTCAAATGCATTTGTATTCACAGATTTCTTTGCCCAATACTGAAATGCTCAAATAGGGCTCACAAACCTATAGAGTAAGATTATTACAGTTTCCAACCAAGAAATAGAATAGTTAAATTTCAGTTTCATCATCATCATTCTGTAGGACTCTTCAAGAACCAGTGTGTTTCCAGATGTAGACAGTGAGGAGTCACATGCTCGTATAGGATTCCATCGACCCCTGTCTATTGAACTCAAATCGTTTGGGAGCAAAAGGTTAAAATGCATATTCTTAGGCGCAGGGTGCATCAGCTTTTCCATAGATGAGTTACAGTTACCAGTACTTTAAACAAGTCCCCCCAAAAGATTCTTATTTAATAAGCCAGATCCAGCCTGCTGTATCCCCAACTGGGACATCTTCAGACACCAAGATGTTGTAATTAGTAGCTTCTTACTTTTTGTGTTGTTTTGCATTTTTTAAATGAAATGCTTATATTTAGGTGCCCATCAGTAAATGAATGGATCAAAAAACTATGGTACATTTACACAATGGAATTCTATGCAGCTGAAAGAAAGAAGGAACTCATACCCTTTGCAACAGCATGGATGGAGTTGGAAAGCATTATGCTAAGCGAAATAA
>CM052539.1:122962420-123102427 GCA_028533065.1 Trachops cirrhosus
CGCTTACGTCGACAAGAGCTATGTGAGCTGGTGAATAGAGCACCCTTGCCTTCTAAAAGTTTACATTAGACCCCCCTCAAGCAGATGAACATGTAGCACAGCATTTTTGCCCACAAACAAAAGTCGAACTCCAAGACAGTTGGTAACTGAAATAGAATTGGCAGTTGGTAGCAGAAAAAAATGAACTGTAACTTAACTTCCCTTGGAGAGGAAACAATTCCTCCAGGAAGACGTCAGTGTCCTTTCCAACGTGAAGGCAAAGGCGGAGTGAGCCTGACAGCTGAGCCATAAAAGGCCTGTGAGATACGACAGACAGGACAGCAGGCTCACAGAGAGAGTCTCAAAGGTGGAGAAAGGGGGATAATCTGCAGAGAATAAACAGCAGTTATTCACTGTATGGGGCTTTGAAAGGTTCAAGAAACCTTCCTGCAATGGAAAGGGATCTGACAAAGGATGGGAGACTTGGATTCCTGATTCCGTGGAGATGCCAAGGTTATCCCGAGGGAGCTTCTTGGCGCCCCTCACCCTACCAACCTCCCAGCCTCCCCATGTGATTTTAATAATAGCATTCTTTATGTGTGCAATTGACATTTCCCTATCTTTAAGTTAACACTGAATAAATCATTTTAGAAAACATTTGCTATTTTTATTCTTCTGCAACATAAGTCTAATTTTGAAAATACATTGCAGGGAACAGACAGCTTTAAGGCAAACCTGCTCATTCTCCTTCCCACTGGCTAAGTCCCCTCTAAGTGGAAATATCAAAGAACCACTGCTTTATTTCTAGTCCTGGCTAAACAAAATTTCTCCTTTTCTTTGGAATTGTTTTTTACCCCATCAGAAACATTCAAGGTTAGTCCATGTGACTTCTATAGCCATAGCTAAAATAATATCTTTTATCATTCTCGTGCTATAAAATTTCGCAATGTTATCACCAAACCAAAATCCCAAATTATCTTGTGTTCTGCTCCTTAATTTGCCATGAGACTCTGCTTGTTCTGATTTGATCTCCTGATAGTTGCTAATCTTCTGATGGAGGAAGAAAAATTAATTCCATAAATGGCCCACTGGTGATCAGGGGCTCTGAAATGCTAAGCTTCGTTTGTTAGCAACTGTCCATTGCTCTCTTTGCACAAACCGCAGATTCCATCTCTGGTTCTGTGCCGGCTCCTGGCAAACACCCACACCTCCCTCACTCTCTGTGACCAAGTTAAAAATGAGTATCAAAATAAACCCTAAACACTGCAAAGA
The DNA here is from genome assembly GCA_028533065.1 of Trachops cirrhosus. Classification (NCBI taxonomy): domain Eukaryota; kingdom Metazoa; phylum Chordata; class Mammalia; order Chiroptera; family Phyllostomidae; genus Trachops; species Trachops cirrhosus. Next base: position 122,963,672 of record CM052539.1, read on the forward strand.
CTAATAGAAAATTGAATCCGTCTCTATTTTTGTGAGTTTTGCTAATTCTGTGAATTTTGTTTTTAACTGATGGATGCCATCCTGTGGGGAAACTTGGTAATACTAAGCCATTGCTATCTGGCGACTGGTCAGCGCTGATTCAGTTAGCAAGGGGTAAACGCATTTCACTCTCTGCCAGCACTGGGATCCGGCTAGAATAAACTCAGGATGGTGTCTACCAATATTCCGACTTCCATTGGTGATAGCAGCCTAAATCATGTATTGAAAGACGACTAGCAAATCAATAAGGAAACTGGTTTTGTTCCACAGATGGTTATATTTCCTTCTACAAATATAAAATTTCGAATCTCCCTAATGTCCCACGTGAAGTCTGCACAGAGATTTCCTTCCTTCAGAAAGGAAAGTGTGGTGTTCTATCTCAGTGAGGTAAGAAGTTAATGCTGCTTTATAACTGAGCTTACTGCCCACCTCACCAAATGAATCAACCCGATTAGCTGTCGAGTGCGAACTGCTGAGAGCCCACCACAGAGCGGTCACCTTTACACTTAAGAGCACAGGAAAATTACAATTGCAAAAAAACATTCAGTCACTTACTGTAAAATGGCAAATCCAGTCATTGTCATGAGTGTGGCTTAACACAATTTCATGCCCTCTCGGCCTTGTTCAGTGGCAGTTTTCTCCTCCATGTCTTTGCACAGGGGAAGGTGAATGATGAACGCTGGCAGCCTCACCTGAGGCAGCCGCCTATAAGCCCCGAAAGGCACGCAACATGTCGGCTATCCTGAAGATGTCTCCAGAAGAAAGTGACACCCTGGGAGTGACCCATTAGGGTAGCCATGTTCGTCCAACAGCATTTACCCCGGCAGTAGGTAAACTGTAAATTGTGCCTGGATTCCAAGTTTATCCTCCTTTGTGTATATTTAGGTAGCATTCCGGTGAAGCCATTCTCATGTATGATAGGATTCCCTTGTGCTAAAGTGATGTGAATGCTTTCCTCACGTGAACAATTAGATGTTGAGCTCCTGGAAAGCAACAACACAACAAAATCTTACACAATGTTGCATCTTTCCCAAAACAAAACAGAAAATGAGTAGTGTCTTGTAAGAACTCATTGTTTAGGAACTTGCTTGAAAAACAGAGAGAGAGAAGCAGCTAAGGATAATAGAGTCACCATTGCTTATGGATTTATTTCTTTAAATTGCCTCATAGCATCATAGGAAAAGTTGTGCCCATTTTTAGAATTACCAATTTTTCCCCATAACAAAGAAAAACCAAACCTAAACCAGGAAGTTCTGCAATAACCATAAATACCCAGCTTACCTGGCACACATAAGAGACAGAGAAAATAAAAGACAGAACAAGAATGAAAGGGCAACTCAATCAAGATGAACCAGAGCAGTCATGTCTACCCCTGAGCCAGCGACTATGACTCCAAGAATTAGACATGCTGATTGGTTCAGGTCAACGGTGGCCATTCCTGAACTGAAGGTGGCGTGAGCAGAGGAACAATGGATAGAGCCAGAAGATCTGGGGGATATTTGGAAAGGAGAGGAAGGAAATGAGTTCCAGAAATGCAACACAGCTGTCTACCACTGCAGTCTGATTTTCAATATGTACATTAAAAATATACCCTTAAAGTAAAAATTACAATGCATATGTTTTGCTCTTTGAAAATAAATTAGAAGATTAGTATTTTTAAATAATTATCAATTCATAGTGTGCTGCTGTGCTATAGTTTGGTAACAAACACAAGTTTGAAGTGTAGAATGATCACTTTTCTATCCTTTATTTTATATATGTAGCTGCATATTCTTTCCCTGTTTTGAGATTCTAGATGTAAATTTGAGGCCCTTTCTGAAGCTAAGGCTCTGGCCAAATTGCAAAATAGCAAAAGGCAGCCTTCACCACCATCACCATACACAGGGTCCCTACCCCTTCTGGTCCTTACAGCTTTATTCCTAAGCTTTCAAAGGCAATCACAAAATTAGAAAGAAGTATATGTTCAAATAATGAAAGTGAATATAAATCTTCTTTCTCAGTGTATATTCAGAAAAGTAAACTCCCTGTTAGGGAGAATTACTTAATTTCCATGAAGGTGAGGATGCACCATAGTAAAGAGCTTTGGAGACTGGGTAAAAGGCTCAAGTTAAGCTGAGCTCTCTGGAGGACTGCAGAAGCAGTTTATTTTAAACATGCTAAAATGTTAGGGTATTATCTTTCTAATAAGATGAGATCAAAGAGAGAAGTCAACAAACAGAATTAAGAAAATAGATTCTGTTTTGGGTTCAAAAGTTCAAAGTGTGCACCTTCGGGCTTCCTGCCGACTCCCCACTAAGGTTTGTACAGAGGGTTATGATGTTCCAGAGAGCTTGCAGAGAAGCCAATAAGGATTTCTTTGATATTTCCAAGCATAAAGGCACCCTGTAGCTTCCACGTGGACTATGTTCTAAGAGCTCAGGTTGTGAGTTGTTTATTTAGGACACAGTTTGCATTTTCCCTAGAGACAACCAGAGAGCTAAAGCCCCTGAAGCAAAGTCCTGTCCTGAGGATTTTGTGAAACTTAAATGCCATGCCGAAATATTCCTGTGAAAAATGGTGTTGGGGGAAAGCCCCAAAAGTCTAAATTCAGGATTGATTCTGAAGAATTGACACCTAGCCTTACTCAAAGTCTTAAGAGCTACATAGGAGAAACTTACATACATGCATGGCCAAGGCAACTACTCCCACTGGTACCCGTGGGGAAGAATCCACATTCCTCCCAGGACAGGCTCTCCTTTTAACAGGAGGGTAATAGTAAAACCTCCTGGTGGGTAGTCATGTAGACCACCAGAAAGAACAATGCATTCTTCAGCTAACAGATAACAGCAGGCAGTCATCACACTCTATACATTAGACGCCTTCCTGGGGCCTGACATCCATCTCTTGGTGTGGCATTCGGTTTTCTGAGTAGTCAGCCAAGCCTGAGGATACAGAGAGTTAAACAGAGAGTCCAACATTTTCCAGATAACTTTGCTGCTGGAGCCATAGAGTATCTAAAGTGAGTTCCCTACAAATGGATTCAGGATTTCAGCTTGGAACAGCATTTCCCACCAATTTCCGGTCCCTGGGCCAGGGGTCTGGGCTCCTAAAAAGGGAAAAATGGTAAAATATAGGATTATAGAAACTCTAAAGGTGACAACCTATGATACCCAAGAAGTAAAAAATACCCTCCTCTCCTCACATTTCACCCTTCACCTCCACAGCCCGGGACCCCTGCTTTCCTAGCTGACCGTTTATTTGTAGGACAGTGCCTAATTCACCTTCTCAGCTTTTCTTTATGATAAAATAAACACATCACAGTTTGAGATTTTATAAAGGGTTATATTTTAGGTGAAGGTAAGGAGTAGCTATTAAAAAGACTATCTCTTCTTTTGACTTTTTTGACTGTTTTTTTACTTTAACTAGCATGTAAGTCAGTAAAACTGCTGTGAATTCAAAAATATCAAATTTTTACAATATTTAATAATAAGAAGCACCTTACTAGCCTTATAAACATTAGATGGCTAATGAATCTTTCAAATTGCCAGGCCTCTGAGAAGTAATTTATATCATAGGACAATATAGATTAAACATGAATCACCTAGGCCCTGGCCAGGTAGCTCAGTTAGTTAGAGTGTTGTCCTGATACACCAAGGTTGTGGGTTTGATCCCCAGTCAGGGCACATACAAGAATCAACCAATAAATGCATAAATAAGTGAAACAACAAATTGATGCCTCTCCCTCTCTCTCAAATCAATAAATTTTTAAAAAGCATAAAAGAATCACCTATTTCTTTTTTATGCTTTTTAAGAATTTCTTATTGAATTTATTGGGGTGGCACAAAACCTACATGATTTTTTTTAAATACATCTATCCCACTAAACTTAAGATCCATGAGAGCAGAGATAATATCTGTCTCTCCTTGTGTCTGAGTACCTAAGATAGTGCTTAGTACCTAGTCAGTGCTCCATAAATGTTTTCGGGGTGCATAAACATAAAAGGATATAACAGATTGCTTCAACCTAGTTGAGGAAAGACAACGTTTTCACCTGTGACACTCATTTACAAAGCAATGTTGACACGGAAGTGGTTAAACTACATGACTTTTAAAGTGTTATCTGATCTCAAGACTCTATGATTCCGCATCACCTATTTCCATTATTGGATTTTAAATGGTGAAAATTCATTTAATGTTGCTTTATTCAGAGCTAAAATGAAAGTTCAAAATTAGATATGTGATGTAACTGCAAATAGTTATAATCGAGCAAGTCCAGAACTGATTGTGCTGGAGCGTGGGAGACAAGTTGTCACTGAGATGGAAGGAAATAGCCAATATGACAAGAAATGACCCTCAGGTGGAAAGAAAAAGCTGAAGAAAAGGACACTCATGTTGTACAAAGAGAAAAAATCATGACTAAGAAAAATTGTTTTACATAAAGAGAGAAAAGGTGACTGAAAGAAAAGAGCATGATTTCTTTCTTTCCTTTTCTCAAAACAAATAGGCATTTGGTAAGCACTGTACAGATTTCAGAATTGTCAGAACAATGAGAACAAAGTAGATGATTTAACTCGGCTCCCATCACTAGAATTAGGGGCAAGTGCTCCTGAAATTGATGTAAGAACAGTAAGGATGACACCCCCACCATCAGCCAGCTATCCTTGGCAGTGTTCTGGCCACTGAAAACCTGGAGTTAGCTTTCTTAGGGACAGTTATGGTTATTACCAACCACTGAATTATTGTTACCATTTCTTTCGTGATAGTAAGCATTAATGTTATTTTCTCGGAAAAGTGTTAATGCAAGTGCCTTGTATTAAAGAAATTCACAAGCATACTATAAATAGGACATGTGCCAAAACCGATAGTCCATGAAAGTAATCTGGGAAATCACGTCAGAGAGGACACGTAACACTGCTCTAATGAAGTTAGAGAGCCGATTTTCCTTCCCCGCTCTGAAAGTGCTCCCAGATTAAGTGTATATATTATTTCAAGTCTGAAAAAAAATTGGGGAATTTGTTCACTATGAAACAAACATCTACTGTCTGAAATTTTCTTTTACATACAGAACTTTATCAGGAGAAACTTATTGAAGCCAGCCTTCCACAGTCAACAAGAAGCTAGAGTGTGATGGGAAAGGATTGATATCTATTTTATTACTAGACAGAAACCAGCAGATGGCACTGTCTTAGGCTTTATCCCAGTAATTTTCATTATGCAGCAATGGGCTTGTGGTGAAACTTTGGGAAATGAAAGATAGCACTTTGGTGTAGTATCTTATAGGAAATAAACATGCCAGTAAAGCTTGTTCTATTGCTGAATTTGTGACTATGATCATTTCTTTGCTCTCTGCTACCCTCAGTACAGATATCCAACAACCACAACACTCTACACTACTAACTGCTTAACCAGAGAAGGAAAGAACCACTTTGGGTAGGTGGAAGGGGAGTGTCTTATGGTTGTTGAATTTCTGCACTGTGGCTGGCTCCTAGCAAGACATGATCTCAGTCACAAACACAACAGTGATATGGGCATCTTGCGGTTTATCTAAATAATGTTTAATATTTAACACTGTTTACTATGCAGACAGTATTACATTGATCCTAAAGATATCTCTGTGAAATAAACAAGCAGAGGTATTGCTATTATCTGTTATAGAGAGCTTTTTACCAAGTAACAATTTTATAAGAACTCAAATATTGACAAAACATAAATTCAGACATATATCTTTCATGTCTAATTATCTAGATTATGGCCGGGTAATTATTAAGGATGTAGCTCCTTATTAGGGACATAACTCCTCTACGTGGAGTTAAAAATCTACACAGTGCCATCATGTGAGGAGAATCACAAAGTATTTCAACACAGTACCCAGAGGCCTGACTAAATAACTAATTAGATTTGTGACCGTGGGAAGGTCAGACAGCCTCTGGGCCTAGATGACTTCATCATAAAGACGGTGGAGTTGAACCAGATCCCCATCATGTCTGCAGTATAATGAAGTGTTTTCAAGTCTAGACTTTGGAGTGAGAAAGACTCCAGTTTAAATTTCTTCTCTGTCACTCAGGGGGATGAACATGAACTTGAATAAGTTCACTTAACAAGCCTCAGTTTCCATACCTCTAAAATAAGAGTAATATTAACACCTATCTTTTTCACTCTTTTTTTAGAAAATTATATGCAATAAATGTAAAATGTTCCTAGACAATACTAATCATCCAAGAAATATTAACTATTATTATTAGCAAATATGGTTCTAACCTCATGCTGTTAAAGAGTTTCCTATTGGGTTGAACATGCTCCAGATTCTATAAGTGATCTAGACTCTGACAACTCATCATATAATGCTACTTAGTTTTTAATACATTTAATAAGCAATCGCTTACTTTGTCAGCCCTCTCTATTCTGTTTTGAAAGAGGTGTGAGTGGGTCTGGCCAGAAAGCAAAGGCAGATATCCAGAAATGCAGGGAGAGTGGCTTAATCAAAGTCACAGCTGGTATGAATGTCAGAGTTTTATCTACTGTTCCAGAAGTTTTTGGCTTGCTGTAATGTCCTTGGTCCAGGCTGCAGCTTGCCAACCCAAGCAATATTGCAAAGGTTGATTTAGATTTGGCTGCTCAAAGCATAGATCACTACCCTAATCTCGGTGACATTTCCAGCCCAGGGCCAAATTCTACCATCCTTAAAAGTTATAGGCATGAACAAAGCAGTGGCACACTGCTAAATTAAAAAGGGGAAGGGATTATTATCCACAAGGCAGAATAGTTTAGTTATTTCACCAAATTTAGTTAAAGTTGATTTGGTGGCACTTCCTGATGAGATCTGTATTTCAGCATTAGGGTGAGGTTCAAAAGTGGCCCACATGGTCTCAGTCATCTGTGATGAAAAGCGCTTCTCTAATATTCCCACTGAAATATCTATGAAGATTCAGAAGAAATAATCATAATAAACATAAATAATAATAATAAACATAAACACTTACAGCCAATATTCAAATCAGAAACTGACTAGAATTTTCACTTTCTATCACAGTAGGGGGTAGAAATGAAAATCACAATTAGCAAAAAAACCAGCATGTCAGATACATGTTCCAAAGATGATTGTCCTGCCCCACGTTTTCTTACAATGTTACATTAATGCTCCTTTATCAAGAGTGAGGGTCTATTCCCTCTCCCCTTGAATACTCATCGCCTCAGAATGTGCTTTTAGCAAACGGAACATAGAAGAGACACTGCATGACTTCCATGGCTTCATCAGAAGAGTCAGCAGTGTTTCCACCTGGCTCTTGGGCACTCTCTCTCTCTCTCTCCCTGTACCTCACCCTCAGGATTCAACCACTACATTGTGCAAAATCTCAGGCCACGTAGAGAGGACACTATTTGGTTTTCTGGTCAACAGCACCAGCTAAGGTCTAAAGCAATAGCCGTGATAATTAACTGCTAGATACACAAATGAGTGCATCTTCTTCTGATTCTAGGCCCTAGACTTTGAGACGGCCCAGCTGATGCTGAGTGGAACTGAGATAAGTTACCCCAACAGGCCTTGCCCCAATTTCAGATTCGTAAGCAAAATAGATGTTGTTGTTGCTTTAGGCCACTACATTTGGGGCTGGTTTGTTCCACACCAATAGCTAACCAGAAGTCTCTCTCCCTCTACAGGCACAGTTGCTATTTTCACTGTTTAGCAGATACTCTGGTTTCTCTTCAGATCGTATAAATCTTTCTCCTTTTACTGTTTAGCAGAATGTTTAAATAGCATTCACTAATTTTTACTGAAACAATTTAATAGCATTCACTAATATTCACTGAGTCATTATGATTAAGTAAGCGTGGCATTAATGATTTTGCCTGCAGTTTCTCATTTAATACCCTCAACATCCCCCATGAGGTATATAAAAGAATTTCAGAAAAGTTAATAAACTTAGCCAGAATTCTTCAGCTGTAAGCAGAAGGGCACTATTTAAAACCACTGAGCTTAACCACATGGAAATGTAAAGCCTTTCTCCCAAAGACTTGTATCAGCGAGAAAGTAAAACTTCAATGGAAGGCCTTTGTAAAACAATGACAAAGAGAACCCGATACAATAAAATGTCAAAATTTACTGGATGTAGCCAAAGCTGTACTCAGAGAACCAGAGTAAAATGCACTGATAGTAAAATTAATAGATTTAAATGTTTTCAGTTTAAACAAATAAATGAAGAAAGAATAAAATAAATAAACCAAGTATTCAACTCAGTAATTTATGAAATCATCAGTCTAAAGAAACCACAATAGATTATCATACTAGTTAAAGCATAGATTAAACAAAATGGAAAGGCCTGTATAAAAATAATACAAAATAAATCCAAGAGCAGTGTACTGTGAAAAAACAAAAGTTGAAAACATCATGTGTATTATTCAGGGAAGGCTAAAAACAAAAAAGGTTTCAGCATTTAATAAGAGCTTATCCATTGCTTATGCCACCACCTAATGAAATGGGGACGGAGCCAGCAGGCTCTGCTTCACCGCCCCGGCTCCTCCCACTGTATGGCGCCGCCATCCTGCACACATAAACTCAGAGTACCCCCAAAACAGGGAGAGGAGATGACTGTTCAGGGGATTGCTGTGGTCTAGAAATGGGAGCTCTAACACTTCTGACCATATTCCTTTTGCCAGCGGCCAGTCATATAGTTTTATCTATTGCAAGCTGGCTAGGAAAATTAGTCCATCAACATGCCTGAGAAGAAAAAGAAACAGGTTTGGTGAACATATACCATTATCTTTGCCATAATCCTTCTTTGTAGTCAAGAATATCCATTTTTCCTTTTATCCCCCACTCATCCACTCCCAAAGAAAACTCAAAGTCCTAAGCATTACTTGGACTTAATCAAGTGATCACTTGAAAGTTCAAGAACTCCTGATGATGCAAAGTCTTTTTAACTTTTCTCATGCTGCTTCTCATAATCTGGTGACTAGTGAACCAAAAAAAGAAATTATTTGCCTCCCTGTGACACTGGCTGCTTAGTAGTGGAACAGAGGTAGTGTAAAGCAATAAACATTTCCATTCAGAAAGGAGAAAGCTGGAAACCACAAAACAGTTATTGGTATATAGCCACCCTAAAATCCTATGATACAGGTGTCACAAACCTGCTTCTGGTTTTGTTTTTGTTTTTGTTTTTGTTTTGAAAGAATATCTTCATCCATTGTTCTTTTGTTCTCTGGACTTCTGAGTTAGGGACGTGGTCCTTCCATGTCAAAATTTTCCATAGTCATATTTAAAATAAATTTTGGATATTTGGTCCACCATGGAGGTAGAAAAGCTTTGGGAGCCTTCTTTCCACTCATTGAAAGCTGACATTCCAATAGTTGATTTAAGGTTTAGTAAGAGTTTTAGTCCTGGCATATTGCTTTTTGGGGCTCCTAAATAATTTGTTTCCAATTAGTATGAAGTATAACAAACATACTCAAAGTCCTTTCATGGACATAATTCCAAAATCAAGTGTATTCGTTTGATTTTTTTGCCAACAGGCCACTCCAACCTCGATGGTTGCTTCCTTGAGGTTATCAAGCTTGGCTAGGAAGACTATTTGATGCCCAGCTCTTCCAAAAATCAATAGATTTTTGTTGCTCACAAGCTTTCTCAGTCATATTTGACATCAAGCTTTATCACCAATTGTTTCTGAACTAGAAACAGTCAACTTTCTAACTCTTCAAAGACATTTTTTTCTGGATTTTTTCTATTTCCATTTATTAATGCTTTCAGATTGGTCAATCTTTCCGAAGGTTGCCAGTATATGTGCCCACCTCAATTAATACCAGCCACGATACACTAATAATTGTGTCCTTGTGATTCGCTGTCTCCAGGTTCATCAGCAGAACAGGCACATTGTTTACCTCCCCGCGTGGCAGGTCTTTCCACTTGTGTTGTCAGCACTTTACATGAATTATCACATTTCCAGCCCTCAATATGTGTTTCTTTGGATTCTGTTACCAAAATGCTAAGCCATTGCTACGTATTTTAGATATTTATGATAGCCATAGACCACTTATGCATAAATTAAAGTAAGCTTGTGGCTTTTTTAAAAAATCTGTTTTGCTGACCCACCTAAATGTGAAGATCTACAAAGCAAACCAGACAGAGGAAATGGATTTAGTAAGCTTCTGACCAATATTTCCCAGTTGGAGAGATCTCATGTGTCTCTTGCTGTTAGAGAGTTCACAGTCCAGACAACAAAGATAAGGCAAGGAAACTGCCCTAATCATTATAAGGTAAGAATTATTACCAGCAACAAGTATCTGTGGAACAGATATTTAAGAGTATGGTCTGGACAACTTTAACAACTGGATTCAACACCTTGATAACTAATAATAAAAACTAAAAGCAAAATTGCTCCCTCCAGAAGAATGGACACGAGGAATTTCAAGTTCGAGATGAACTTGATGGCTGGACCATCAGAGAACAGAGCCAAGGCAACCTTGTCTCTGTTTGAGGCATGTACGTTTTTAAGTAGGGTTATTTATTGTGAGTTTCTATCACATTCTTACATCGATCCTAAAATCTAGGCTGGTTCTAAAGTGTAAAGAATAACTGAACCTATAGGTGTGGTTAACCTACAGCTTCAGATGGATGTATGACAGAAACTAGCATCATGTTAGTGAGCCTGAAAAACAAGGGGGCAGGGAAGAAAACTTAGAGGGAAGAGAAGATACATGGATGAAGGACCAGGTACTCAAATTTCCCCAGTTTCTATTTTTGAAAATTCACTAATGCTGAAGACCCAGCGGTGGTTAAGAGACAAGATGCCGTCCTCGGGGAACGGCCTCCACTCAATCGCCAGGCAGAGACTTGCAGATGAGGCGGCAGCGTTGGACCCAAGGGGGCCCACGCGTTTCATCATTCCCCCATCGGCGTTCTCCTGCAAACATTTCTCTTAAAACAGCGTCTCTAAAATTTTGACGAGAACAGTTAAAGAGCATTAGACAGTGGCACATTTCAAAAGGCACAAACTTTTATCTGGAGAGAAGCTCTAGTAATTACAAAATAATTGTTAATGCTTTGAATTCCCAGTTCAGCTCTTGCTACAGAGAGATATTCTCTCTTGCCTGGGCATCCAAGCTTTTTGCCATTAACATTTGTTCTACTAATTAAAAACGAATGTGCATCAAAATAATAACTTGCAGTAAATAGGTCTATTTCATTCCATATTTTATGAATGATATTACATTTTCATATGCTGTGGCTTGCAATAATCAAGTAATCTATTCTGCATCAGTAAATAGTAATTTATTCCTCTGAAGCTTTAGTATGATTCATTTTGCCAGTAGTTTAAGTACCCATTCGTTAATGCTTTGCTGCTGCTGACCTCAGTAGATTTTTAGGTAAAGCTTTATATAGCATTTATAGGTTACAAAAATGCCAGCAATGTTCATTATGGTCATTTCCCAAACTACCTGACAGCAAAATGTTTTCCCTCAACTCATTTGTATGTATATCCCTTAATTAATGCTTCACCTCATGCCAAATTATAGTGAAATTCTTGTCACCTTACATGCAGCATGACATTTATACAAATATTGCTGAATTTATCCTGAGCAATGCACACAGATTTGTATCCTGTGGCTTGAAGGCACATAAACCATAAACCTGGAACCAAATACCTGCAGACTGAAATGCAAGGGAAATTAGAAAAGTGAGAATATTTGCAAAAGCTGAAAGAGTCCTTCTACACCATCCTCAAAGGCATCATGACTACTAATTGTTGTCAATAAACAGACCTTTTAAAAAACAGGGTAAAAACTCTTTTAGGGGTATTTTTAGAAGGTAATTTTGTGTGTGAAATAGTCCTCACCTGAAAGGCAGATGGAATTTTTTTTAATCGGAATGGGTGTTTAAAAGTTTCTTAAAGCCTCAAAAATGGTGAGGAACTTAAATCCATTATGGAAGAAGTTCTGTCTGGAGAGAAAGGACATTGAAACAATGCCATTTGACTCTTCAGGGCATAAACATGCGCTGATAACATGAAAGAGTTAGTTAAGTGAGCAGAATTCAAAACTTTAGTTCCAAATTAATTTCTGGTTTAGGAACAATGAAGAGGTGCATATCATGAGGTTGATTTACATGAGATGCAACAAATACATGAATGTGCCAATAACCCCTCTACTTTACTGTCTTAGCACAACAAGAGCAGAGGGCGCAGGGTTCAGAGCATGGGCTCTGGAGCGGGGTCACTGGGGCTTGCATCCTGGCCCTTCCCCATCTCACTGCGACACTGCACAAACGATCTAACCTCTGTGTTGCTTAGTTTTCTCATTTAGGAAGTGGGAGAGGACTTATAACAATAATGATCTCATGGGTTTTTATGAAGGAAGATTAAATGAGTTAAAGCCTGCAAGGCAGTTTAGAATGATGCCTGGCATGCAATAACTATTCATTAAAAATTAGTTATTACGTTCATTCTTAATTTATGATGAGATAACATCAGAGACATGAAGTGACTTCCAAGGTATATAACTGCTTGCTTAGTGGCCAGCCCAGTCTCCTGGTTTCCAGTTTGCATTTACCTGTTGGCCTTCTCCTTAAACTTCCCACACAAGTTCAAATAAAAACAGTCCGGGTTTCAGCAACATGGTTACTTTTCAATTCTATTCCTTTTCACACTTTTACTGGCCAGTCCTACCCTGTGAGTAAACTACAGTAATTTCCAAACACAAAATCATGCCCAACCTTCTTTCCTTCACCCAAAAGTGTCTGAAAAATTTTTTATGACTGAAATACAATCAATTAAAACTTGGACAAGGCTGCAGATCACAATTTTTCTCAGCCTTGCCAAGCATCAGTACGTACTCTGAGAAGGGCTAGACTTCTAAGGCCATGTCTACATGAGCTAGCTTTTGTGGCCCAATCTTAAATCACTGATACTTTATTAGGGATTAAAATTCCAGCCACTACAACTTCGCATTGCATGCAAATGAAACCAGGACAAGATGTTAACAGACCATTCATTCATTCACCCCGAAAAGATCTGATTCCAAAATGTCTCACCGTAGAGAAGCCACACAGGTAGAGCGAAGCAGTGCCAAGTCGTGCAAAAAGGACGGGTCTGGTGCCTGGTCTTGGCAGCATCTTCCACCAGGTCTCTACCAGGCAAAAAGGTTCGAAGAAGTGATAATTAGATCTGTAAGGCTTTAAGATTTCTGTGCTATGGTGAGTTGTTTTTGTGTTTCTTTGTGGGGTATATGTCTAATTTAAAATTCTATGTTGGTACTTGATCACATATCTTATGTATTTGAAACATAATGGTTTACTCTAAAAAAGAAAATAATATATGGCTCTCTAAGCAGAAATCAACTTGAAATAAACATCTAATAAACTTATGCAGAACACTCATTCATTAGCTGAGGTTTTTGTACAGAAATCCTTAAAACACTTACCTAGATAAAAGAGAAAACTTAATTTGCTGATAAAATTAGATCAGTTCATCAGCTATACAATGGATATATTTCATTCATGAGAGAGTATCAGCTAAATGATCTTAAAGATTTTTTTTGTAGCAGGAAGTTTTGCTAGATTTCTTTGGGGATAAAAAGGCAAGGCAATTGTAAAGTGCTTTAAAATTTATTGTGTGTCTTTATAACACTGGTGAAATATTTGCCATTTATCAAAATTATTAAGATAAAGTCATTAACCTTGTGACAGTTTAACAACTATTCTTCTTTATGTTTTAAAAAATGACCCCTTAAGAAACTACTTCCCTTTGTGGGCAGTGCTCATGACAGGTTATGACAATTAAACAGCTGTATTTAAACATATTCCGACCCTCCTGCAGGGATCTGTGCTGCCAATACTGGGCATATGCTTTTCTGCACCAGTGCAGTGTTACCAAGGTGAGCCCATTGAAACCACACTCAAAAAGAATTGAAGAAAATTAAGAAGGGAATAAAATTATATATTTTCATAGTCAAGAAATGTATACATAAAGATCTGCCCTGCTGTAATTCAGGCACTGATGACAAAACTGAGCAAATATATGGTGACATATGCCTTCCAATTTGCTCCAGGGAGGAAAGAATAATAGAGATTAGAGAGAACAGAACAAGAGAGGGACAGCTAAGCTTTCCAAATACATATGCTATTATAGACTAAAGACCAGATGACTAAGACTGGGCAACCTCGGGAACTAGACAAGATTAAAATGTTCCAAATGAGTAGTATGGAGATGCTTCTAAATATTTATAACCTGATGCTAATAAAAATTAAGGGTTTATATGGTTAAACTCAAAGCTATATTGAGTGCTAATATTTTATAAATTTAAAATAGAATAGACTGGGGAGTTCAGCATCCTTTGAGGGGTTTCTTTGATATCTTAACTTGGGATACAAAGACTTTCCTATTTTTGAAGTGATTAATTTATTCTTGAATGTTTTTAATGGATTCCAAATTGATTATGGGCTCAGTGGCACAGAGTAAATTGTCTGAGTAACAGTGTTTATGATGGGTTGGAAAAAAGGTGCATGGAGACAAAGCAAGGTTTTTGTCACCCCAACTTGATAGGTTCCAGGCAGCGGAGGAGGAGGAAGAATGCTGAACAACTACTTCTGACCATGAGCGTTTAGTTATTTTCTGAATCAAATTTTAGAATTATATAAATCTTTTTCAAAACTAAAGAATTGTTTTCTGCAATAACAAAAAAGTATTAGTTTGCTAGGGTTACCATAATAAAAGATCACAGACTGAAGGGCTTAAACAACAAAAATGTATTTTCTCACAGTTTTGGTGGTTGGAGGTTTTAGATCAAGGTGTCAGCAGATTTCCTCTCTCCTTGTCTTGCAGGTGGCACTGTCTTGCCTATCCTCACTTGGTCTGTTCCCAAGAATCCCTGATCTTTTTCCCTCTTATAAGGACACCAATCATACTGGATTAAAGCCCACCCATATGACCTTATTTAACCTTAATTATGTCCTTAAAGCCCCTGTCTCCAAAGATGGTCAGGATCTGATGTGTACTAAGGGGTAGGGCTCCACTATATGAATTTAGGGGTGGGGGAACACACTTCAGTTCACAGCAAAATCTGTGTTTCTATAATCACTGCTTTTCTCATCTAGTCCATGTTTTCTCAACAATGTTCAGAAAACTAAACATCCTTTTGTGAGGGCATTTACTTGAAGAAGGACCAATATCTCACCCGGCATGTCTAGGAGCAGTACAAAGGCTCATCCACCAAATTCTCCTTTGTCTTATGACCAGCACATGACAGTTTTATTTGCCGTTAAGGAAATTGAGGACCTTAAATTTACTACTTGGTACTTGTAATAAATTCAGTCTATCCCTGAGACTGAAACATTTAAATTGGGGAGAGGCCAGAAACAGCAAGTCTGGTTAGAGTAATGACAGTGGCTGAAGAAATGGATAGATAAGAAAGAGCAAATTCAAGGCCTATTAGTGGATACTTTAGCAGACTTGCTGAGAACTTGCAGCAGGAGGAAAAGAAGAAGGTGCAGTGAAAGGGGTCTTGCAAGGAGCCTAGGAAATCTAGCTTTCCGACCCAAGAGAGACCAGAGCTCAGGTCCTCTGCAGAGGACAGTACAGTGTGGCAGTGGAATGTTAGACAAAAGGAAATATTTATGTAAGAGTCAAAACAGAAATGCATCTGGACACACTGGCCTTAGGATGACGTCTCATGAAGCCCTGGAGTGCTACAGAGGAGGACGAAGGGGGTGGGCGCTGGCACTGTTCACCCGGGGCAGCTCTGCTTTCATGCTCTGGTGGGAATGCACTTGAAAATAGGATCTGCTCTTACTGTCCTTCCCAAATTTAAAAAACCACTAGACTATGCAATGTTTAAAATCTCTTTCCATTAAAAATTTCTGAAATTCTGAGTCTGAAAATATATTTAAAGACTTACATCAGAGTATCCAGTGAGTCAAGTTTCAGCCCTTTTCAGTAAAAGATTTATTAAAGTCTCTGTTAGTTTAATATCTGGTCTGAAGTTGATCTTGAATTTAAAATGATCATCTCCATATTTGTTGTGAGAAATGAAAGTTTAGGAAGTAAATTTATTTCCCCAAAGAGC
The DNA here is from genome assembly GCA_028533065.1 of Trachops cirrhosus. Classification (NCBI taxonomy): domain Eukaryota; kingdom Metazoa; phylum Chordata; class Mammalia; order Chiroptera; family Phyllostomidae; genus Trachops; species Trachops cirrhosus. Next base: position 122,979,736 of record CM052539.1, read on the forward strand.
ACAACTCAAAAAATTTTTTCTCTTAATTATCAGATTAAGAAAGAAAATATTGTTTAACATCTTTCACAGATAAAATCAAATTTAAAAGAACTTTAAGTGCAGCAGGAGAAGTAGGTATCATATAAAGGTAAGTGATAGCTTGACCTTTATCTTAACCATGGAGGTTTGAAGTGAGTGAATATTAGAAGATAACAAAAATGTAAATTGGGAGGTGTGTGCAGCTGGGGAGAGACAGCAAGCCTGAGAAGATTGGAAGGACCCTCTGAGGTAGCAGAGGAGGAGGTCTGTGAGGCAGATTAGCACAGGCTAGAGAGTCACTTCCCAGGGCTGTTACCCAGCAAACAGGTACCACTCGCCCATAACAACCCTGGACTCAGAAAAATCCTTTTGATTCACAATATCCTAAGAATCTTGAGTCTTTCTCAGAGGTCACAAATTATATAACCTTTTTCTTTCTTAACTTTCACAAAGAACATAAAATGCAATTCAAACACAAAAATGATCTTAAATGTTGGCCTTAGATAAAATAGCTCAGAAAGAAGGGGAGAAGAAATGAGAAAGTGCCATTTAAATTTTAAGTAAGACATACCTTAATAGTCATACATATACAATCACACTTTCTAAACATTAGCAACCTAGAGTACATTTCTACCCGATCCCTCAAGTATAGCAACAGAAAAAAAAGAAAGAAAAGAGAGAGAGAACAGATCCAAGCACATTTAAAAGATAACCAGAGAAAAAACTACTGTTAGATACCACCTGAAAATGAATGTCAGATTGCTGTGAAACTAGTATCTAAAAAGCTCACACAACAAAATTGATATTTCATCCTAACTGAGCTTTCAAGACAACAGAGCCTTTTGTCTGATTTTTATTTTATGCATTTACTTTGCCTCTACATGTTTAACATGTTAAGATACAGTGAATTTAATGAGATCAACAATATCGATGTCTGTGATCAAACTACTAACCAAGTAGTGTTTAAACTAAAGAATGAATGTTTAAGCTACATTTCCCATGTACTCCTGACTACCAGATATTGTCAGCCTGTGAGCGTATTTCTTCTACCATTGGATTTTATGCCAGCTGCTAATTTATCTATGAGATTGCTGGCATGTTTTGAAGTTATATAATTAACCCTGCACTAGTGGATGATACTTAGCAATATGGATCTTGAATTTATTTTTAATAAACCACAGTTTAGTGGGAGAAGTGAAGATTACATTCAGCCTTGTTGAGTACTTTACGGCATTGATTAGGTTCCAGCGACGAATTGAGCCAGGTTCTCCCACTGCCTAAATCCATTGATTTTTCTACAGCAAGCAAGGACACTGAGAATAATTTAATTGATAATTCTTTCCAAATATAACCTTCTTAGTATTTTAATAATTTTAATATTTGAAAGCGTCACTAAAATCTTTCTTGCGAAGTTTGTGCTCACCTTTTTCCCTGATATCTCCCCTCTTTTTCACATCCACGTTCCTTCTGTCCAAAAAGCCTTCATTAGAATAAAGAGGACTCAAACTTGTAGTTTAAAGGATGGAGAAAAGCATAAAACTATGCCTCACTGATGACATTTGGGAATTGCAGTATCAGTGAATATCACCTCAGTCAGAGGCTGCTCCAGAATTCCTGCACAGAAGTGGTTTAGAAAAGGCAGTAGGAAAAGAACTGAAGAACTTACATTAAGGTTGTATTTTACATAGTGATTAATTATTTATTTTCTCAGGCTCCTGACCGATGCTGATGGAGCTTTTAAGATTCTCCCACTCCCCACACCAGCGATATTGCTACCACTATCTTCCCCACTTCCAGAACCACTTGCCTGTGCGAACCCGTGGCATACATTGCGAAATGACACAGTAAAAGCATAGTGACATTAAATACCTGGTTGCTGTGTTAGACAGCAGCAAATGAGCAAATCAAGACAAGGGGATGATTACAATTAGAACTATGACTGGTGCTTCCATAGAAATCCAGCATAGAGTGTGTGTACTATAAGAAGACCTAACCTATGTCAGGAAGTCAGGGTAGAATTTTCTAAGAAAGTTGAGACCTCGGCAGTTTCAATTTATCCGTATATCATACATGTTAACCAAATGAAAATGAGTTATTTCATTGATTAAACAAAAATTTATTTTATCCCTATTATGTGTGCTGGGGATACAGCAGTAAATTAAAGAAACAAAAATTCCCAACTCTATGTCATTTAAGTTCTGAACTAAACAACAGAAACATCAACCAGTGGGGTATGGGTTTAGTGCTCATTGTTAACAAAACAAATAATGAGGATGAGGCAGAGGCATTCTATGGGATAGTTTGCAGGAGTTAGGCTTAATTACCACAGTTTATTGAAACGTGGATAGATGCCTTTTTAAAAAGATTTTATTTGTTTGTTTGTGTATTTATTTATTTATTTATTTTTAGAGAGAAAGGAAGGGAGGGAGAAAGAGAAGGAAAGAAACATCAATGTGAGAGAGAAACATCAATAGGTTGCCTCTTGTATGAGCCCTGACCGGGCACTGAAGCTGCAACCTAGGCATGTGTCCCAACAGGGAATTGAACCGGCAGCAACCTTTCTCTTTGCTGGACAACATTCAGCCAACTGAGCCACACCAGTCAGGGCAAAACACAGATAGATTTCTTAAAATATAGTACTGAGTAAAAGGAGTAAGATATAATTGAGCTCAAAATTATAATACCATCAAAGTAAATTAAAAACTCCTCCCACACTAAAAAAACCACCCTCCATATTACAGGGATTCATGCATGTCCATCGCAAACCTATTAGAGTGGGAGACTGTGGGGGGCGGGGGGAGTGGAAAAGAGAATCAAGGATGAAGAGGGAAGTAACAAGAAAACCAAACAAAAACTATATTTTACAAAAAGGACAGTAAGCGTGTGCCAAGAAATTTGGAATATGATTACATTAATTCTTTGAATTCAACATTCTAAGAGCAAATGGAGGGAAAAAGAGAGAGAGAAAGGAAATATGCATTGTTCTCTATTCCGTGTCATATCTTTACTTTAGTTACTTTGTAACAAGTGTACATCTAAAATACACAATTATGTGACTTCATATTTTCAATTTTCCCTTTTTTCTAAAAAGTGAGAAACTGGCTAACTACTACAATTATAACTACTACAAAAGAATAGGCTTCTCATGCTCCATGCAGATAAAAATAGAAAAATGCAAACTGAGTACACTTCTTGGAAGTGGGCATTAGCTATAATGATGTGTTTATTTTACAGAAATCATGTTCCAAAGTGATGTTATTGTCCCGTCATCTACAAAGCACCACAGTTATTCCGAAGAAGAATGGAGATTATCTAATTTATTCCAAAAATGTAAGCAATAGTCTTAATTACCTCTATAATTCATGAAAATTCAATTTTGGGGGTCTCTCTAAATAAAGGTAACTTGAGCATGCATTTTCAGATGATTGCTCAGTATGTTTATCTTTTTATTGTGAACAGGAGTACAATTCAGACTGCAGTGTTCTGGACTGCTTAGGGAACGCTAGATAGGCCACACACATTCTGCAGTGGCACCTTAAAATTGGGTCCTTTTGAGTCATATTTGCTGGACACCACTGCTTTTCTTGGGGTTAACAGATCCGACGAATGGGGTCTTCAACACGTTCTTAAGTTGGCACAACTCTTAATTAGAGGTAGGAAAATTTTCATCCTTAGTTAATTGGAGGATTGGAATTCCTCTTGCCTTCCTGTAAGGTGGGCATAAATATCTATTGCCTATTTAGCTAGTTCCTCATTCTATTTTACAGTTGATTAAATATGCAAAAGATTAATGTTGAAAAAGGCTGATTCTGCTACACAAAATAATCCATTTCCTCTTATTTGATTTTTAGACATAAAAGTCTTTGAATGATATAAAATATTCTAACAAGATTTTTCCTTCCTTTTCCTGTGGGATCCAAGCCTATGAATTTTGAAATAAGGAAAAGAGAAACCGGCAGAAATGAAAACAAAGGGGCCTGGTGAGACATCCTGATCAGTTTTAGAAGCAGCTGTCCCCCATTCACAGTTCTCAAGCTTTTTGGTCCCAGAGTCACTTCACATTTCTTAAAATAATTATCGAAGACTCCAAAGAGCTTTTATTTATGTGGCATATATCTAGCAGAAATTCAAGCCTAGAAGTTTCTAAAACACAAGACTGCACAAGCTTGCGTTCCATTGGTTGTCAGAGCAATGTCATACACAACAGGTGGCCTCTGGAAAGCTCTGTTGTATACTGGGGTGAGAATGAAAGCGAAAAAGACGGATAATGTCCATGTATTGTTAGGAGGATATTTTCAACCTTGGCAGTTCCTTGAAAGTGTTTTTAGCAATCCTCAGGAGTCCACGGATCACATTTTAAGATCTACTCTTCCAAATGAATTAATTGCTGAGATATAGTACTGTAGGAATTATATAGCTTTACATATAGGAATATGCTGATTGTTTTTTCACCCAAAGTGATTAGGGCCTGGAGAGGGCCAGATAGTAGCCAAATATGGAATTTGCTTGGGGGCAATGTGAAATAATAGAAAATATATATATTGTTTTCTGCCCCTGGTTCCTAAAACCATTACAACTTCCTGAGTTAGTAAGAGCACTAGGAACATCTTCTGCTGTGATATTTGGTCCTGGCTCCTGGTTCCTAACACAGAGCTCCTAAATCCCTGGGAATTTCCTTTCGTTCTAATGTGAATCTGGGTGGGCTCCTGGATGGGGAGTCAGTCAGTCATCAGAGGGACTAAGCCATGATTGGCAGCTTGGAACTTTTGGCCCCACCCACCATCCTCCCGGAAGAGGAGAGAGGTTGGAGACTAAGTTAATAATCAGTCATATCTTTGGGATTAAGCCCCCACCAAAAATATCCCCGAAGTATGAATTTATGAGAGCCTTCAGGTAGGTGAACACATCCACATTCCGAGAGGGTGGCTCACCCCAACTCTGCGGGCACAGAAGTGCCCTGGACCCTTCCTGACCTTGTGCCTATGTATCTTTCCCTCTGGTTGTTCATCTGTATCCTTCTGTGTAAGTAAGTGTTCCCTGAGTTCTGTGAGCTATTGAAGCAAATGATCGAATCCAAGGAAGGAGTCACAGGAACCTCTGATTTATAACCACCTCGGACAGAAATTGTGGGTTACCTGGGGACTCAGTATTCAGAATTGGCATCTAATGTGAAGGTCAGTCTTGTGAAACTGAGCCCTTAACCTGTGGGGTCTGCGCTAACTCTGGGTACAGAGTGTCAGAATTGTACTCATTTTATAAGATAGTCATACCTTACCATGTTGGAGAATTTTTTGATGTGTAGAAAGCCTCCGGATCAGGTGTCAGAATTGTTGTGAGTGTGGTAGTAGTGTTGAGGAGACTGCAGGGGATTTTTCCTAGACAGATACCTTCCAGTGATGGCATCCAGTTGTCTCTGCAGACTGGTAACTCACTCTGTTCTTCCATCATTAACTGCCAGTCAGGGCAGCCACTCCATCCGACTCCTTCCTTCCCCTTTCACCCTTCATCTGTTAAATCTTCCATCCTTTTGCCCCATTCCCTCGCACTTGAAGAAATATGAAAAACTGCCTTAAGATGCTCACAGCTAGATGGAAATAACATTTATTTGTATTTTAAACTAAGAGTTCTAAAAACAAAATCTAATGATTCTAAGCTAAGGAATCAAACCTCTATTGATAAATTTTTTTCTAAGACTAGAGATTGGTGGAAAATGTCACTTGGTGAGAAGTTTTACCTGGCAAAAAAGCACCACAACCACTTCTTCCTAGCTACAAGAACAGCCCTGACTTGAAAGGTGCTTTGATTTTTTCAAATATCTACAAATCCAGCTCAGTGCTTGGCACACAGCATGTCCTCATTAACGTTAAAGTGAATTCTAGTAAATTAATTTACTGTCATTCTCTTTGAGTGAAAACAGAAATATCTGAAGGCTGAGGGAATTTTCTCAAGGTATTAAGAAGCAATATACTGAGTTTTCTGTGTGTAAAATTAAAGCAGTTTCCAAAGGCCCATATTTAGGGATTTAGGTAAATGAACACCCCTTTTTTTTTCATTCAATTCTTCCTTTTATAGGCACTGTCTTAGTTCAGGCGGCCATAAAGAAATACCATAGACCGGGTGGCTCAAACAACAAACACTTCTTTCTCACAGTTCTGGAGGCTGGAAGTCCAAGATCAAAGCACTGGCAGATTCCGTGTCTGGTGATAGACCACTTCTTGGCTCATAGTGGGCCATATTCTCAGTGTGTCCTCACATGGCAGAAAAACGAGCAAACTCACTGGGTTTCTTTTTAAGGGCACTAATCGTGTTCATGAAGACTCCACCTTTCATGACCTAATCACCTCTCAAACGCCCCACTTCCTACCTAACACGATCACATTGGGTGTTAGGATACCAACATAGGAATTTGGAAGAGATACATTCGATTCATACAGGTACCTACCATGTGCTCGTCACTATTCTTGGTGGTTTAGAATAAAACAGATTCCCACACCGTGGAAGTGTTTACTTTCGATGACACAATACCTAAAATCATATTAAATAAGAAAACTATATGAGGTTGAAGTTGTTTTGGACTGTGTTAACTTGTTGAAACTGGAACTCTGTTTCCAGAATCATCTTCCAGGGATAATGTTGGTTGAAGGTAGCCCAAAGTCAAATTTGTGGAAGATTGGGAAGGTGGGTATATTAGTTTGCCAGAGAAACAGAACCAAATGTGTGTGTGTGTGTGTGTGTGTGTGTGTGTAAAATGTGTGTATATAAAGATTTATTATAGGAACTGACTTATGGAGTCAGAGAAGCCCCATGATCTGCCATCTGCAGGCTGGATGATCAGGAACTCTGGTGCTGTAATTCAGTCTGAGCTCAAAAGGCCTGAGAAGGGGAGGGTGGGCAATGGTGTAAGTCCCAGTCTAAGGTCAAGAGCTCCAGAATCAGGAATGCCAACATCCAAAGGCTGGAGAAGATGTATGTTCCAGTTCAATCAAAAAGGGCAAATTCACCTCTGCGTCTGCCTTTTTGTTCTACTCAGACCCTCAACAGATTGGACGATGACCACCCACATTGGTGAGGATGATATTCTTAACCTACCAATTCAAATGCTACTCTCCTCCAGAAACATTCTTCCAGACACACTCAGAAATAATATTTTGCCAGCTACCTGGCATCCCTTAACCCAGTCAAGCTGACACATAAAATTTGCCATCAGGGTTGGAGTGAAGTAGCAGCCTTTGTTCTCTGAGGGTTGCTCTGATTGGATGATGTGAGAGGCACAAGTGCAGATTCTAGTGGTTCCAGTTTGTCCTCTCTGCTCACATCTAATTCGTTACCCCTTTAGCAGCCCTGCAGCCAATAGCAGCCCTGGATTGGCCACTAGATACAGAGGGAGCAACTTTCCATAGACTTCTACACCAGCTCCTCTGCATCTCACTAGATATGCTGGTTCCTCAGGTTTCATAGCGAGTTCCAACTCACACTGCACTAGCACAAGAAAGGGTAGTCAGTGACTTTGAGATTGGCCTAGGGAGTCATCAACATGTAGATATTTAAAGGCTTTGTAAATCATTTTAAAGTTGACAAAATCATTATTAACTAACTTATCACACATCTTTAAAGCATAGAGAACTAGTATCATGATCCCTATTTTACATATGAGAAAATTAAGTTTCAGAGGTCATACCAGTTGTAAAAAGTAAAAAGAAAAGTGATAACACTGCCCTTTTGCTAACTTCTAATCCTCCATTTTTTAAAAACGTATGTTAAGATGCAATTGGAGACCCAAAAATTTGAAACTTAGAGATTTTCTTTTTTTCTTGGCAAGATTGTTATTAATATATTGATAACCGGCTGTGGGCCATACCCATGTATGAACTCCATTCTGTAAATGTCAATGAGCAATGTAAATTTTACCTGCACTTTAGTGGTGGGAAAAGGGAGTATGCTTATTTCACCAGGCAGACATCGTTTCATTCCTCTAATTCCCACTACCCACCACGTTCAGCTCCACAAAACTCCCTAGTTTCTCCACTAGTTATTCCAGTTTCAGACCAAACCCTGGCCTGACCCACCTCTAACATCCGTACTCCAGTTTTACAAACGTTCCTTCTGGGCTCATATCACACTTGTTCCGAAACGACTTCACGCCACCGCTGCTTCTACAATCGTGTGTGGCCACACCGGTCCCTTGAAGCTGTCTTCCATTCTGTACAAACCCAGCGGGCCACAGCATCTCCAGCAGGATCCAGGTTGACTCTCTTTAAATGGCATAGGAAATCATAAAAAGGTTTTTCTGCAAATATTTTTCCTGTTCTAAAGACATCTCATGTGGAGAGAATGGGGCACACTGTAATGAGCACAACATTGGTGGGGAGGGGGACTCAAAAAGCCTGGATTCTGGTTCTGTTTCTACCATTCTAATTAGTCCTCTATCTACCACGTAATAGCATTACCTTAGTGCAGGGTTTCTTACTTTCAACAGTATTCACATCACGGTCTGGGTAATTCATTGTTGTGGGGGCTGTCCTGTGCATTGTAGGCTGTAGGAGTTTGGCAGTGTCCCTGGCCTCTCCCAACCGGAAGCCAGTAGCGTCCCTCCCCCAGTTGTGTTACCTAGACAGGTCTCCAGACCTCGTCAAATTTCCCCGGGGGGCGGGGCTAAACTGCCGCCTGTTGAGAACCATTGAGTTAGGGAAATGGATATAATTTCTCTTTTATAAACTGAAGAGATCATAATATCTATGTCATTCTGTTAAGAAAATTAAATAGCCATTTGAAATTGTTTACAGATATGTATTAGTATTGACTAACTCATTCATAAATAACAGTTCTTCCTCTCTCGCACCGCTTGCTTGGGGTTTTTCTAACCATCTAAACCACAAACACTAATTAAATGTTTTCTCCAATATTTATAGCTATAATTTAATCTTTTTTATTTGGCAGAAAAGTAAATAATCTTGGTCTGTGCTCTTCTGTCAAGAACAGGGTCACATTTGCCGTTCAACTCCACAGTTATTCCTCTGATTACACATGATATTCAATATAAAAATTTATGCTCAGTTTTAGAACACTCTCTGGGGCAGACAACCACCACTATATTTGACAGCCCCTTTTAGATTTGGGCAGTTCTTCCCCCTAATATGCATTACAGTCCAGTGGAGGATGTACTAAAACAGTGAGAAATGGTCTGCACAAGCTTCTGATTAGCCGGAGATTGCAAACAGCAGTGTCTCTGCCAAACAGAATCCAACCTCCCGACCTTGCAACTGCACACTGGAGCTGCCCACCTGGAGGGCTGGACAGGCCCCTCATTCATCAAGATTTCGTACAAAGACTGTTTGATAATAAGTCCATTTTTTTTTCAGAGGACAGTATATATTGACCCTTCCAAAACCACCCTAACATCAATCCCAGGACACAATTTATTGCCTGATAAGCAAGTAAGCTTTTCAGTTATTTCGTCTCCCCCAAATCCCACTCTCTGTCATTTGACTCTCCTGCCACCAAATCCCAGAAACCTGAAGCTAGTTGGGGAATGGATGTGGATTTTTAGAAAGATAGTCAAGGTTACACAAAAATCTGAGAAATGCATGAGTCCTTCTATCTGATTCAGTTGTGTTCACTGACTGATACGCACTTTGTCATTCTAACCCCTCTTTCTGTAAGTCTGAGTTTCTGTCAGTAGCGTCCTATCAACAGCTGTACTTCTTTAATATCTGCTCCCCACTCCCATGTTACCCAGAGCCCCCTCCCCATTTAATTCTGTGCGCCCTCCCATTAACTCCACCCCACCTAGCTCTCCTGGAGATGTTCCTGAGTCAAAGGGAGAGTTTCAGCGTCTCCTGACTAAAGCAACGTCTCAGCTCAGAACAAAAGCTACCTGTGACTCCTTGCATCCGCAGACTTCGCCTGCCTTCTCTCTCTGCAGATCTCCCAAATGCCTGCGACACCCATGGTCCTCTCTCCAGCGTTACTTCTAAATTATGGTCAGCTCATTTCCGTCTGAACTTTTTGACACTTATGAGCCAAAGGAATTGCATATGAAGAGGAAAATAACTCCTACAATGATGCAACTCATCCTTTTAAAAGTATACTGCTTTACTAGCATTTTCTTTCTAGCATGTTATTAACTTTTAATTGCTTACTAGAATCCAGTAGCAGAGAAAGGCTGAGGAGCATTGGTGATTTCTTGTCATTCACATTTTTTCTAAATAACCTACTTCTGGAAAAAAGGTTTTTCAAAGAGTGACATCAATGCCTCTTCCCTCCTCACTCTGACCCTATGCCCATCTTGGAATCACAAACTAGAGCATTCTATACACCTGTAACTACAATCAGGATGAACCTATCTCATGAAAATTTTAGGTTAAAACTAAATTTAATTATAATAGCACCAAATAGATACTTAGAAGGTAGAACTAATTTTCTCATCTGAGACTCTGAGGATGTTTCGAAAAGCTAGTAAGATAATGTAGATGGACATATATAGAAAAATATACCTTTATCTATACCTATAATATTTGGGTATTTTTATTATTATAGAAGTCTGACACAAACAGATGTGTAGGGCAGACAATGAAGAACTCTTTAGATAACTAGCGAAGCAGAAGGACAATGTTATGACAGGATTACTCTCACTTTCTGTCTTCTGGACACCAAAGAACAATCACGTCCACAGTAAGCTCTAAGGTAGAAATCTGAGACACTGCAGGTACACAGGTAAAAAAAAAAAAGCAGGCAACCAGTAGGAAAATGATGACAGATTGCCTCTGCACTGCCTGCAGATGAGTAGGCTGTCTAATAAGAGGCCTCACATGGTGTCACTCATTAGCTTTGTGGGACAAACTGCTCCCCAGCCTTTGGCCCTCAGCCAGGCCCCTTATTTTGCCAGGACACCAAGAGGATCCACCACTTTGGGCCAGATTCTTATTAACAAGTTATAAAGACAATACATACAGCCAGAATGCTAATGTGTTATTCTGTGCAATGGATTTGAAATGTGACAATTTAGCTAAGCTGGAAACACATTTTCCATTATTACCTTCCCCACATTGGCCAAAGAGGCTTTTTTCATGAGTTTTGGAAGGCTGATTTGAAGCAGCAGCCATGTTGCTTTCACCCTCAGGCTGGTTCAGGGGCACCAGACACTGTTCCATCTCTGGCTTACTGATGCTTCAACTGACATTCAGCTGACATGGGGCTGAATCTCCCCTCCATTGCCCTTCACATTCTCCGCCTCCCCACCCAGGTGTGTGTTAATCTCTGTAACAAAGCGAGTCAGTTTCTTCTGCAGATCACCCACATCATCAAAGTTGGAGACAGTGTGAGACCAGGTTCCAGTCCACCCTCGTGGATTCCAGCTTGAGCCCACGGGTTCCAGTGTGTCCTTGCTCTCCCTCCCTCACGTCTGTCTTCTGTTCTTGACTGACTGTCCTGCAGCCTCTAAGCTCCAGAAAACTTGCAAAAACAACAGGCTTAGAGGGACTGTTTAACTATATCCCACACTTGCATAAGGTACGATCTGTAAACAGTGGTTCTGCTTCTTTGACCCCACCTGGCTTATATAAAAAATAACCATTATGGGTCCTGAGTCCTTCAAGCCCGTGTGACCAGCACATTCCTTCTTTGTGGACAGAATTACCTAGAAGTTAAATATAACCAGGAATTTGCTTAGAAAACTTGAAAACAGAACAGAGAGTTAATTAACAGAAGAGTTATTTAGATTAATCAAATTTTAATGTAAATTAGATCTGTTTTAATACAGCATCTTCTCGCCAGTACGAAAGATTACTAAAGGTTCTGTTCTTTAAGACTTTCATCTCTGAATGATGCCGAGAACAGACCTTGTGAAAATGCCTCTGTGACTGCTCTTTTCAGTATTTGCTAGAGGTACCAATCTCTGATTACGGCCCTTTGCCTTCAATGTATTGATCATTCAATCATAGTTCAATTTTTTTCTAGTCAGCATAAAGTGACTTGACATATCTCTTTTCTAATGTATTATGGTGCAAATACTCAAAAAAATACAAAATCCTAAGTCCCTTCCCTGCAGTTGAAGATATTTACTTCTTTTCCAAGATTCTGCATATTAAAGATAAATTTAGCTTCTCAAGCAATCTCTTTTATGAAGCAAATACCCCCATGGAGGCTAGCAGACTTTCTCATCTTAGCGTGAATTAACTCCATCTGTTTGCCTTCCTCTTGCTGCGGTCAGCCGTGCTGAAAGAAAAAAAAAATGGTGTTTTAGCAGGGAGTTAGAAAGAAAAGTATTATTTTTAAAAGAGTTTAGCAATATTTTCTACTTTATTTTTATTGTTTATTATAGCTGTCCCTATTTTCTCCCTCTTTTCCCCCATCCCTGTTGTCAACCGCCCCCTTCATCTGGCCATCACCACACTGTTGTCTGTGTCTGTGGGTTATGCACGTATGTTCTTTGGCCAATCCCTTCACCTTCTTTCCCCAGTTCCCCCTCCCCACTCCCTCTGACAGCTGTCAGTCTGCTCCATCCATGTCTCCATGCCTCTGCTTCTATTTCATTCATCAGTTTATTTTGCTCATTATACTCCACATGTGAGATCATATGGTATTTTATTTTAGAATGCTAGGATCTTTACAGGGAGAGGGATGCAGCTGACCCATGACAAGGGGAGCCCAGCAGACACAGGCAGTGCAATCATCGGGCATTGTGAGGACAGGGGAGACTCTCAACGACACTTTCCACGGTTCCAAATTTTACAGTCACAAGTACTTCAGTAGGCAATTTGGGTTCGGCAATACATTCTTCCCAAATCTCAGGCTTGGCTGCAAACATCAGAGGCGAAGTTCTAGCTCAAATGCTCAGCACATGAACAGCTCTCTCCCCGTCGGACACAAATGCCATCTCCGTGCATAGTCTCATCAGGTGTCCTTTGAAAAGCTTTGGCACAAATGTGTGGCTGTACGAGATCTTGAAAATTTCAAAATAATCAAGCTGCAAGCAGCAATTATTGACAAAATATGAGAACCATTGCATTTTTGTTGTTCTTAACTTAGGTACAACCTCTAAATCATGTGCCTAATGGGAAGCTTTCCTGTCTGTCAGAGCTCTAAATATCAGAGTTTATCTGATTCTTCAAAATAGTAATTTCAGTCTTGAAAAGTGCCTGGAATTACTGGAATAAAAATGGGAGAAAAAAGATAACCCTATTTTATAAAATTCTACTTTCAAGCAAACTTTATGAAGCATTTTATTTTGTATAAAAACTTTGAAACAGCCTAAAGGCTTTCTTTGACCAGCTGTATATTTTATCTGCTAAACGTCCTCCGAGTGAAAAGACTCCCTCAGCAGAGGCACCTGCAGGATGTGCAACGATTTCATTCTCGGAATATTGGTTCTGTGGAAGCATCAGCTCCATGGGCTCATTATTTACATTCACAATGGGCATCTGCAGCCACCAAAAGGAAACATTAGACTTGTTTGTGTTGTCAAATTAAAAAGGGAAAAGAGAATGGTTTAAAGTTCTGAGTCTCTGTACCATTTAATTATGCTTTCCACAGTAGTCCAATCAAAATTTGCCTTTTCGGGAAAATGGGCACTAAGAAAGAACATACTTTGCTATTCAGATTGTTGCTAGGTCAACCACTCAATTCAAAAGCTTACAAAAAGCAGACACGACACTATTACACAAGGTGTTTCCTTTGAAGCAACTAAAGAGCTTCACCACGAGTCTCAATATGACTTTATTTCCTCCACAATCCCAAGATGTTATTGTCCCTCATCTCCTGATTGAGAATCTAGAAACTGCTAACCTAGCTAAGTTTAGGAAGTTACCTAGGCCCTGACCAGTGTGGCTCAGTTAGTTGGGCATCATCCCACAAAGCGAAAGGTCACCAGTTTGATTCCTGGGCAGGGCACATGGCTGGGTTGGGAGTCTGGTTCCCAGCTGGGGCGTGTGTGAGAAGACAACCAATCAATGCTTCTCTCTCACATCCATGTCTCTCTCCCTCTCTTTCTCCCTCCCTCCCTTCCCCTCTTTATAAAAGTAAATAAAATCTTTTTTAAAAAAGTTAACTAGATCGGCAAGGTTGTGCTGTCATAAGCCTAACATCTCATGGGATAAATTCAGATCCAATACATTGGACTGGATACACATTTGATAATGAAATGCTAGGGTTCAAGGAATATTTTGATACTATTCTTGGGAAAAGTTTATTTTTTTATTTTATTTTTGAACTTTTTTATATTTGAATATAAAAATCTCTCTTTTAATAATTGTCAAAATCACTTCTTTGAGATAAAAAAGACTTGCTGTACAAAGAGAGAGAGAGCAGAAGTAACAATTGACTGCTTCCCAATGACTTTTAGACTGACTATTCCTAGTGAGTCGTTTCACAGATTAGGTTGTTTCCATCCTAACCTTAAATTAACTCCATCATCTGTCTGCTGAGGGGCTGACCAGAGGGACTTCAGTAGGCAGGCAATGGTATGGGTGAGAAGAGTGTTTTTCCAGCTTATCCAGCCATCGCCTAAACATTTATAGAGTTTCTACTGTGTTTATTGCACCATACTAAATAATATGAGAAATTCTAAATGGAGCTTATAACCCAGCTAGAAAGATCAAAATAAAGAGAAATAGAAGAATATTTCTATAACACTGATGTTTCAGAGACAAGTTTTATACAAAGTGAATTTTAATTAGTGGTATCCCTACCTTAATCCCAATCCCAACCCCCTTCCCACACACTCACGTGCAAATCCCATTTGAATTCAATGGGGCAATAGAAACCATCGTTTCTCCAAAAAAACATTCCATTTTAAGAATAATATAAATTTCTTAATATTCAGGTCTTTAAAGGAAATTGAAACAAATTCAATCAACTTCACAGTTATTGCTGTACTACATACTATAAGAGAGCATTATACAAAATGTCATTATATTAAAACTGTCTTGTTTATATTTAAAATATTGTTAAAAATACTAATACTTTTGAATAACTTTTTTATTGTCCTGAGTGACTTTGCCTCTGAATACACACTGATTTCTAAGTTACTTTAATACTATACAAGACCTCACTTTTTCAGGAGATGGCATCATTGTTTTCGCCTTACACATTCCTGCAGCCGTCACAACCCATGTCACCTGCTAACACCGCTGTGCAGCGCCACGCGTTTTTCTTTAACAAATGGCATGGAGTTGGCACAACGTTCAGGCTTGAAAATCTGTTCACTGCGTTTTTATATTTTTGACATATTTACTAACAGCTAGTCCTTACTTTTTTAATTTAGAAAAGTATTTGGATTCTGTTCATAAAAATGTTTTTTTTCTTAAGTTTTGCTCCATGCACAATATGGAGACAATGACTTAGCAGCACGTCTTCGCCAAACTAGAATATGGCTTGTGCTCTTCCTGCTCGCGCCTGAACGATACACTTCAGTTTAAGGGGCCGTCGTGAGGTGGGTACAGCAGGTATGGGGAGGCTTCTTCCTGACTTTGCAGCCCCGTTTCAGCAGAGCTCTGAGTCCTCTCAAGCTGATGCAGTGATCAGAACACCCCAACATGGATGTCAACCACCCAGGAAAAAATGTCTGACCACCCAGTTTGTATCATGCAAAATTGCTTCATTTCCTCATATAACCCCCAAACGTTGTATCATGAAGTGTATACAGGCATACCTCGGAAGTACAGCAGGTGCAGTGCCAGACTGCTGCAATAAAGTGAGCATTGCAATAAAACAAGCTGTAATCTTTCTTTCTGGTGGAGGGTCTTGCCTTCAATTTGTGAAAAAAAAACACACCTATGAAGCTCAATGAAGAAAAGTGCAATAAAATGAGATATGCCTATATTGCATTTCTCCACCCTTTTCTTACATCTTCTCATTAGCCAGCCAGAAGAAGCTCCTGAGAGCTTCTGCCTGCCTCCCTGCTCCAGCACAGTGCACAGCCTTTCGGGCACACCGAACACTGCAGCGTCCTGCAGGGCTGGCAGGGCCCACCCCTGGAGTTTCTGAGCTGGGAGTTCTGAGGTGGAGCCTGATAATTTGCATTTCAAATGTGTTTCCAGGTGATGCTGATGCTGCTGGTCCATGAATCAGGCCTTGGGAACCACTACAGGCCCCCTGACTTTTCTGCTTATTCTAAGATCATATGCAATCCAACCATCAGTTTACATCACAAGCACAGTCTCCATACAGATAATAAAAGTATCCAAGCCAAGATATTAATCACAGTTCAAGATAAGAGTTCCTTCATTCAGTGTTCCCTCATTCAAGTCCAGTGCTGTCTGCATTCCTTAAAGGGAGAATTGTCAACATCTGCTCTCTCTCCACTCATCTCCTCCCCACTTTCAAACTTTAGGTGCTCACTCTGCTAGCTGGGGGAGCAAGGGGGCACCTGGACATATGAGGAGGGATAGAAGGAAGTTCTTATTGGCTGCTCTCTGTTGCTGTCCCAGGCAGACCTCACGTACCCTAGGTCTGGCAGACATAGAAGGCTCACTTCAACAGCCTGTCCTCTCTCTGTTCCACTTCTTCCTTGCCCAACCTTCTTACGAATTGAGAGCCTTCCTACTTGTTATCATATTCTTTGAAAATTTGCATTTTGGTCAGGCATCTTACCAAGAATTTCCTATTTCTTGTCTCCCTGGGCGCCTCAGCTGAAATTTTCAACATTAATGCCCTGTAACAATAGGGCCCTTGTATCCTCTGGAGCCAACCTGGTTGCAACACTCAGCCCCAAGACTGTGTCCTCCGATCTATTCCCTATGCAAATGCCCTGATGAAAAGTGTGCATTTTTATTAAAAGGCCTCACAGGGACAGATGAAGGACCACTGTGTGTCATACTTTCACCTCCTTCAGCCATTCCCCTTCTATGTCAACCTAGGGCCTCATCTTTGGTCATTCCTCTACCACCGCGGGTTCATTTTCTCTTTCCTCTCCCTCAGCCCTCCAGACTCTTCCATGCGAATGTCAAATCTTCTCTCCTTTATCATGCAGAGTAATTTTCTTCCTCCTCAGGCAAGATGGACCTAGCACACATCAGGTACTAGAGGTTCAGCTTCTTTCTAGCAAACATCTCTCAGTAAAATCAAGTAGGAGCCTCCGGAATCTCCCTAATTTCACTGTTTATTGTTTTAACTGTGTTGTCTCATTTCATTTTCAGGATAAACACGGTGGATAAAAATATGAGAAGAGTTATTATAAATTATTAAAATGGAACACAAAGATCTTAAGCTACTTAGTAGCTTTCAACTTCACAAAGAAATATCTACACATTTTTAGCTGTTTATTTATTTAAGAAATCCTCACCTGAGAATATGTTTATTGCCATGACATCAACATTGACAAACACTGATTGGTTGCCTCCCGTACATGCCCTGACCAGGGATCAAACCCACAGCAGCCTTTTGGTGCATGGGATGGTGTTCCAATCAACTGGGTCACCTGGCCAGGGCTAAATTTATTTTTTCTTTCTCAGAGGTGCATTCTGTCAGTGAATCCTGTGCCAGCATTCCTTATGCACAGCATTCATTTCCAGTTCACCCCGGTGTATCCTGGCAGGCTGGTGCCAGGAGTAGAAATGGGTGCAAGCAGATAATCTGGCCCAAGAATAGTGGAGGCTTAGTCACCACCTACCAGAATCAGCACTCCAAGGGGAAAGGTAATCACCTTTTTGCCAATAATTACTAACACCAACAACAGTATTGGCCACTATGTTAAAAAGATGAATTTCAGACTCATTGTACTCAGAATTCCCACCAATCAGCTGGGACACACACAGTTGTGCAGCATATTATATCAAGAGGGGGCAGCTGTCCTCTCTATGGAGGAACAAGGGATTTGCTTCTGAAGCTGCTATTAGCATTAATGGGAACTGTGAATCTACCTTGTCTCATTTAAGTGGGAAGTGAGAGCCAGCTGGATGATGAATGTAGATAAGATTATTCTATTCAAAGCACTGCTCACAATTTCTATTAGTAGCCATGGTTTATCTCCTTGTATGTCTTTATGAACCAAATTTTGCTCCAAAGTCATAATGCCTTAGATTATCAGCCGTATCAGGTAATGTCACCAATGATAAGCGCCTGCTGTTAAAATAAATGCTGCTTTCTATTCTGCATCTCAGCTGGTTTTTAATGCGGACTCCTAGGGGCTTGTGCAACAGTGGGAATCCATTTATCGGCCCAAAACAGCCTCTTGTTTACACACGAGCACTTGGTAATCATGCAGCCTGTGTACAGGAAGTCAAGAAAAATAATAAGCATGGCTCAAACTGCAAGGCTAGAACAAGGGGGGCAGTTTTTTGACAATCAAGCACTATTTATGGCGATTAGTGTGGCTTTTGATAAACTGCCAAACACCACAGAGGCCAGCTTTAGAACAAGGCACACTGAAGACCTTTCGGGCTCTTCATTTTCACGAAGACTCTTCACAGGGCATGCTGAGCAATGGCTTACTAATTAGAAATCAAGTGTATTAAAAGAAAGCATTGCTTGCATGTTCTCCCTGAAAACTCAAATAATCTCATTTGTCCTCTTTCACACCAAAGAAACCATGTTCTGCAATAATAGAAGGTAAAGACATCATATCCTTTTTCCCCATAAACCCAATGTCCCCAAAGCACATGCACACTTTTTCTGAATTTGAATGTATGCCCCTGGTATCAGCGTAGATCCACAGAGGAGGCAATTGCTATAGAAATTCAGAAATGCTACAAAGCCCTGACAACTCCAGACTTCCTGTTCACTGTCTCTCCTGACTGAAATGGAATTCCAGTACTGTTGTCAAGGTAGGTGTCGGAAGACAGTCCTTCATGTATTTTTTAGGCTTCTGCACATATTGATGGGTGTGTCTTTCACCAGGTTTGTGTTTGCATTGAGCAACCTTGAAAGGTGAGTTAACATGTTTCCCCAAAGGACAGGTATACTGCTTGCTATAAAAGCAGTGAGTTCCCCAAATTATTGTTCCTCAGGTGTGATGCAAAACCCTTGCCTGTGAGGAATCCATCTGCTCCATCTCACATGGGGCTCAAGGCAAAGGTGATCTATTCAAACCTACTGATGCCCGTGCTGCTTGCTGTACTTTGAGTAACAAAGTCCTTCATCTCTGGCAAAAGATTCTCATGCTTCTCTGCCAGCATCCATGAAACAATAACAGAATAATGTATTAGCTTATGATTAGGATAAAATTGAACTCCAGACCTGATACTGAGATGTAGTATCTGTGCATGATCTGGATATCTGGAAGATCACTGGTAAATAATGAGAGAAAAATCTTTCTATTAACATATTAGCATAGTTGGGGTTTTTTTATTGTTATTGGTGACTCCCTTCCTCCCTTCCTTCCTGTCCTCTACTCTCAGTTCATGTGATTCAGGTGGGTTCAACCCATTTTCTTCTCAACCTCAGAAGTAGAAACAGGGTCCAGCCCAGGTATTCCATCCTCCTGTTCGCAGCAGCTGGCTCAGGAATGTGGCTCAAGACAAGTAAGTGAGATTCAATTTATTGAGCACCAACTCCAAAATAGAAACTGTCCCAGCAGCCGCAAATGTATCTGGAAGCCAAACAGGAAAGATGCTTCTTTGGAAGAGCTTACACACAAGTTGAATTTTCCTGGCACTACTAGGAAAGAGCTGTCGCCTTGGAGCTGTGGTGGCTAATGCAGTAGAATGTGTGACTTAAGTTGCAGTGGCCATTCTTGTCTCCTCACTGGAAGATCCCATCTGATAATAACCTTGCCCCAGAGGAAAGCGAGTGGAGAGATAGATTCCTGATGTCCCATCTGAATACCCCCTGTAGCCATACAAGCCTGAAGCCAGTCATGCCTGAATATTTCAGTCACATAAGCAAATCAATTCCATTTTTAAGTCAAGACATTCTGAATTATGTTTCTGTCACTTGAAACCAAAAGCCTTAATAATTTTGGGACTAAGTGAGTTTGGGTAACACTGCACACTACACTGCAGCATTCTTATGCAGGTTCGTATAATAGAGCCATGAGAAGGTGTGCTGTAAAAATAGTGTTTCATTTTTTTTAACTTGGGATTTCTCATACTGTTTTCCATGGACCTTTCTACTTTGATCTCAGTGACATTTATCAACTCTTATAAAACAGACGTTCCATGGACCTCACTTGGACAATACTGGAATATTCTTTTCCCTGCAAATTTATTATAAACTTACACATCAGAAAAGCAAACAGAATAAACAATAAAATGTGTGCACCCATGAAAGCTTTTGTCTCTACAATCTGGCATTTATTTCACCAGCATTTAATGGAAACCCACTGTGTGTCGGACAGAGGGACCCACTGTGTGTCGGGCAGAGGGACAGGTACCGAGTGCACAGACTCAGACGGAAAGTCACTACCTTCCTGCTGGCCCTAGAAACCCATAAATGTCTAAAAATATTGGAGCGCTTAATTTCCACAGAGAAGTTTGATATTCAGCCTCATTATACTAAAACTATATTAAAACATTAACAAATTAATCTATTTTTCTTGATCTTAGTTAGGAATTACAAAGTAAAGTTCTCAGATTAAATATACTTATGCTCTCTCAGAAAACAGCTAGAAATAGTGAAAATCTAACCTATTTAGAACATGAGGATAATGTGATTTTGTAATGGGAAACTTAGTAATATCAGATTTAGAACCAAATTTATAATCCAAAGTGTCCTGATTTGATCAGGAAATAAAACCAAAGTCAATAAATTGTCATGTTAAATATTCTAAACGATGAATGGAAATCTCTTTGCAATGTTATAAGATAGAATAACACATAAAAGAAGATATCTATAGCCCTGACTGGTGTGCCTTAGTTGGTGGGTGTCTTCCTGCAAGGGGAAGGGTTTCTGGTTGGGTTCCTGGTTTGGACACACGCCTGGGTTGCGGGTTTGGGGACCATTCAAGAGACAACCAATCAATGTTGCTTTCTCACATAGATGCTTCTCTCCCTCCCTTTCCCCCTACTTGCCTCTCTTTCTAGACATAAATAAAATCTTTTTTAAAAAAAAGAATGTATCTATAGAGCATAATATAATCTTGAAACTAGACTGACTAACTAGGAAATGAATTATGTGAATAAATTCAATTCAACAAGTTTTTGGTCCCTGCTATTTCTCTAGACCTGTGCCAGGCACTTGAGGGCTATTTTAGAACACAAGAAACATACAGCATTCCACAGTCATCTTATTTAGTTTGAATAATCAGTCTGAAAGGCAGATGTCATTTTTGACTTGCCCTCTAAGTGCTCACAAAAACTCAGAGAACAGAAACACATTTATTCAGAATGCAAGCTCTAAACGCAAGAGGTGGGGTCAGAGATGGATTACATCAGAGTAGCTTGGGAAAACTTCAAGGAGAAATTAATATAAGCAAAGCCATGGGAAGTTTTTTTTTTTGTTTCTGTTCTTAATTAGTTCGTCTTTAAGCTACAAAATGAATATAGTGTAATAGCTTTGACTGAGGCAGAGGAAAATCACTGACATAGCTAGAGTTCAAGTTTGGACAGAAATGGCAGGGTCTATGTCAGACAGCAGAAAAAAAAAGGGGGGGACATATCTGTGGCATTTATTTCAACAGGCATTTCTTGAATCTTGGTAAGCCTTCGACAGATTATAATGATAAGTAGTTTCCCATATTTGTCACGAAAAAGTATCAATAAATCTGATACAGAAGAGACTGCACTGAAAACAGCATGCAGCAAGGGACGCATGAATGAAATAATTATGTGCCACTGGAGGTCAAGATGGGGTAAATCTCTCCTGGCTCCAAGTTAGAAACAGCTGGTTTGTGTTGAGTTTTAAGAATGAAAGGTTCTGACCGGTGGAAAAGCACATGGGAAAGAATGAATAGAACTTGATAATTTATAGAATACAGAGAATGTAGAATTCTATCTCAAATGAGATCATGGGTTTGAAATCATTTGGAAATAGTCTAGCACAATACAATTATAAAGGATTATACAATGGCCTGGACCAACTTACTTACTGTATTTATCCTGGTTCTTCACCTGCAAAATGTGAACAGTCATGCTTCTTCTGCTTTTGTTTTCACATGGTTTTTGTATGGCTTAATAAAAAGATAAACCAAAATATTTTTAGTAATTTTTTACCCTATGTTTCTTTTCTAAAACAGGTTGTTGAGATACAACAAATATACAAAGAGACTGGATGAGTTTAAAGCACACAAGCTGATGAGTCTGGGCACATGTAAGCTCCCGCAAACCATCACCATAGCCAAGACAACATACACATTCATCACCTCCTGAAGTTTCCTCACACCCCTTTGGTCTTGTTGTTGTTTTGTGGTATGAACATTTAACATGAGATCTACCCTTTTTACAAAAATTATTAAGCCAGAGTGAACGGCAGATCTCTAGAAATTATTCATCTTGTAAAACTGAAACTTTATATCCATCCACTTCCCGTTTCCCACCCCCCTGCCCAGGGCAACCACCATGCTACTCTCTGCTTCTATGAGTTTGATTGTTTTAGAAACCTCACCTACGTGGAACCATGCAGTATTTGTCCAACCAACATAATTTTAAGTTATTGGTTACTTCAAATTTGAAGTTTATTTATGACCCCCCAAACCAAAACTTGCACATTTAGGTAAGTCAGTCAATTTTAAACTAAGTTAAAATAAAAAATAGAGGTATCATTTACAAGCAAAATCAACAAGGCCAAAGGAAAAAAAATCTTCTGACTAAAGATGCAAATATAAAGAAAACCCAAATACATAGGTTTATAGGGGGAAAAAGGAAGTAACTCCCTTTCTCTCAGTTTGCTCACAGTGCAGGTCCCTGCCGCAGCCACAGAGAGATTCTATTGTGTTTTGACATATTTATCTGTGGGAGACTCTGCTATCACATTGGCATTCTTCAAATTATTTTTACATTTAAATTGATTTCAATTACATAGACATTGCAAAACATTAATATTTATTTGAGATATTTCTGATACCTCTTCGAGGTGTGCTAAACTTTTTTAGGCATGGATTCATGATTAACTCACCCCACATGAAACTGCTTGAGAACAACCTTATGAAATTCTGATTAGCATAAGAGCCTTTTTTGCATAAGCTCAAAGATCCTAAATTATAAACATTCCATTGACAAAGAGTTCACATATATAAACTCTTCCACTAAGATTTCACTTTCAGATTTTTCTCTCTCTTTTTGTTTGAGATTAAGTAATTTGGGTGAGAGAGAAGTTCAAGCAACAAGTTCATTCACTCGCTTATTATGAAAGAAAA
The DNA here is from genome assembly GCA_028533065.1 of Trachops cirrhosus. Classification (NCBI taxonomy): domain Eukaryota; kingdom Metazoa; phylum Chordata; class Mammalia; order Chiroptera; family Phyllostomidae; genus Trachops; species Trachops cirrhosus. Next base: position 123,002,978 of record CM052539.1, read on the forward strand.
AGGGAGGAATTTGATTGATCCTTTGGGGAGACAGGGGAGAGGAATAGTTTGCAGGAAAAAGAAGACAACAACTTGACCCCTTCCCATGGATCCCCTGACAGACTTAAGTGTGAATGGAATGGATGTCCTATGGAAACTTATGGAAAAACTAAGTTAATTTGCAAGTAGAGGCAGCGTGGACAACTTCAGGTGCCACGGGCAGAAGGAACCATGAGCAACGAAGAAATGAACAGAATTTGTGGAGAGGGATCATGGAATCCCTGGTGTTAGAAGCAATGCCATTTAAATCTTATGGGGCAGAGAAACACAAAAACGTTATTTGGTATACATGAGAATTAAATTAAATAACGTATAAAATACTTGGCACTTAGAAGGCTTTGAAGTTGCAACTAGTACATCTCATTTAGGCTTCACAATTGAATTTCACAAAAGGTTTGGAGAGGCATTCTCCACAAGTGTTAGACTGGAAAGAAAGATTAGGCAACACTGCCCCCTGGCGGTCTACTCTGTGCTCTGGAAAGATCAGCTTTATTAGGGGGCGTTGAAATCCGTGTAAAGGCTGCATTCCTTGCGTCTAGTTGGGGTCTGGTGATCCTTGAAATAAAAGTTGAACTTTTGTTCCAACAGGAATACAACTTTTTTATGAAAGCCTAGAAGTTCCCCCAAAGTTGTACTAGACTACAGGGAACCCCTGGAACTCCAGAAAAAAACCCATCGTGAATTAAGAGTGGTCCGAAGAGTGTGGAGGGATGGAACAAAAAGGAAAATGGACACATGGACATGGACGACAGTGTGGTGATTGCAGGGGGGAGGGGGTATAAGGGGATTAAATGGTAATGGAAAATAACACAATAAAAATTGTTAAAAAAGAGTGGTCCAAAGGGAGCAACAAGGTGGAGACTGAAGAGGAACCTACAGTTCCAGGTGAAGGTCTGACCGGGACTGATCATCCCTGAACCTGGCCTGTCACAAGCTCTGTGTGCTGGGCAACAGAAAGATGCGGTATTAAGAAGTTAGCATCACTAGGGATGCAAGATATTTAAAGTTGACAACAGCAAGTGAGGTGATTTCCTGGCTAGTGGAAGAGAAGAGTAAGAGTCCGTGAGGTAAAGTAGATTGACAGCGACCCAAGCGGAGGTTCTAAGTGGTGCGTGCATCAGGGAACTGGCATCAGCACAAGCAGAGGGGAGCAACTGGTCCAGCCGGTCCAGCAAGAACAGAAGAGAGACTGCTGCTCTGCCGGCAGCACTTCTCAGAATTGCCTTCATTTCTCCTGCGCCAGGGACCCTAGAGGAAACACAAAAAGCACCTGAGGGAGAAGGAGTCTTCTTGAAGGTGGTGTCATGGAATACATTCGCTGGCCAGGTTGGTTGTACTTTATTTCCACTCCATAGATGTGGATACTGAGATTTGGGAGCTTGACTAAGTTCACACTAGTTTTTTTTTTTTCCCTGCATGAAAATTAGAGTATAAATCTATGTGATATTAACTTCTTTCCTTTTATCTACACTGAACTGCCTCCCTTTAAAAAAAAATCTTGGGTATTGAGACATTTATTCCTTCACCCCTTTCAGTTTTAAGGTTTTCTTAATTCACATTATACTTAATTTTATAAGGTTCCCCCAATATATTTCTGGAATAAGTAATGTATAAATATTATATCAACAGAATAAATTATATTCCTATTGGAATTGTGTTATAGTTTCAAAGAGCAATTGGAGTCTTCCTATTACAACTTTTGCATAAATGAAATCAGAATACATCTGGGTCAGAAGATCATTTTACAATCTACCAATGGATCCCTTAAACTAATAAAAATACATCACACTTTACTTTGGAAAGACTATTCTAAAAGGTTCAATTATCAAACCTTGATGAGCATCCTCCAATATATAGTGCATCTATAAATTTATATATATTTCAAAGAAACTTGATGTGACAAGGTTATACTCTTAGAATTATGTATTCTCCTCTTCAAGATGTTTGATTGAAACCTCTAATGAGACAGAAATAAGCAGGATTAAAAATAATGACTGAGTCAGAAAAATAATTGTTAGCATATTTAATATAAAAGAAAGATGAAATAATGCCACTTGAGACAATATGAATGGATCTTGAGAATATCATGCCAAGTAAAATAAGTCAGATGAAAAAACTCAAGAATTGTATGATCTGACTCATATGTGAGATAAAAAACTGACAGCAACCAATAATCAAACAAGACAAACAAGAACTCATAGACACAAACAACCAAAGGTGGTGGCCACAGGGAGGGAGGCAGAAGGGTGTAAAGGGGGTCAAATGCACGGTGACAGATGGAGGTTTGACTTTGGGTGGCGAACACGATAACAGATGATGCGTTATAAAAGTGTACACTTGAACCAGTGTAATTTTATTAATAACTGTCACACCAATAAATTTAATTTTAAAAAGGAATCTTTCCATAATACAGAAATTGAATAATCAAAGGTCTTTGGGGAAAAAGAGACAAAAAATATTCTTAATTTTTCCATGGCATGACAATGTGAACAGTTGATTTAAGTTGCATAGGCTGGGGTCCACCGCATCACAGCGCTAGCTGCCCTTCCCCTTACAGAGTGCCTCGGATGCGGCACTCCCCATAGTCATTGCAGTGTTACTGACTACATTCCCCATGCTGTACTGTACGTCCCCAGGGTGATTTTCTAACTACTAATTTCAACTCAAGTCCTTCACCTTTCTCACCCTGTCCCCTAAACCCCCTTCAGTTTGCTCGTGTTACAGAAAAAGATTAACTTACTTAAACCGGGCTGAAAGAAAAACTGTGAAAGAAAAGAACGAATAACAAGAGCATGTCTGAAGTACTAGTAATGTGTAATTGAGCAGTCAGGTAAAATTGCAGATTTTGCAAAATGTCTAGCTCTGCCTTAAAGCATACCGCTTGATTGTTTTAATTTTTCACATTTCATTTTGTTGCACTTTTCTGGAGCATATTCACTCTGAAAGCAGAAGATGACCTATGTTGCCACTGTGGAAACAGACACATTTTCTTTCCAGGTGTGAACTAGATTTCCCTTTCTCATAGTTTTTGCCTTTACTACGCAGCATTAAATTGAAATCATGTGGTAGCTCCCATAAAAATACTGGCAACATTTTCAAACTCTTATTAAAATTTTGATCTTTTAAAGCTTAAATTATGTCCTTTGAGGAAAGGTATTGGCAATTCTCTGTGAATGTTATGCAAAATAAAATTCATCTTTAATAATTAAGAACAAGAAAGGCAAGTTGGAATACTGCAAAAGTAAGAGACCTACCTATCCATCTGGTACAATTTGTGCCAGCCATACCAATTAGTACAAGTTTAATACTTACAAGAATTTTCCACAGTAAGAAAAAAAAGTAAGCCATATTGCTCGGTCCTAACTTAATCATCTTTGTTTATTCCTACCAGAGCAGGGCTTACATGAGAGGAAAATTTAACCCCTATCTTGTTTAAGTCAGGGTTTGGGTTTTTTTCTTTTCCTTGTATATGCATTTTCACTCGATCTCTGTTAAAGACACCAAAATGCATTTCTGTCACCCCTACAAGTCATAACTTTCAGTCAGATAACGGCATAAAATACTGACCAGGAGGAAAGGTTAGCAGGGTTCCTCGAAAGGCAACTTGTGAATCACATACCTTAGGATTGTCTGAGGTATTTGTTAAAAATGAAAATTCCTGGGCCCTGCCAGAGAACAACTGATTCAAAATTTGTGTGGTAGGTCCACAAATCTAATTTTCTTTTATTTACAAATGTCCCATGTGATTCTCATGGAGCTGAAATTTGAAGACACACTGATACAGGATGTCGGATCAAAAGGTCAGATCATTCTAGAAGTTTTATTGCCACAGAGTTCAAACAAAGGCAGAGACTCTCATTCTCAGAGGCAAAAGAAGATAAATTCCTTCCGAAGCCATGGAGTCCTGAAATTGGAGAACAAGAAACAAGCCTTGAAGACACAAGTTTGCAAGCTCTGGGGACCAGGACATGGAACATCTCAAGACAAATAAAGTTCTTCCTAATTGTCTGCAGAGGTAGAAGTTTGTGATTGTGCAGGGATACTCTGGGACTGCAATATTATTTTATTACTCTTATAACTCTGATTTTATAAATTTTCTTTTAAGTGAAGAATTGAAATAAAGCAATGGGTATATTTTGGTGTCTTTATGAGGACTGAGTATAGCTGCCTATATAAAAATAATCCTGACTTAAGCAAGATGGGAGTTCTATTTTCCTCTCACGGAAGAGCTGATAAAGCACGGTGTCTCCAGGAGCCCACGCTTCTTCCAGGTCTCTGCTGCACCATCCCGATAGCCTGGCTAGGTGCTTATGCTTATGTTATCACTTCTGGGGCTCCAGGCATCTTATCTTATTCCAAGCAGCAGGAAAGACCAATGGCTAAAATGTGTGTATCAACCAAGTCAACTCCCTCTTAAGTCATGTTTCCAGAAGCCCTACAAAACAGCTTCTAGCCAGTTAATTTCTTTTCTAAAAAAAATTATTTATTGATTTGAGAGAGAGAGAAGAGAGAAAGAGAGAGAAACCCTGATTTGTTGTTCCACTTATTTATGTATTCATAGGTTGCTACCTGTATGTGCTCTGACTGGGGATCTAGCCCCCAATCTTGTTGTATCAGGATGATGCTCTAACCAACTGAGCTACTTGGCCAGGGCCTAATTTCTATCTGCTATGCAAAGGAGCCTCTGAAATGTAGTTTTTGGCTGGGCACATTGTTCTCTCCAGCAGAACTGGAGTTCCATTGCTTAAAGAGAGGGGGGTAATGGGTATTGAGTAAGTGCCTAGAAGTCCAAATTCTACTAGCTGTGTGAAATTCACCCACCTTCCCTCTAGGCCTTAGTTTACTCATCTGTAAAATAAGAACTTAATAAATAAGAACTGAAACTTTTCAACATTGTTATAACATTTACAGATAACATACGTAAAAGTCTTGACACACAGTAGGAATTTAATAAATGAAAGAGTCACCAAAAAGGCTCCAACTTCTAAAATATATATTTTTTAGTGTTGAGTTTTGCTGTAGAGAGGTTAACTCTCTGATTGTGTAGAGAACACCACCCGGTCCTGGAACTACACCGCCCTGCCGGTGACGTGCAGCTACTGCACTCTCTCCGATTCCATTATGTCCACACCACCCTCTGGGGAAGTCCTGACTAGGAGTTAACAGACTCTCACAAGGTCAGTCAACTGCTAAGGTAAACTGAGCACCTACAAATAAGGGAAAGGACTAATAATGAAGGGACTCGCACAGCATGTGTGGTGGGTAATACAAATCCAGGGAACCCTTCACTCTCCACCAAAACAGTGGTCTCATTAGCCCAATAGACATTTCATCTTAAAGACATACCACTTTCTTTCCTCAAAAATTGCAAGTCTGGCCTTCTCCAACAATGTTTCTACAAAAAGATTGAAGGATCTAAGCATGTCTATTATACTATTTTTCATTTCTCTCCTTGTTTTTCATAGATCAAAAAATATGACCAAGTCCTCCAATTCCAATATGTACATGTCCGTTTGCAAAGTGATTTATCAGTACTCCTACCATGCGTTGAATTCTAGCCCTGGCTGGTGTGGCTTAGATGGTTGGAGCATTATCCTGTATACCAAAAGTTTGCAGGTTCAATCCTCAGTCAGGGCACATACCTAGTTTGTGGGTTCAAATTGCAGTCAGAGTGCCTATAGAAGACAACCAATCAATGTTTCTCTCTTACCTCCATGTTCCTCTCTGTCTCTCTCTCAGTCCCTTCCTCTCCCTCTGGAATCAATGGGTATATCCTCAGACAGGGATTTTTAAAAAGAAAAGAGTTGGATTCTATTCCTAACCTCTTAAATCTGTGCAGGCCATGGCCTTGCTTTGACCAATAGAAAATATCAAAAATGAGGAAACATAACTTACAAGCCTGGGTAGGCCCCAATAGGCTTTATGGTGCTGGCTTCATCCCCTTGGAGCATTGCACTGAAACCACCATGAAAGCAGGTCTGGCCAAGGTCAAGGCAGACGTAGGTACCCAGAGGACAGCCAGCACCAACAACCAGACATGAGTTACAACATCTCAGGCCTTCTAGCCCAGGAGATCCTCCAGCGGAATGCAGCTGCATGAGTGAGTGAGCCTGGAAGAAATCAGCAAAGGAACCACTCAGCCCGCAGACAAAACGGTAAGACATAACAAACTGTTATTGTCAACCATTAAGCTTTGAGGGGATTTGTTACACAGCACTTGAATGGTATTCCTCTGCAAAGAAATACACTGAAGCTTTTATTTACCTTACAGTGGTTTCTGACCCTATAAAGAAAACCTAATACAGTCTTAGCACATAGTGAGTGCTCAAGGATTCCTTATGGAATGAACGAATAAATGAGTCAGGATAAAGATCCATGGTTTGTGATCTGCATGGTTTGTAAATCTGCACCCCCATCAAGGTCAGAGCACCATCTATTGGTCAGTCACATGATTTTGAGGAGGGAAAGCAGGGGTGAGCTCACATTTTCATATGAAACTTAGTGATTCAGAAACACTTCTGAGTGAGCCTTATGCTCACCTTGCAGAAGGAAATCATTGTGCAGATTCACTGGGGCTGTTCTCCTCTACTCTCTTTTACATTAGGAGCAGCTTCAACACACAATGGTTTGTACTATTTTATTGCTATCAAAAATCTACCCTCAAACAAATTCACCCTTTGCAAATTCAGACTCTCCAGTATCAAATGGGAATATTTCTAATTTCTAATATAAAAAAAATTAGTTACCTGGTGTTCATTTTTTATCTAGTTAATATTATAAATCCCCAGGAATTTACACAGCTCAAAAGTAAATGTTTTAGAAATACTGAGAATTGTTTTTAATTGCCACATGGAGGACCAGTAAACTATCCTTTGAAATCTTTCCAGGCCTAAATCACTGTGTTCTATGATGCAGAACTTTAGTGCATCAATTGCCCTTCTGAGTGTTGGACTAAACCCAAATTGTCTTGCAAGGAAAATCTTGGCCTTGCACACAAAATCTCTTTGGGCACATAACCACAGAAGGTTGTGTGGCCTTCAAATCAGACGTATGTGCTGTGTGGAAAGGAAGGTGCTCCCTTTACAGCTAGCCCTTATGCAGCAAGCAGAAGTAAGAGTGGTGCCCAGCAGTCCCTAACACACACAAGCCATTTGGTCCCTTTTAATTGATATTTTGTAGGCCTGTTCCCAGCCTCAACAAGCAGCCAGCCGAAAACAGACATCTTCTGTGCTTAAGGGCCCCCTTTTCTGAGAAGTGTTTTTCCTTTTTCTGTGGTTTCTGGCTTCTTGTGATGGGGGATCTGTGTTATCTGTGTAGTGGAGGAGTTCCTTGTGCTGCAGGGAGGACGAGGGCACCGTGTGACAGAACAGCGCTCTCAACAGGAGCACCTTATTACAAAGTGGGATGAGGGTCAGAGGTGACATCGGGTGGTGCAGACACTTAGAAAAATAGAGGTGATATGGCCCTCATTAATGTTTAAATGTCAGGAGAGATTTCACTTAACTGCTGAAGCACATGCAGAATTTGTGCACTTAAAATTATTACCAGCAAATGTATTCCAAAATCCCTTCTATTTAATTCTTACCAAAAGCTTGTGTGTGTGTGTGTGTGTGTGTGTGTGTGTGTGTGTGTGTGTGTGTGAGTGAGAGAGAGAGAGAGAGAGAGAGAGAGAGAGAGAGAGAGAGAGAGAGAAGACAGACAATGACACTATTCCAGGAAGATTACATGAAGGCCATATTATGCTTTAATTCCTCTAAATATTTTAAAATGTATCCCCAGATCAAACCAGACCATAAAAAGAAAGGACATATGTATTTCATCATTTGAACCATCACTTAATTTGAGCAACCATCATCTTTTGTCAGGACTTCTTACAATCCTGGCCTTCCAATCTCTGTATTCATACTCTTCTAATGCATTCTCTACATGCCAACCAGATGGTTCCTTGAAAATACAAATCCTATATTGTCACATGTCTGCTTAGAACCGTCTGGAACTTCCTAATAAACTTTACATTAAAGACAAATTCTTCAACATTACCCATAGGGCCATGCATTATATTGTTTCTACTTACCCCTTCAGTGTCTTTCTGGGTTTTCCCCACCCAAGTTCAGGCTGCACTGAATGATTCTTTTCATGACCATGGGCAGTGCCTCAGCTACTAAGTTTATGTCCTGGCCATAATTGAGGAGAGCCTGAGTTATGCTGAAGTGCTAAACAAACCCCCCAACTCTTAGTGGCTTTAAGCTACAAAGGCATATCCCTTGTTCATTTAATATGTCTGTCACAGGTCAGCCAAGACTGTGCCCTATGTTGTGGTCCTCTCTCTGGGACCCAGACTGAAGAAGCAACTACCATCTCAGACTTTGCTGCTTGTCATTGCAAAAAGGTAAGACAGGGATCTGGAAAGTCTCTCTGTCTTTCCGGTAATCACATGCTGTGCTCTGAAAGTGAACCACACCACTTCAATGCCAACCCAGTGGCCAGAACTAATACAATGGCACCACCAGTAAATGTAGCCTTCCATGTGCCCAGACAAGAGAACTGGATGCTGGTGAGCGGAAATAACAAGTATCTCCATAGCCAAGAGCAACTTTGGGCAAGTGCTCTCTGTTGGCATGCTGGCCTCCTAAGAGACATGGGGATGGAAGGTGCCTGGCTACAAACACCAAAAGTTGACACTCAGAGATTCATGGAGATCGATAAGGCTTCTCTAGGTGAAATCCTTCCTCATGGAAAACAGATGAATGGTGAAGAGGTATTTCCCCTGATAAGACCCATTGTGAAAATTTGAGGTTTGAGTTCCCCTGGGATTCAAAATCAAGCACAATCTGAGTTAAGTAGTCTTCTGAGAATATACTTAGAACAGCCTCACACAGTGAAACACATTTCATAGAGCATACACAGTATGTAGGAGCACCCGACAAACAGTATAACCAAAGTGGAGTCTAGAAATTATAATGCAGGGTCATTAATTCTCCAGAAATGAAGAAAGCTGTTTTTGCAACCCATTTTTTACAAGGCTTCTCTCACTGTTTCCCAAAGAGGAGGCTCTGAGACAACTCATAGCACAGTAAGTATGTGCATCATGGCATCTTCCTTCATTCACTTTTAACTCAAATATTTTACACACACAGAAAAGTATACAAACCATAAATGTATAGCCCAGCAAATTTTCACAAAATGAACACATCTGGGTAACCAAGCATCCAGTTCAAGACACATAACATTAATGTCACCTCAGAGGGCCCCTCTTCTGCTTCCTTTCAGTCACTACATACTCCTCCTGCACTATGCCATAGACACCAATTACACTCTGGGGAGGAGAGTGCTAGCGGAAGGGTGTATAAGGGGAAACTTCATATTTTCCCATGTGTTGTTTTAATTGTGCACATCAAGAATATATCTATATATTACCTTTGAGATAAAAAATTTAAACTCTTCTATTTAAAAATAAATAAATTATAACAGATGTATAATATATTAGTTTCAGGTGTATGATCCAGTGATTAGACATTTATATAAGTTATGAAGTAAATGATCACCCCAATAAATCTAGTACCCATCTGACACCATACAATATAATTGGCCATGTTCTCCATGCTATACTTTATGTCCTCATTACTATTATGTACCTACCAATTTGTACTTCTTAATCCCTTTACCTTTTTCACCCATCCTGCATTCCCCCTCCCATCTGGCAGTTGTCTAAATATTCTTTGAGTCTGTTTCTGTTGTGCTTGTTTGTTTCTTTTGGTTTTTTCAGCTTCCATATTTAAGCAAAATCATATGACATTTGCCTTACTCTGTCTGACTTACTTCACTCAGCCCAATACCTTCTACATCCATCCATGTTGTTACAGATGGCAAGGCTGCATTCTCTATTATGGCCAAGTTATGTGCTATTGTATATATGCACCATATTGATGGACCCTTACATTGCTTTCATATCTTGACTATTGTAAATAATGCTGTAATGAATATATGGATAGACATGTATTTATTGCCATTTTGTTATTGATATTTTTATTTTCTTCTTCTTCCTCTCTTCCTCCTCCTCCTCCTTCTTCTTCTCCTTCTCCTTCTCCTTCTCCTTCTTCTTCTTCTCCTCCTTCTTCACCAGGAAAAACCTTTAACATTTCCTGTAATACAGGCTTGGTAGTGATGAACTCCTTTAGCTTTTTTTTGTCTGGGAATTTCTTTATCTGTCCTTTGATTCTAAATGATAGCTTTGCTGGGTAGAGTTGTTTTAGTTGTATGTATTACTTTTTATTACTTTGAATATTTCTTGCCAATCCCTTCTGGCTTACAAGGTTTCTGTTGAGAAATCAGCTGACAGTCTTAGGGGAGTGTTCTTGTAGGTAACTAACTGCTTTTCTCTTACTGCTTTTAAGAATCTCTCTTTGTCTTTAAGTTTTGCCACTTTAATTATGAAATGTCTTGGTGTGGGCCTCTTTGCATTCATCTCGTTTGAGACTCTCTGTGCTTCCTGGACTAGTATGTCTACTTTCTTCACCAGGTTAAGAAAGTTTTCTTTCATTATTTTTTTCAAATAAGTTTTCAATATTTTGCTCTGCTCTTCTCCTTCTGGCACCCCCACAATGCAAATGTTGATACACTTGAAATTGTCCAGAGGTTCCTTACACTGTCCTCATTTTTTAAATTTTTTTATTGCTATTCTGACTGAGTGTTTTCTATTTCCTTATATACCAAATCACTGATTTGATTCTCTGCTTCATCTACTCTACTATTGATTCCCTGTAATATAGTTTTTGTTTCTGACTGGTTCATTTTTTATGTTTTCTATTTCTATTTTTATGTTTTCTATCTCTTTGTTGAAGTTCTCACTGAGAACATTGATCATCCGTATAACCAGTGTTTTGAACTCTGCATCTGGCATATTGCTTGTCTCCATTTTTTTCTTTAGTTCTTTTTCTGGAATTTTGTTTTGTTCTTTCATTTGGGATATGTTTCTTTGCCTCTTCATTTGGGCTGCCTCACTGTGTTTGTTTCTATGTATTAGGTAGAGTTTCTACATCCCCTGGTCTTGGTAGAGTGGTCTTATGCAGTAGGCATCCTATAGGTTGCAGTGGCACAGCTTACCCAATCATGTGAGCTCAGTGCTGCAGGTGTGCCCTCCAGGTGGACTGTGTGCACTCTTTTGTTGTAGTTGAGACTTGATTTCTGCCAATGGAAAGGATTTACCAGGCTGATCAATTTTGAAGACTGGCTGTGACCACAGCAGAGAATCTGCTGTGCAGGGGCAGACACAACAAAGCAGGACTCACTTTAGTGGAGTTCTGGTGCCTACTGAGTGTTCCCCTTGAGTATACAGATTGTAGAGGCGGTTGGGTGGTGCTTCAGCACAGTCTGAAGATTTCTACAGGGTGCGCTGGCTCTGGAGCCTCCCAGGAGGTGCAGGCCAAGGTCAGCTGCCACCTGCACCCTACCAAAGGCCACCCAGTGTAAGCTACTAGGTGACCTGCAGATGGTTGCTACTTTTGCTGGGCTTGGAGGTGCCCAGGGGAGGCCAAGCTGCAAAGCAAGACCAGCAGCAGCTAGTGTTAGTCCTGGAGCAAATTCTCAAGAGTATGGGGCACACTGAGGCCAAATGCTGTTTGCCTGTGGTTTGTGAATATTTGAAAGATTTCAGAAAGTCCACAGCCTGAGCCAAGACAGGTGCTTTTATGCAAAAGCAACTAGAAACAGCTTAGGTGGGCTTGCAAGTTGGGTGAGGCGGGGATTCAGGGAATCACACAGTGGGGTAAATGGCATTAGCCAGGTTGATGGAGACTCCGATACTGTGCACACTTGGCAGCTCTGATGGGGGAGCCCTGAATAGGAACAATGGTCTCTGCCAGCACTTGTGTCTAGGAGAAGGTACCCTCCCAAATCCCTCCCTGACACCACACATGTCAGTTCCTCCCCATGTGTCCCTGTCATTTTTTGAGCCACTGTTCCAGTCATGGAGCTCAGAGAGAGTGAGTATGAGTAAGTTTGTGCACTGGCCCTTTAAGAGGAACTTCCTGGGACTCAAGAAGCCCTTTGCCTCATTCAGCTACAATTCCCACTGGTTTTCATAGTCAGAAGTTATGGGGACTTCTCTTCCAGCTCTGGAACCTTGGGCTGGGGGACCTGGTGTGCGCCTGAAACCCCTTGCTCCTCAGGAGAGAATTTCACAGCCAAGATATCCCTCACAATTTTTATCCACCCACATGTGGGTGGGTGTGGTTCCAGCCCTTCTGACTCTCCATCCTTCGTACCAGTCTCAATTTGGCTTCTATATATCTTTAGTAGTAGGACTTCTGATTAGCTAGATTTCAGACAGTTTTATATAATGGTTGTTCTGTAGTTTAGTGGTAATTTTTATGTGGTTGTGGAAGGTTCCTAGCACTGCATTACCCAACACTGCCATGTTGACCCTAAATCCTAAACTCTTCTGTCTAACCCAGTGATCCCCCATAATAATCCTGTAGTCTCAGGCTCCATTCAGGTGCAGTGATTTAAGGGCACAGCCTCTGCAGTACAACAAATGAGTTGAAGTTATGTCTTACCAATCAGAAGCAGCTTTTGGGTCTCAGTCGAGTTACTCAAACTCTCAAAGCCTGAGTTCCAGCATCTATAAAATTATAATAATAATTATTCATAAAGGAGTAAGATAATATTTTAAAAATACTTAATAGAATACTGGGACCATACCAAGGGCTGCATAAATTGTACCTGCTATTATTATGTGGAATAAAAATGTCAGATAACTGGCCTTTGGATATTAAAGAATATACCCTATTTAAATTATTAAATTAAAAGCACACTCACTCTCTTTTTACTTTGAGCAAAGAGAATGAGTGGCATTAGCCTCTCAGTATCTGAGTAGTAATGTCTTAAAAAGTATTATCAGATTCATTTATTTGCATGTTTGTTTACACAAATGAATAAACTGAAACCAAGACAGTCAGTAATTGATTTATTCTCACACCATGTGTTAGCAAAAAAGCCAAGAAACAGATTTTCATTTCTCTGTCTTTCAGTTCAGTGCTTTCCCCACCACACCAAGATCCGTTCACTCAGCCATACCCTAATAGACCTAACCATTACCGAGTGTCGTATAAGTGCAGGCCAGTAAAATTCAGACCAAGCCTCTCCCAGGAAAAGGTGGAAAAACACCTTCTATTAAATCAGGCTGACTTCCATTTATTCCATCAGCAGTCTCTGTGCTTACTGGAAGGGATAACAAGGAGATTACCTCTGTATTAGAAGATTGCTAATATGTGGTATTAAAAATTAATTCCATTTATGAATATACTGAACAGAAGGGAATCTTATCAGCCATCTGCTGCTATGTCCTCTGTTGTCCAGGTTGCTTAAATTTATGCTAATAAAAACCAGCCCTCAGAACTCCCCAGATCTTTCATTCTTCTCTCTTCCTCACACATACCCTCCCTAGGGAAAGGGACTGACTGAAATTAGAGAGTTGTGCATTCAATTTCAGTGGACAAATGTAAGGAGACAAATTGGGGCCTGAGGAAGGAAGGAAGGAAGGAAGGTAAGGGGCAGGTGTTCTAGAAGAATTTCCTCAAGTATTGATAGCTTTGGTTTGGGGCTAGGAACTTGCGATTTAGTTAAGAAAAGAGGTTTGAACTTGTGTTTGAATCTTGACTTCTTGGTGTTGAATCCTATTGTTAATTCTCTGGCCTCATTTTAGTCCTTTCTTTTGCTTACTATTCATTTCCTCATCCCTAGAGCGCCTTCTCTAACTGATCTCTGAAACCAATATAAGTTTCAGCAGCTATAAGATAAAAGAATTTCAAACTGTTTAAAATATAAAGAAAGTTCTGATATCTCAGGCACTCAACATACTGCACAGCTACATCAATCTCATAATTATTACTTTTCTTGTTCTCTTTTAAATCTTATTGACAAATCATAGAAAACTTTTTTACCTTTAAAAATATTTAAGATTGAGAAGAGTACATTTCCTGTCTTTTTAATAAACAGAAATACCATAATCAGAAAAGAGGCTTCATTAAAGATGCATACATTGGCAGATCAAAGAAATATTAATATTTAATACATCAGAATGAAATAAGTGAGAAGAAAAACAAAATTTTTCTTTACCACACTATGTGCATGTTATCAAATGAATATGTATTTTATGTTATTTCAATGGTATGACACACGGAGATGACACCAATAATTCCAATTACCTAATTTGTGAATGGGCCATTTTTTTCCTCACATAGTAAGTAAACAAAAGGCAGTTATTAAATGATCCTGTGGTATATTCTTGAAAATAAGTAATATCACCCTATTGCTTCCCGTAAAGCACTTCAAAGAAATGTATTCTGTATGTATGCATCAATGTGCTGACTCTCAGAAGTGAAATACTCTTGAAAGACCACAAGAATCAGTCTCAAAACAAACTTTGATTTCCATCTTAATAGTCTGGCATATTTATAGGAGTAGCATTTTCAAAGAATCTTGTTCAATAAAGCATTAAAAACTTGGTGGTTAATGACTATAAAAGCTTAATTAATCTTTGATATAAAGTTCTCTTTTTTCTCTGTTTATATTCTTCACAGTGAACAGATATGTTGGTTTATATTATCCAAGGAATAATAGATCAAGGAGTCATTTCTAAAGTAATTTTATCTACCCTTATTGTGAAATATCCTCACTAACAGAAAGTACATTAAACTCAAATACACAGTATGGTGAATAAATAAAACACCCATGTGTCTACCACCCGCATCGAGACATAGAGTGCCAATGGCCCTGTGGACCTCTCTCATGAGTTTTTCTTGTACGTGCCCTGCTCTCTCTACTTAGGATGCCATCGTCATGACTCCTATCATAATATCTCATCCTTCTCTTTATGCTATTATCACCAATCTATTCATCTCCAAAAATATTAGTTCATTGCATCTGTTTTGATCAGGATGTATTATTTTATAGCTTGCTTCTTTTTTCAACATTATGTTTACATAATTCATCCACATTACTGCATAGTTATAGTTTGTTCACTTGTGTATACAGTTTACACAATTTCATTATATAAATAAATGTACACAATGTATTTATCTACTCTAATGCTGACAAACATTTGGTTTGTTTCCAGATTTTAAATATCACAGGTAATTCTGCTCTAAATAGTCTTGTAATATACCTTGGTACACACATGCACAAATTTCTCTAGGTGTGAAAGACTGTGTATGGTCTGAGATCATATACTGTGCTTGCAAGCTAACACATCAGTCTGCCACAGTTTCATGAGTGCTCATGGAAGACATGAGATTCCTGCATTAGAGGCAAAAAACAATAAATTATTCACAGCAATAGTAACAGGCAGCGAGTCAGCATTAGCACTGGTTCCCTGAGCCTTAATTTCCACAGGTAACACAAAGAGGGCCAAATGGAAGCCTACAAACACAGTGGGCTGTAATACAGAGGAGGGACCCTAAGCTCAGGAAACCCCAATTTTTAAAGCAGACAGTAAGTGTAACCAACCTTTGCTTCAGTAGGGTAATATCTCTATCCTCCAAGTCTATTTTCTATACAAATTCTGGAAAAGATAGTTAGAAAAAAAACGCAATTAGTGCCTCTGCCCAAAAGATATACAGAAATTTAAGAGACCCATGAGAATTATCTCCCTATATTAGGTAAAGACCAGTTTTATCTATTTTTCCATGTTAAATTGTGTTTTTTAAATACCTATGGGAAGTATTTACAAGTTTGTGAAGGTGTTAAAATTCCCACTTACAAATTTAGTTTAAAACATGAAATAAGTTATTAGAGGCAATTTTATATTTTTTCCTTTAAAAATTCTAAATTTTACATTTTAAGTATAATTTGTTCTATGTTCTTGCTTGATAGCTACAAAATAAAACTACCCACAAACTATTGTTTCTTTCTTCAGCTTCTTAAGGAAAATTCTAATTCCATGCTCTGTTCTCTAATCCATTTGAGGTAACATTTCATCACTGTAACGCATTAGTAGTTTGCACAGGAGGTAAAAGTGAGTTTGCATTCAGAAAGAGGAAAATGCTAAACTTTGATCATGACTGAAATCCACTCTCAACACCATGGTGCACAGAATGTCATCGTGACCCCTGCATAGACAGAGTATATTAAGTAATAGCCTTGCTCGAGCATCCACGGAATTTAGCAAGTGTTATACATCAGACTGTGTTTTGTTGGTGTTTTTTAAGTATTTACCAACCCTCTTAAGCATGTCTCTTTATTCTGATGTTTAGACATCTAGGGGCCTTGTTGAAACTGACAGAGACCCCCCTTCCCAGGGTAACCAATTCCTAGAGATAGTAAACAACTTACCTGGCAGCATGCCTTTCATATGCGAGCCAACCAATCCAAATCCATAGCCCACAACTGCTTCCTTTATGTAGCTCTCCTACTCAGGGCCACTACTTACCAACCCAGAGCCAGGCATCAGCCAATTAGGGACAGCCCCTATTTCTAGAGCCCACTAAGATTATTTGAACTAGCTAATGCTAAACTTGTTTAACCCATCTCACCTGTTCCCTGTCACAGTTCTAGAAATCTTAGTCAAAGTAACAAAGCAAAATAAATAAAGGAAAAGAATACCTAACTCCCAGATTTCCATATCTAAATACTTTCCTCTGAGAAAAGGAACCAGGTCTCTTAGAGGAATGCCTGTCACCCACATCGCCTTCTACTCCCTCTGCCTCTGCCCAGCCCTGCTGTTTCCCCAGTGGCCAAGCATGGTGTGCCAGGCCCATATTTCTGGGGATCTGTGAGTATAAGTACCTTTTCCTCCATGCCAGTTACTTCTGTGTCTATGTGTCTTCCTACAGCTGATGAAAACAAATCCCAGGTACATTTTTAAACACCAGCATACCTCTCTTTGTCATCAACTCCAACTACATCCTACCCACACTAGAGTATTTTCATAGTCATCAAGAGGCCCTTTGGTTTGTGCTTATTTCCTCATGTTGGTTAAGAAATAATAAAGATAGAGACAGCACACACTTTTGACTATAACTTAAATATAAGGAAAGAAGCCAGTAAGGGTGAAATTCAGCATAAGCATTAGCCAAACAAACTCACTGCCAGGCTCTACCCAAGGAAGAATTATTCTGTTACCCAGCATGGACTCCCAAGAGTTTACAGCAGAGTTTTTAATTGGGTTGCTGGAGACAGCAGATATCCATACACCCCTCTCTGCCCACCCCAGTTTACCCTACTTTATTTCTCTGTGACACACAGAAATGGAGAGCATGGGTATTTTCAAAGTTGACCACTGTCCAATGATTAATTTCTCAGGGATTTTGCAAGTGATTGTCAGGGAAAGACTTCTTGAAGATTGAGTAAACTAAGAAGAGCATATTTTGTTGTGAGCCTCATGGGGCAGTTCAGGTTTCACAACTAAGAAAATGCTTCTCCATGTTCAGCTAGAACTGAAGAGACATTTGGAACAAAAAAAAAAAAAACCTGATATAGTTCTATGTGTAGCAAGGAATCTGAAAACAATGTATTATGACTTAAGTAGACAAATCTTATGATGAAATTTACCTAAGAAGATGTCGACTCAGGTTCATTAAAGGGCCAGATTCAGTATTGAGACCTTGGAAAGAAATCCAGCAAGCATCTGATAAGCAGTTATCACCTAAGGGAAAAAAATGTAAGAGAGGAAAATGACCCTAGGAAAGATTGCTGGGCATGGCTATGGCCAGGTTACTGGAGGAATCAAAATGTAGCAGAAAAGAAAAAGAGATGCTCATAAATGAGAGGGACAGAAGGTTATTCCTATACTCTCCTCCAAGTCTCTCACAGTGCTAAGAAGAAAGACAACCCACTGATCTGAAAAGATTGCTGGCAGCCAAGAAAGTCAAGGAAAGATGTAGGTGGTCATTGAATGAGCAAGTCATTTGGGAAGTTTCTAGACAGGAAAGTAACCCCTGCCAGATCAGGGCATGCACCCCTTTTACAAAAGCCCATCACTATAAATTAGGCAAGGACACTTGTTTGCCCAGCAATGTGCCAGAAGCAGAGAGAGGATTGCAAAGGCTGAATAGAGGACTACTTGCTATATTTAACCAAGTCTGAGGGTGAACTTGGGAACCCTGTCTGGGAGCAAAGTAAGACAAATAGGAGAAGAGCAGAAGGGCACTCGGGCGTTTGCTGAGTCACACGGGAAAATGACTAACATTGTGGAGACGATGACTCTCTGTCTACTGTGAGATCACAGACTCCAAGATAATAAATTGAGTTTTGTTTTTTTTTTTAAGACAGTGACTGGTTCAAAAACAACAGTTCTCAAGCCTGCGGTCTCCCAGCCAAAGGTTCCCTTGCTCTCTGTCAAAAGCTCCAGTGCTTTCATTTGCGAGACAGCATCAAAAGCTCAAGGAGTGACAGGAAAATGGATATGATGAGTAGCTGGGTATCAATGCAAGTAATAAAATAAAAATGTAAATGCTGCATTTAATCAGACTTTGTTAGCAAGGTCATTGTTTCTTCTGGATTAAAAAAGTCATAACCTTGAAGTTCTATAATTTATACAAATGATGTGTAAATGCCCCTCTCTAAAACCACCCTGCAAGGTTCTACTCCCACTTCATCTTTGAAGCTATTGTGCCTTTACTAATACCTCCTAATTTTCAGTTCTATCAGTTAGTACTATAGAGATTACCACCTAATTGTTTTCTAATTGTTCCATGCCTGCTAATTGCCATTACTCATCTAGCTTATCAGGTCTTTGAGGAAAGGTATCATATATTCCCCTATGCCCTTTTAATTCCCAGACCATCTGGAATAGCACTAAGGCAGAAAGTAAGTCCTCTATAAAAAATTATTTTTAGAGGCTCCTAAATGATGTCTTAACCAACAATTTTTTTCACTTTTAAATGGGATAAAAGAGTAGGCTGAAAATAGAACTTCACTAATTAAAAGAGGCATTTTTAAAAGCCTGGCTCCAAGATTTCAGTTTAACATTCAGAATTTTCCTGACTAGTATGGGCAAACATTGAAAATGTAATACGGGCCCACTACTATAAAGTTGTTTTTATATGGAATTAAAGCATATGGTGATTAAGATGAGAATTCTGGAATCAGAATGGCTCAGAGTCACTCTGTCATTTAATGAGCTGCTGCTGCTGGATACAGTCACGAAACTATGCCAGAGCCAATTTCCTCACTTGTACAATAAGCACACTAATGGTACCCACCTCAGAAAGATCTTATTGAGGTTAAATGAGAAAGTACATAAATGAATTTTAGCATAGTGGGGTTTTTTTGTTTCTTGTTTTTTGGGTTTTTTTGTTTTTGTTTTTAGGGAGGGAGAAGGGAGAAAGAGAGGGAGAGAAACATCGATGTGTAAGTAGCATCAATTCGTTGCCTCCCCTATGTGGCCTGACGAGGGACCAAATCTGCAGCCTAGGCATGTTCCCTGACGGGGAATCAACCAGCGACCTTTCTCTTTGTGGGATGAAGCCCCAACAACTGAGCCACACTGGTCAGGGTTTAATGTTTGAAAGATGGTAAATAGCTAGTTGGAATCCTTATTCACCTACCAAGCATCCTATTATATCCGTGGGACACTTACAAATCCTAATCAATATCAAAGATATTGGCTCAGTGTTAAAATTATAAGATAATTAAATAAAGTTATGCCTTCAATTTGATTTATGCTTTGAATAAAATGCTTTTTAAAAAGAACTTTAATATGGTTCCTCATTGTCACATACAGTCAGTATTTGGTTAGTACTCACCATGAGTATATGGAAGTGATTCAAATAAAAAGTTTTGGATATGATAAGTGAGATATTGTACTAGGCTCTGGATACGTAAAATAAAAAATCATAAGACAATTTCTGAAATGTAAAAGTCAATAATCGTGAGAGCCAAAGAAGCTAAGAAGAGTTGTATACTGATACCTTGGTTTTCATTCAGTAAGCACTTTTCTTCAGACTGAGAAGAGCACTCAATAATATATTAAACTTGGCTAACAAACTTCAGAAAATCATCAAGTTAGAAAGTCAAGCTATAAATTAACTTGTTTTTTTTATTTGTTTTAGAGAGGTATTTTTGTCCTTTCACTTTTTTAATTAAATGTATTGGGGCAACATTGGTTATAAAATTATATAGATTTCAAGTGTATAATTCCAAGATACATTGTATTGTGTGCCCCCCACCCAAAGTCAAATCTTTGGTCACCATATATTTGATCGCCTTTACCTTGTTCTACCCTTCACCCCCCTCCCTATGAGAAACCACCATACTGTTGTTTATTTGTCCTGTTTGTTCATTTGTTACTTTCAGTTTTATATCCTAAATATGCGTGAAATCATATGGTTCTTGACTTTTTCTGTCTGACTTATTTCACTTGGCAGATACTCTCAAGATCCATCCATGTTGTCACAAATGGTTGTATTTCATCTTTCCTTATGACTGAGTAGTAGTCCATTGCATATATGGACCTCATCTTCTTATCTTGTCTTTTAAAAATTAACTGACAGTATCTATTAAAATTTAAAAGTAGCATAGATTCTTTGATATGTCTAGCAATCTCTTGCCTATAATCTACTCCCCAGAAATAAAAATACCTAAAAGATAAGGGCTGATTACAAGGGTGTTTAGTGTTGTTTTGGTGGCAATAACTGGCAACAAGATGAATCATGAGGGAGATGGCTGAATTAGTTCACAGAACATAACATCACAGCTACTGTGCTGCAATCGCTCATCTCACTTTATCTGCCCATTACAATTATTCTTGTTGCTGGGTCTTGGCACAGGCCACTTACAGGCAGCAAAAGGTAGTCTTCCTAGTTTGGACTGACTTAAGAGTTTCTAGTTCTTCTGGTGACTTCAAGGGTACACAGGCACAAGGGCAGAACCCTTAGGGAATATGAGAGAACATTTAACGGAGAATGGAAAAGAACTTAGATTCATGTAGATACACATGTAATGTTACCTCAGAAACAAAGGTACCCTCAGAAACAG
Source organism: Trachops cirrhosus (assembly GCA_028533065.1). NCBI lineage: Eukaryota > Metazoa > Chordata > Mammalia > Chiroptera > Phyllostomidae > Trachops > Trachops cirrhosus. The sequence goes on from CM052539.1 coordinate 123,023,990, forward strand.
AGGGTATATTACCTCAGAAAGTTAACTCAAAATAATAAAATGCTAATATAATTATAGCACTGCACTGCTTGTTATTAGCATTTTTGAAGGGTAATCTTGAGATAAGTTTATAAATTAATTTTTTAAAGTTTTTATTGTAATACATAAAGAAGGGTCCAAGTGGGTGATACAAAAAGTAAGTCAGTGTTAGAGGTGTGCTGGTTTAAAAACTGGTTCTGGTGAAGAAGAGAGGGTGGCTGATGTTTACTGTTAGCTAATTGCTTGTGTAAATATTCCCACCACTATTGAATTCAGATTATTGAGATATACAGTATTGAGATAGAGGTGTGCACACTTGATTCAGGTTCAGCTCACCAATGTCAGAGTTTGAGGGGAGCCTTGAAGGATGAACTGAATTGGAAAAAAATGTTACAGACAGTAAAAGTCCCAGTGGAGAAGAATAGCTGGAATAAAACCTCTGAATGAGGACGAAGTACAGAATATTAGGGAAGATGGTGCAAGGTCAGTCTGATTAGAGTATAAATGGTTTGGAAAAGTTAGATTCAGGCAAGCTTTTGGCAATTTCAAGTACAGTACACTAAAGAGCCTGAACTTCATTCAGTAGAAAACAAGGATCACCAGAAGGTTATGAGGAGACAGTTGACCTCATGCAAGTAATTCTTTAAGACAAGTGATTAATTTGTTGAATTCTGTATGAATCAGAGAGAGGGGATGGCTGGAGACCGGAAGACCTGGTGCAAAGTGAGAACAGCAGACTACATGGCAGCACCGAGGGTGAAAAGGCAGAGAGAATTAGGAGATTTTTTATGACATCTGAAGGCTTTTTGGGTATAGAGGATGAAGAAGAAAGAAAAAAAGAACAATGACTAAAACTTTCATTTCTGGGTGTAGAGTAGGATTATCATCTAACTGAACAATTTAGGAAAAACAATTGAAAGAAGCTAGTTTATTGGGGCAGCCAATAACTTCAGTTTTACATATATCCACCTTTGATCCCAGCAACATTTGCTATTCGCCCTGCCCTTTGGGAGGGAGAATTTCATGGGCCACACAGAGATCTGAATCCCCCTCCCTGGTGACCATGCCCTGTCATTCTCAAACCCCAGGCCCCACCAGAATTCTCTCCAATTAAATTATGTTAAATTATTTTTCTTGTTGGAATAATTTCTTCCCTTCCTTTTATCAATATTTGCCCCTACCTTCTCCAACTACTTACTCTCTTTTTTAAAAAAGTCCTTTCTGTAGTATATTTCTATAGTAAAACAGTGTTGTAGTGTTATAATCTATATTTTAAATATCTCGCTTTAGATATGCTGGTATATTTATTATTCCATTCTTTCTCTTAAAAACCTATGAGATAAGTGAGGGTAGCTATAATTAACCTCATTCTATAAACAGAGAACCAAGGCAGAAGAGATAATTAATACAATCAAGTAACTGATTTAGAGGCAATCAGTGATTTAGGATTTCCTTCTCAATATCCTACTCAATGAACAAAATGATGCTTCTAACCTCTCAATTTCCTTAAAAGAAAGATGCTGCATAAATTTACTTTTGTTGTATATGGTAATATAATTGCATCTCAAAGTAATATAAGGTAAAATCTAAACTGGAATTAAGAATAAATATCTCCTAATCAAATTCTATTGCCTTCTCCCAAACTTGACTAGTTTTTTTAGGATTATCTACAACAACCAAAGGTGGTGACTACTAAACAAAATTCTAAAAGAAGATAATCCTAATGCTTTTTTATCTTGTGTGCCATAATTTACTACTTAAACAGGATGAATTAGAAACAAAACACTCAGCTTTCATTACCATCTCCAGCCTGAACATGAATACCTTAAAATTTTTAGTATATTTTTATAAGCAATAGAGTGTGTTTAAATACAAACAATAGGATATAAAGAGGGAAACTATGTAAGGCAGTTTCAGGTCCTAGAGATGCTACTCTGTAAGTTTCTCAAACTGCAGTCTCCTCACGTCTCAGATCCTTAGCAAAAGGCATGCAATCAAGCCTTTCTTCTGAGCCGAATGCTTCTAACTTATTAATTCTAACAGACAAGATAAGGAAAAGAAAACCTCTGAAGCATGTAAATTCTATTGTTTTAGTGTATAAGTAGTTTTAACCCTGAAGAGCAGCTCACCAACTATTGAGGAGCTCTTGAATGTCAAATGATGTTCTGCAGTTTTTGTTTTGAGTTCAACATAATTATTCTCTATATGAGCAACTGTTCCCGAAAACACTTATTTTAAAACTTGGACCAATTGTTCTCAGCATTGGGAGGCAGGTCTCTGAGAAGCAATAGGGATATAAGCATACTGAATGGAGACTGAGCGAATAATAGTTATAGAATGAGATTAATTAGTACTGTCCTCACTTATGTCATAGGATTTTTTTAGGATAATGGATAGTATATTAAACATTCCAGCGTAATTTAAAGTAGATTTCCTTATTATGTATTTTCCAACCAATGGACCTAAAAATGCAAGTTCTGTCTTTCTGGCATCTTCAAAATATTTTGCTACAATGCAAGGATTTTCATACTTTAAGAAAGTTGGGATCCATTACTTATATCTCAGAGTGGGAAGAGTATTGCACTACTGGTAGGATTATTATCATTTAATACTTTATGTTATCTTCACTTTATATATCTTGAAATATATTTTTCAATCAACAAACAAACATGAGAACGATGTATCATAAATAAAACATGTAAATATAAAGGGGGAAAGGTTACTGTAAGTGTTCCTCAAATTCAAATAGTTGCTGTGAACTATCTTTTGAACATGTCCCACTGAAAAATGGGAATATGGCTACTTTACAATTTCCTTACTTGTGTATTTTTCAAGATTTAGTGAAGTCATATCTGCAAAGTGCTTGGAACTCCTTGGAGAAAGGGACTATGTAAATGCAAAGCATCACTATGATTACTCTGTAATAAATCCAAGCTAACATAGTAGGTAATTAAAGGAGAGAGCTGGGGAGTAATTAAAAGTAATTGATATCTCACCGTCCTTTAGAAGGGGCCGTTTTTGCTGTTCCTCGATACCTTCAAAGTAGTGTCAAGTACAAAAAATAAATAAATAATTCTTAGATGAAAGCAGAAATCTGTCACGTGTCCTCTTTCTAACCAGGGCATCCTGAGACACAATGTCACTACCCTGAGAGGCACACTCAGTAACTCGTGGATCCTTGTTATTAACCAAAAACAGGTTACGAGGTTTCTGAGTCCACAGTCGCATGTCAGGTCTTTGTGCTTCTCACATGAAGGGTGAACTAAAGCACTGACTGGAAATAATCTGAACGCTCAACTGTTTTCTGATTTCTTGGGATGCTGATAGAAAGTTGCTTAATGCCCAAGAACACATACTGCCTCATTGTGCCATTTATGAGGAACTGAACAGGTGTGGGCACTGAGATCTCCTCACAGAGATTCCTCCTGCCTCCTTCACTTCTAGCTGAGACCTTGCTACCTGGCCTCTAGACACTGAATAGGATCATCCCCACTGGGATGAGTTGGTTCATTTCTCAACTAAGAATGACCCCTGTTTTTCTCTCTCACTTGAAATTCTCTCCCAGTCACCCTATCAGAGTGATCACTTCATAAGTTATGTGAATGTCTAATCCTTATATTGTATGTACACCTGAAACTAATATAATATTGTATGTCAACTGTAGTTGAATTTTTTTAATTTCTTACAAAATTTGTCCATCACTCAAGGTAGTGAGTTCATGATTTCACTTTTCAGACAGAATTCAGATGTATCTTCCTAGAATCATATTTAGAATTTCTTGCTCCAAAACCTTAGAGATTCCTAAGGATACCAGGCACACACTAAGACAGCATTGATATTCAGGAAATATTTTCTGACCAAGGTTGTGGCATGCTTTCTGGAATAGGGAGCCAAAGGAGGTTCTTTTGGTATTCCTTCTGTTACATTGTTAAGTCATTATTAATCCACATGAAATCAGGCTGGAGTAAAGCAGTAGATAGGACAAAATTGACGAGGCCAGTAATCTCATTACACAGATGGAATCTCCTGAATTGTTTTAGGTGTAGGTAAAGCCAGGACCATAATGAGCAGCACAAAACAGTATTTCTTCTGCCCCAACACTGCATCTCCAGCCTGGCTTTAGCATCTCCTCCAACTACTTCTATTAGCCTACAGGTAATGCCTATATATTAAGGTGTCGACACAGTTCTTTCAACAATAATGTTTTGGCTCTCTTCTGTAAGGAGCAAGGAAAACTTAGACCATGAGAAAACAGGAACTGGTTAGGTCCCAGGGTACAGGAGGTTACTGAACGAACATCTTACCCTCCTGCCTTGTGCAAGAACAAAGGATTGTAAAACAGATGCAACCTAACATGTTTGGTTTGTAAAGCTACCACTGTTGAGCCACCACCCAACCCTGTTCCCGTTTGCGGTCTTTGTAAGCGAATAGCTAACTGCCACGTCTGCTTCTGTGTAACGCTTGCTTGCCCGCCCATATATAAGGACTTAGCTGTAAGCACTCGGCGCAACTCTCATCTGCAGCCCTTGTGGGTACCGTGTCTCTGGACACCTTGAGAGCTCGCCCCTGCGCAGGTTAAACTTGGCCAATAAAGTAACATCTTTGAAACCCTGAAAAGTCTCTGGCATTTGTTCTCGCGGTTGCTGAATGCAACATCTTCCTCCTCTGCTATATACCTCTTTGTGATAACTACTCCTAAAGTTATCATATCAAAGAAGCCACTGCCTCCATCTGTCTAACATGCCTCCACTGCTGGCTTCGATGGCGAGCAGGGGCTGCCTGAGTGTGCGGACATGTCTGGACAAGTCAGAATCTTAAGGAGCTAGTTTCTGTCCAAGTTGAGATTCCCAAATGGTCAGCCAAGGTAGATATAAAGGAAAAAAAAAAACCCTTCCATTTATAAGACTTGCTATTCCAGATATGAATGCTGGTCCATCCCTAGCTCAGTTAGTCCTTACAGTAATCTTGTTGAGGACACAGAGACATAGAAAAGTTAAGTGGCTGTCCGAAGGTCATATTATTTCAGAGTCAGAATTGCAGTGCAGGTCCATGCCACTTCAAAGCCTTTCTTTCTGCTGTGCACATCTGCAGGGTCTAGAGTCCAAGCAGCTCAAAGCCCAGTGAGAGGGCCACAAAAGTGAACAGTTGGGTGAGCTTTGGCTCTTTGTTCTCTGAACTGTTTTTATTGTTGGTTGAGTGTAGAGGTTTGGGGCTTACCCACAGTGATTACAATCAGACAGCTTCTAGAAACTGCAAGTAAATAAATCTGCCCTTCAGGAAAGCTGGGACAGAAAAGATAAAATTTTCTCCCAAATGTGAATGGAAATCATAAAATAAAAGGTCGTCAACACTGCGATACAGCCTATGGAGAGCACTTCTGGTCAGTGATTTTATGCCAGTGCTGCTGTATATACAGAGGTCTCCGCCACAGTGAGACAGTCACCTTTCTCATTACCAGCACCCCTCATTTGAAGCACCATGAGAGACATGACAAATGCAGGTCATTGATCACACACTGGCTTGCTATTTTCTACAAATCTGACATTTCCCTGTTTCCCCATATGCCTTGCCTCTTCCTGTACACATTGCCTTCCCACTCTCCCTCCTCCTCTTCATTTGTCACCTTCTGTTCCCTCCCCTGCTTCTTCTGTTTTCAATTTAGTAATGTTAAATGTTTTAAGTGTGAAATAATATGCATAACAGTGGGGCCTTCAGGAGAAATATATGTACCATTACTTGGTGTGTGCATGTGATTATAGTGTATGAGGCATAGTAATAATATTCACAATAATATAGTATGAGACCAGAAATATGCAATGGGTGGGTTAGGTTGTTAGTAAAAACATGAAATATGTCTATGGGGCCTCTAACTGTCCTTCTTTGTACCTCAATATCCATTGCTATCCCTGTATCACTACAAAAGATCTGGCAAATGCAAGGAGCTCTAATCATTATTTTACAGGTAGTGCAAACATATGCATGGCTGTAAAATGTTTTGAATATATTGGCATGGCAACATAGCATCTACTTGGGTATCAGTAAAATGTCAGTAAAGACACAGACAAATTAGAGCATTATCTATTTCTTCCCTGTCGAAGAACCTCAAAGCACTATATAGCTGACACCAAATTTGCAAAAGCCTCAAGCTCAACAATAGTGTTCTTTGTGTGAGTAATCTTTAAAAACTGGTGATCTCTGAAACAGGGTTCACAGTGCAGCAATATGTGGGTTAACTGTCTAATGATAATTGTAGCTCACGTGCAGTTCAATGAAATAACAAGGATTCAATGTGCCCTTTGACAATCTTCTGCAATGGTAACATCTTGGAAAACTATACTATAATATCATGACCGGGGCATTGATGTTAAAGCTGTCAAAGCACGAACACTTCCGTCTCCACACAGGTCCCCCAGGTTGCCCTTTTATAACTGCGTCCACTTCCCTCTAAAGAAAAGTTCCTCCAAATGTTGCTGTCAGTGGAGGCCTATGGGAAGCAAACGTAAATCCTGAAGATAATCTAGAAGAATTCTGAACTCATTGTTTCACAATTAATTTAACTTTATATCAGCGTAGAGAAACTTAAATGTGACAAACTGAGGCTGAGGTTTAAAAAAATGAGAGACAAAAAAAGAATTTTGATCAATGTAGCTAGATACTGGCCGTAAATCAGAAGCTTGGTAAATCATTTTTGTTTACATTATATTTATTTAGTCTAAACTAGAATTAGATGGATATACTTTGTTTAAGATGATTATTCCATATTTTACAAAACCTTTTAATTAAGCAACCACTTGTCCCTACTGTCTTGGATAAAATTTCTCCTACTCTGGGTCCATCACTCTGGTTACAGCTTTGACTCTCAAGATAGGGCTAACCTAAGCCTCAGCAAACTGGAAGGGGACAAATGTCTTCTGTCCATTTCACTTTTCTTTTTGGCCTTTCCTTTCATCCCAAGTTGTGTTCTCCTCCTTTCAATACAAAAACAATTTTATGAATATGATTTAAAATATCGATGTGAGATGTTGAAGGGGAGGAAGAATAAAGGTCAACAGCAGCAAGCCACAAATGCTCTTACTTAAGTAGAAAAAAAATGAAGCAATAGGAAGTTTAGAAGGAGCTGGCAACCAGAAAATAAGTTTGATATTGAAGATATTATGTTTCGAGACTCGTCCTTCATATCCATCCTCCACAGACCCATGGACTTGCCCATGGAGCTCCCTCGCTTGCCTCCCCACTGCCTAGGGACAGTGTTCAGAGTCATTCCCATGCCCTACTGGGAGCCTCCACGTTCTGATCCGTGACCGGTTCTCCTGTCTTCTCACCTGGTGCCCCCTGCCACGTACTTTCTCCAGAAACACCAGTTGCCATTTTCCCAAAGAACTGTGTCTCCCTTCAGAGCCTCTGCTTTCCCCTCCACCCTGACGGTCTCCTCACACCCACATTTCTCCCCTCACTTCCTCCAGTGAGAGCCCAATTCCCTTTCGCTTAATTCTTATTCACTTCACACATTACTTCTTTCACAAAGCTTTCCTGGAAGCCTTCCCTGCCACCTACTGAGTTTGATAACTTGAGCCTATTAATCAATATTTCTTTTCTCCAAGCCACAGAAATCCAAGTGAAGTGAAGACAACAGAGGGAATCTATGTCACTCAAAAACATATTATGGAAAGAGCATTCTGTAGATATCCATTTTACTGTGGAAAAAAAATTGGCATTGTTACACTTAATACACGATACTATGATCTGTTTATGTTTCTATTTTCCTCAGTCTATCCACCTGAAGTTACTTATTTTAGAATGTCCCAACATCAAAAACAATGCCCAGTGTTGTAGAAGTTGAATATATATATTTGTTGCATAAAGGAAATCATTACATTTTCACTGGAAGTTCAGAAAAATTATATCTATAGGGAATATTCTATATATAGGAAATGTTGTTTACAAGTATAAAGAATTTGGTGAATAGAGTTTCCAAATGAAATAAAAATGATTTTGAACTTGCGGGGAAATAGTAATATCTTTCCACTGAGATGGGAGGAAAGAAAATAAAGTCAGTAACGATGCAAGCAGGATCGGATAAGAAGTACAATGAGCTGAAAAAGCTCATTCCTGTTGTCCTCTTACCTCTAGAAGATAGGCAGTGTCACCTGCTTAAGAGAGAGAAGATAATGGCATTTGGAACTAAGGTAGGAGGTTGAGGAAAGTGATAACATTGGAAAAAACTGCTAAGGAAAATAAGAACAGTTCCTTTCAAGGGACAAGACAAAGTAAGGTGAGGGGGTAACTTAATCCCTGCCTCACCACAGGCCGCATGCCTCACAGTTCTACTGAAACAAGCTGGCCAGGTAATTCCACGAATCTCAATGCAATATTTTATCCATTAAATTCCTACAAAGCAGACCATTCTATTTATCTCTATCCTCATTACCTACATTTTTACCTGTCTTTACCTCTTTTCCTTCTTTTTATAAATATGCTCATCTTAATTATCCTAAAAAACAAACAAACAAAAAAGCACTTTTCCTTTCCATGTAACTATAGTCTTTTCTCTTTTCTATCCCTGGAATTTTTGAGGAGTAGTAATTATGCACTCTCCTTTGACTTATTTTCCAGTGCACTCCCTCACTCACTGTTCTCTGGCTTTGGCTCCAGCACCACTGAATAGCTTTTGCAAAGGTCGCTATCACCTAGTTACAAAGAACTATAGCCTTTGTTCTCAATCTTTCTTCTTTCTGGCATTTCTAAAAGCTTTTCAGCCCACTGACAATCCCCTCCTTTTGAAACATTCTCATCTTCTGACTTTGGACATAGCAACCGTCACACAAGATGAGTACCTAGTGGCACAAGGCAAAGATCATGGCCTGCAGCCAACCACGTAGTTTCCTCACTCCATGGTGTTAGGGAAGTTATTTGGTCTCTACACACCTCAGCTCACATAGCTGCAAAACAGATAGAACAGCCACTTAGCATTACTGTCCTCAGAACTCATTGAACACTTAAGAAATACTGAATGCCTACTATGCACCATGCATTCTCTTGAGTGCTTGAGATACATTAGAGGAAAACACACACACACACACACACACACATACACACACACACACACACAAGTCCCTTCATTATTGAACTGGGAAAAAGAGATAGACAATAAACAATAAATACAATAAATGTGTACATGATACAGTATGTTAGAGGGCGACTGTGATACAGAAAAGTAGAAACCAGGGTGAGGAACTGAGACAGCCATGGTGGTGGAATGGGTTACAATTTTAAATAGGGAGGCCAGGATAAGCCTTATTGAGAAAATGACATTTAAGCAAAAAATTTTGGAGGAGATGGAATAAATCATGCAGAAATTTGAGAAAAGAGTGTTTTGGACAGAAGAAACAGACTTTGTAAAGGTCAGTAAGAGATGATTTCAGAGAGGGGTGTGCTCTCATAGGCCATTGTGAGGATTTTGCCTTTGACTTTAAATTGTTGAAAGCCTGCGGAGGGTGTTGAGCAGAGAAATGATGTGGTACTTAATGTGTCTTAACAGGGCTGCTCTGGTTGATGTGCAGAGAAGACACTACTTGGGGTAAGGACAAAAGCCAGAACCCAGGAAGCCATTGCAACAATCCTGGCAAAAGATGATGGTGGCACATGTCAGAAAGATGGCAGCGAGTCTTTGTAAAAGTGGTAAGAAGTAATTGGACTGCAGACAGATTTTGAACGTAGAAATGGAAGCATCTTCTGATTGGGTTGGCTGGAAGAGCAACAAGAAAGAAATGTATCATTCCAAGGTTGGGCTGGCCTGAGCAGCTGGGAAGATGAACTTGCCATCTTCTATGATGGGAAAGACTGATAGAGGGAATGCATGTCACATAATAAAACTTGCATAGTAAAATGCAAAGTTTGAATCTGTGTTTTGAATTCTGCCTCTTTGATTCTAAGACTTGAAGTAATTGTTCCCTCCTGTATCACATAGCATTGCATCATTCTTGACAAAAATTCATACACAAATTTCATGTGTTTTTATATTTATAAACATTTTTTAGAAAGGTAGAAAATATATTATTTATTTCCCATGTAACAGATGAGATAATGAAGGCTCAGAATAGCTATGAGATTAACCTAAGGCCCCAACATAGCTAAAATGGATTATACCCTAGAACATCCAGGTGTTTTCTCTTTGGTATATTTTAAATCTCATAGTGCTTTCCAAGAATCTGTGCAGTGCAGGATGACTTCAAGACCATATGGTCCAAACCATTGGACGGTAAACCTGAAGAAACTAACTTAGGGAATCCAAGATACCTGATCTGAATCACTCATTTTTACTTTTGAAATCTTCTAGAAATTCCCCCAAAGACTTTAGACTGATACTGCAATTTGGTATGTTGAATGACTAATATACTACATTTTTCTTAATTTTTTTTTATTTAAAGATTTTATTTATTTATTTTTAGAGAGGGGGAAGGGAGGGAGAAAGAAAGGGAGAGAAACATCAATGTGTGGCTGCCTCTCATGCGCCCCCTACTGGGGACCTGGTCTTCAACCCAGGCATGTGCCCTGACTGGGAATCAAACTGGCAATCCTTTGGTTCATAGGCCAGCACTCAGTCTACTGAGCCACTCCAGCCAGGGATAATATACTACATTTTTCAACGAGAAAAATTCCCAGTGGGACAGAAAGGACACCAGAAGAGAGCAATGTCCTGAAGCCAGAGAGACAAAGTGGATGAGAGAAGACATTCACCTGTGCCAAATGCCACCAAACGAGCAAGGAGGTGGAGGCCTGAGAACAGGCCACTGGTTTTAACAACACGTGACCATCACTGGGGACCTAGACAGGAGCAGTTTCAGGGAAGTGGGGGACAAAAGTCTGATGGGAGAGGTTAAAAGTGAAAAGAGGAGAAAACCTGGAGGCAACAAGGAGTTTATTACAAATTAGAGCAGAAAAATGAAGTCAAGAGCAAGATTTCTTTTTCTCATCTTTTAAGGCGGGGTAAAGCAGGTTTGTGTAATAATGAGAATAGCCTAGTGAAAAGGGGACAAATTGGCAACGTAGGAAATTGAGGTAAGAATCATGAGGGTGATGCCTTTGAGTGGGCACAAGGAATGTAAACTAGTGTCCAAGGGAAGGAATTGGCATTAGAATGACATGTATGTAGTTCCCATGTAAACGTTGAGAAAGTAACGCAGGCAGATACAAAGGCCACTGGGCAGGTGAATGAGGGAAGTCTGTGGCAGTTCTCTCTGAGTGCTTCTGAGTGCACAGTGAGGCAGGAAGCAGGTCATGTGCAGAAAATGAGGATGAAGGAGGAGGAGTTCAGAGTTATAAATGAGAGAAAGTGGTGTAAAAAGTCATGTAGATGATTGGGTGAATGAATGACCGAGGCAAAGGCAGCACAACTGTCTGGGTAGATTTAAGATGTGCTTGACGTGCCTGGCCCAGTGACATGAAAGTGCCCACAGTCCAGGGTGGGCAGCCAGCCACAGCACCAAGGGTTCCCTGTGTGCTCAGCAGTGGCGGCTACTAATATTGTATTATTCAAAAGCATTCTCTCCATTAACAGACGTGTCAGAGAACACTGAACTTCAAAAGCATTCTCTCCATTAACAGACGTGTCAGAAAACATTGAACTTCTACCTGGAAATTGCTCAAGATTTTTTAGGCAGAAATTTAAGAATTCCTCTTTAGTGTCCAATTACTTGGCATTTCCATAATCCTTCATATTTGTAAATTGCTCCACAGTCATGCACATTACCTATGCTTTACCGTATCACTAACTTACACACAGAATAAAACCAAGTTAAGTCAGTCAGAGGAGGCGCAGCACTTTGCTCAGTCAATGCTCAGCAGGAGGGAACAGATCAGAGTTAATTTAGCCTGGATTCAACAGTGTACAGCAGTATTTCCTCAAAGTATGTTTTATGGACTATTAATCCCAAAAGATGCTCCGTGAGGCAAGAGTTCTATGGTCAGATAAGCGTGGGAACTATACGTGTCATGTCCCATTCAGATTGTCACAATGCACGTCGGTATCTCTGAGAAGCCTGGTGTTAAAGAGATCTGCTTAGCTTTATTTAACTGAGCATTTCTGAGGCCTATTTGACCACCAAATGTTAAAAAAAAATACAGAGACGACTTTTACAGATGTATGTAGCATTCACTGATAGAGTCATTTCCCGTATCCATGTATCCCTTCTTCCTGTCTAGCAGAATTCTAGATTTAGCTGGGTGCATTGCTGCTTACCCCGCAGGTTTTGTTTCCAGCTCCCTTTGCTGCTAGTCTTGGCCATGTAACTAAGCTCTGATCAATGAGATGTAAGTGGAGATGATGTGCATGACAACCTAGAAATAGCCTTAAAAGCAAGGGGCACTCCTTGCCTGGCACCAGCCACCTTCCCCCTTTGGGGCCAGAATGCCCAAGGATGGCTACCACCTTAGGGGTTGAACCAGTGGGCAGCTCAGAAAAGACAAGAAAGCTTCAGGAGAGTAGGAACCTGGCTCCTTGATCACTGTGGAACCACCATACTAGGCTCACAGTGCCTACATTCAGACTCCTGTGAGAGAGAAATAATCTTCAATCTTGCATTCAGCATTGTTATTTTGTTTTGTTTTTCTGTTACTCAAGGCTGAATGAATGAAACCCTAAAACTAATACCATGGAACACCTGCCCTCAACTCACACAACAGTGACCTTCAGAAACACTGTAAGCGCTCATCTAAATTCAGCCACAGAAACTTCAAGCCTCTTTCCTCCCAACAAGTGCTTCTTTGCCTCAGTCCAAATACATGGAATCTTTCTTTAGTTTTGGCATTTACATTTCATTCCAAATATGCTCACACAAAAGGCAACAGGTAACTGGAAAGAGCAATGGTTTATGACAAAATACAAGCATTCAAGTCCCAACTCTGCTTCTTGATCTTAGACAAATACTCTAAAATCGGTTCCTCAGTTTCCCTAAAGGCAGAGTAGTAACTGTATGCTCTCTGCTTCACGTAGTTGTTATAATAGTTAATGAAACATACACCATCACCACTTTCCAAAAAACCCAAAGAATTATGTAGCACACTGCACAGAAGATCTTACTGTGAGTATTTGTTATTCCATCATACTAGAGGGAGCTCTGGACCCCAACTTACTAATGTGTGGGTGTGTGCACTTAAGCCCGCTCACATCATTACTGTAAGTGTCATGTTTCTGTGGACGGGTAACCAGACCAGCTCCTTGGTCCCATGCCAATGTAAATTCTGAGGGCAAATGACCTTCTTAGAATCTTCAGGCTACAGTGCAGCCTTTGGGGCCTCATTAAGTCTATGACTCTACATAAAGGTGAGATATCATCTAAACTATCCCAAAATTATAAATTTATTAATTTATAAGGACCTTGAGAGAATAAATTCCAAGTCCTTGCTTTCAAGAGCATATCTTAGAATTTAACAGCACTTACTATAAAATAGCTCCTCAGAATTAAATTTCAATTCCTTACCCTAATTTAAGTCTCCAGCTCTCGTGTATATTTTGATAGTCAGCAAAAAGCTGATTCAATTTGTTCAACATTCACCTTTTATGGTTTGAAGACAGTTCTTAAGACAGTCCTCACATGCATATTTACCTAAAACTCACACTTGCCATGGCATCTGTTGTTTCTATTTTTTTATAAAAAATCATGCAAGATATCTGACTCACTGATGAGGACTTTCATGAACATAATAGAAGTATTTTATTTCTAAAGTCATAGATATTTAGAAGTCCATAAAGAAAAAAGATTGAGTAACAAATTTGCAAATCAAAACATGCTTTAAAGCTAAAATTATCATTTCTAAACTAAGTAGCTGAAAAAACAAGACTGTTAGTTAAAATCAGTACATACATTATTCAAGTGATATAGCTAACATTTTAGGCTTAAAATAAATGTAAAACAAATGTCTAATTGATATTCATTTATTCCTGTCACTATTTAACTAGAACAGTGAAAATGAGTTTTGTATGGCATCATTCACAGAAAGAGTGTTCCAACATCCTTTACAAAATTAAAATAATGCATAATATTAATTTTGTTTGTTTTCAGTTTCTAGGACATGTCTGACATATATTGCTGAATATATCCAGTCTCAATTTGCTATTTTTATTGTAAATCCTGTTGAAGGGGTGTTAGCATTGTACTCAACAAAATCTATCAAATGATTAATTTTCTTAAACCAATATGAAATTAGCCTAGTAAAATGGAATTACTTAAAAGCATTAATTAAATATCTGTGTTTGCTTATTAACCCTGATCCCCTGTGCACGATTTAACTGCATAATTCTACAAAGCTGGAGTTTCCATTTGTCTCTGTTGACAAACTTAATTTTATGAGATCTGAACTGCAAGGAAAGTTGAAGTTAGAAGTAGAGAAAACGAGGCCATAAGAAGAGAGTGACATTTTCATCACCATCAAAAGTCAATTTTCATATGTAATGATATCATGGAAATGAGAGTGTATTTTCTCAGGGTTTGAGAAATGAATTACAAATAAATAAATAAAAATGGCTAGAATAAAATCTATAGTGGTGGATTAAAATGAGAGGTTTCTATATCAGTTTTTAACAGAAATATGAATAGATACATGGTAGGCAATTAGACATGAATAGGTCAAGGACAATAGGCCTGGTATGGAATGTCACCAGGGTGGAAAGCCCTGGTTTCCTAGCAATGGACAAAACTAGGAAAACAAGGACCTTGTCCCCAGGGTGACCCTTCCTGGCTAGCAACTTCTGGTCATGCAGTTTAGACTCCCTGACCTTTCATAATGCTGGTTATGTGGTTCAGATCTTCCCCTGACCTCCCCTCCCCTAGCTTGTGACTACTCATGTGGGAAACCCCATTAGAGGAGGAACACAGGGGCCAGAGAATAGCCTCATAAGACTCCCCATACAAGCCCTTTCATGACCACTCCCTTAAGCATTGAGCCCTCAAGACAATGAGTCTATGACCTGCACCAGGAATTTTAAAAACAAAGCCTTGGGTCTGTTGACCACAGAATCAGAGTTTTGGTCAAACCAGAGATGACATTTAGACCTCAGTTGCATTTCAGCTCCAGGACCAGAAAAGCAAAAAAAAAAAAAAGCAGATAAAGCAATGCCATGGCTGACATCAGGACCAACTGCAATGACTAATGAATCCCTTCCCTAGTGCCAACTAATCAGTGGAGATCACGACCCTGAAAGGACACACCTGGAAAAGCTGATAGATAAATATTCTATTAAGATCCTCCCCTGGGACCTCCCCTAAGATTCCCACCTTTAGAGAGAGAATAAAAACTCTCAGGATGGAGGACCCAGGGTGGCTCTCTATGGAGCATGCCCAGGCCTTTCCCCACTCCCTTCTCTTTCTAGGTGCATTTTCCTTGCCTCTCTCTTTTTCCTAAGCTATAGATAAAGGGCCCTTCTTTTGCCTCTGTAACTTGTTTCCTGAGCCCATTTCTTCTATGGCTCACTTCTTCTATCTCTGTGACTTTCTAAATAAACTATTTCTTATAGTTTGAGTCTTGGCTCTGAATTTTTTCTTAGCCAGAAGTCAAATGCTGAGGTTGCTGAACTGACATCCAGTCTGAGTCCACTGGTCTAACACCCAGTGCTATTTTGCTATCAATAGACAGATACAGAAATAAATACAGTTATGTCTGTGTGCATAGGTTAGTTTATATAAATACGAGTATATATTCTAGCTCTGTCAGTGAGAAAATCCAGTAGAAATACTATTCCAAAAGTAATGAGAATACCAAGCTCCCAGATTTCAGTTTCTAAATAAAACCAAATTTTCACTGAAATTTAAGAAACTCCATTGAAAGAAACTAGGGTTCTTAGAGGAATGGTGGGTTCAAGAACAAAGGCAGGGAAAATTCCAGATAATCCTGCAATATCTTTGGTGCCAAAAAGAAAGGAAATGCTAGCAAATATGGAAGCACATTGAAGAACAACTTGAAGAACTACAGTAGCCACATCTGGGCCCATTTGAACAGTGACATTATATTGTATTATAATCCACAGTTCACAGTGATACAAATGAATTATTGAATGAATAAATAAAGAGAAGAAAAGGACAGCTTTTATAACAATTTTTTTATTGTTGTTCAAGTATAGTTGTCTCCATTGCTCCCCCCTCACAATGCCTCCCACCCTGCCTCCCACCCTTGAACCTACCCCCTTTGGCTTTGTCCATGTATCCTTTATACATATTCCTTGATGTCCCTTCCCTTATTTCCCCCCATTAACCCTCTTACCCCTCCCCTCTGGTTACTGTCAGTTTGTTCTTTGTTTCAATGTCTCTGGTTATATTTTGCTTGCTTGTTTATTTTGTTGATTAGTTTCCACTTATTAAATAATACATGTAGAGAAATGATGAAAATAGAAAATCACCATTGAGCAAATACAATAGTAATAATTATTGCAGGCAAGAGTTACAGATGGCTGCTAAAATTAGTAGGTAAAAATATGATAAGAAACAGGATATTTGCATAGTTTCAAAATATCTCCTCACCAGATACTTATTATAAAGAAAACCAAAGTTTTGCCACCCCCAAAAGTGTACCTTTTGGGATATTAATTTTAAACTGGTTATTAAGAAACAAAAGACTCAGAAACAACCTGTGACCTTCCACCTTTTCTGCCTAAGAGATTTAAGATGGAAAGGTTTGCTCCAAGAAGGGAACGTTAGCATATTCACTGTAGCATTAGAGAAGGAAGGTCTAAGCTGGTACTTGTTACCTAGATTATTCCCATGAGTCCCACTGTTTCTGGGTTACCTAGCAGGAATTTGTTCGCCGTGTGTATTCCACTCTTTTCAAATACCTATGGATCACCGTTTTTCCCCCTTTTGAAATCTCAGACCATCGTCTCCTCTTCTCCTTTGTCCAGAATGACATGTAAGCTCCACCTGCCCATTGCATATTGGTCTTATTCATAGGGCACTCCCCAAATGTAATAATAAACTTTGGACACTGTTTCCTTGTAATCTGTCTTTTTAATTTGATTATTAACCCAGCTAGAAGACCTTATAAAGTAGGAGGAACTTTTTTTACCCCTCATGATCACAAATAAAAAAAATAACCTTACTGTGGAAAAACCTGACAGACATCACCTTAAGCGAGTGATAAAAGTTAAAATTGCATAAAAAAACACAATGAATTAAAACATGCTTTAGTCTGTACCTGATATAATACACTGAAAAGGTTACAACAGTTCTTCTTTGATATTCTCGCCAAAAACGCATAACTTGAATTTAATCATGAGGAAATATCATATAAGCCCAAAATGTGACATTCCACAAAATAACTGGTCCATGCTCTTCCAAATGTCAAGGTCATAGAAGACAAACAAAGACAGAGGAATTATAATAGATTTGAGAAGGCTAGCAAAATATAACAACTAAAGGCATTGTGGGGTTCTGGACTGAATCTTGGACTAGAAAAGCAGCATTAAATGTATACCTGGAAGATCTCAAAGTCTCTAGGTTATTTAATATTCATTTTTGATGTCATTAATTTTACCATGATTATGCAAGTTTTAACATTAGGATAAGCTGGGTTAATTGTATGTAAGAACTCTCTGTAATATTTTTGCAACTTTAGTAAGTATAAGAATATTTGGAATTAAAGCTAATTTAAAATAAGTTTACCTATATCCTCATCCCCATGAGTTTCAGTGGACAATACCTTTGTGTTGTGGTTATCTGCTTTGGTAAAATAAACTACTCCCATCAATAATATTTTTTAACTTTATTTTTATTGTTTACACTATTACAGATGTCCCTGTCATCCTTTGCCCACTCTACCCAGCCCTCACTCCCCCTTCCCTCAGGCCATCACCACACTGTTTTATTATGGTCCTGAAAGTTTCATCTGAAATCACCTTATACTTACAAGAAGTAGCAAAAATTGCATAGAGAGCTCTTATGTACCACTCATTAAATTTCTAAGGTTAATATCTTATATAACCATAATATAATTAATGAGCTAAAAATGAACAATAATACAGCATTATTATTATTATTATTATTATATTACTATGTCTTATGGAGCTGCAGGTTGATTGAACTTCACTGGGTGGCTCTCCTTCAGAGTCTTTCACGTGGCTGACATCAGGTGGTGACTGGGGCTGGAGTCTCTAAAGGCCTCAATTACCTTCTCTATAGCACGTGCCCTCACCTGTCTCCATCGTGAGCATTCTATATTGTGTCTATTGTTCTCTTTGCTATAATTATTGTCCTATTTCTAATAGCTACACACTTTGGGAGAAGGGATTTTAAAACATTCTTTAGATGGCATATTCACTTTCCCTTATAACTAATAATCAATTTAGAAAAATGGACAAAAAGCATTAACTAAAATTTAAAGTCATAATTTTAATTATTCACAATTTTATAAAAACTTAACATACTAAAACAAGATAGACATTTATCTAACCACAATAACAAAAACCCTTTAACAAATATTAACATTATGAAATATCTGGTGCATTAAAGCTAGGCACCACACAATATAACTTGTTGCTGTAATTGTTCTAGAAATCTTAGTCAATGTAACAGGCAAAAAAATCAAATAAAGGAAATATCTTGAAGGAAGACATACATTTTTTTTCTCGGCTACCAAAAAACTGTCAACACAAAGTAAAATAGCATAAACAGGTAAACTTAGAAAAATAAGAAAGCTTCATCAATTTTCTACATGTCAGGATAACAGTTGCTCATATAGAAAATAATACAATAATTAATAAATAATAATACAAGAATAATCTCTGTTTTATGTATCCACAACTATAAACCTATATTTACCCACACCATAGAATAAATAACATTTCCATAATTCACAAATTAGATGAAAAATTTTAAAGAATAGCATGAAAAACTATAGTCTCTAGGAACAAGAAGGAAAGATTTTTATGAAAGATATTACAACATATGGCTAAATACTTGTTAAAAGACATAAGTAAATGGAATGGTATACACTGCTATTGCCAAGAAAATTCCGAGGGATTTAGAAGTTGTGTGTCAGGAGTTGGAATCAAAACCAAATATTAGAATAAAAGATGATCCTAGTTTTCTTGTCACTTAGGAAATTAAAAGGGTTTTAGGAGCACTGTGTCAGGAACCAGGGACAGATAAATAGATACAGGGCCCAGTAGAAAGAAGTAATGCCTGCTTGAGTATACTTGGTAAGATAAGATGGGTATAATAATTTATCGCTTTAATTTGAACATTTCACCTAAAATGTCATACGGTGTGCTTGAGTATGATATTGTTATGTTGCAGAATATATGCTTATGATTTTGTAATAAAAGATATTATAATAAAAATGTGTGTTATTCATGCCAGACTATATATGTATATATATGCACATGTGTGTATATAACTATTATATATATAGCTATATATATATATACATTACTATTTCACAACATCCTTTTATCAGCAGTGAACAGAAGGCAGAAAATCAGTCTGCCTTAGAAAACTAGAAAAAGAATAGCAAATAAACTCCAAAGTAAGCAGAAAAAAATATTAAGAATTCTAGCAGAAATCAATGAAATTAAAAATAGGAAAATGATAGAGAAAATGAATAAAACCAAGATCTTGCGCTTTGAAAAACTCATAAAATTGATAAGCCACTAGCCAGGCTAACAAAGAGACATAAATTGCTTATATCGGAAATGAAAAAGGGTATATCAGTACAGATCCTAGGGACATTGAAAGGATGATAAAGAAATATGAAAAAGTCCATGCCCACAAATTTGATACCCTAGATGAAATGTACCAATTCCTCAAAAGATACAATTTGCCAAAATTCAAACAAGAAGAAATAGACAATTGGAAGCTTATATATGTTAAAGAAATTTAAATTGATAATAACTTTCCACATCATAAAACACACAGCCCAAATGGGTTCACTAGTAAATTCTACTAAACATTTAAGAAATAAATTATGCCAATTCTTTATAATCTCTTACAGATGATAGAAACAGGAGTATTACTTAACCCATTCCATGAGGCCAGCATGATCCTATTACCGAAAGCAGACAAGACTTTACAAGAAAAGTACAGACCAATAAATCTCATGAACACACATGCAAAAGTCCCCAACAAAATATTAGCAAAACAAACCCAATAATACATTAAAAAATTATACACTATAACCAAGTGGGATTTATCCCAGGTAAGTGAGGCTGGTTCAACATTTGAAAAACTGTTAATGTAATCCATCACATCAACAGGCTAAAAAAGAAAAAATACAGGATGATATTGATATATGTAGAAAAAGCATTTAACAAAATCCAACAGCCATTCATAATAAAAACTCTCAACAAACAATGAAGAGAAACTTCTTAAACATGACAAAGAACATCTACAAAAAGCTAAAGTTAACACCATACTTAATGGTGAGAAACTCAAAGGCAAGAACATCCCTTCTCATCACTGCTTTTCAACATCATACTGACAATTCTAGGTAATGTAATGAAACAAGAAAAAAACTAAAAGATATATCTATTGGGAAGGAAGAAATAAAGCTCTCCTTGGCTGCAAATGCCAAGATTTTCTATGTGGAAAATCCAAAAATTACAAAAAAATAAAAATAAAAACTTCCTCTCATTAATAAGTGATTATAGCAAGGTTATGGGATAAAACATTAATGTACAAAACTGAATCACTTTGCTATATACAAGCAAAGAACAACCAGAAATTGAAATAAAAACACTATCATTTACTTTAGCACTCAAAAAAATAAAATATTTACATATAAATCAAATAAAGTATGTACAAGATATTTGTGAGTAAAACTACAAAATTCTAATGAAAACTATCAAAGAACTAAATAAATGGAGAAACAGTTCATGTTCATGGATAGGAAGACTCAATAGTATAACTTGTCAGTTCTTCCCAACTTGATCCACAGATTTAATGCAATCCAAATCAAAACATCAGTAAGTTATTTTATTAATATCAAGAAACTGATCTTAAAGTTTATATAAACTGGCAGAAAGTCCTAGAAAAGCCAACTGATTAGTGAAGAAGACAAAACTTGAAGGACATATATCATTGGACCTTAAGACATTATAAAGCTATAGTAATCAAGACAGTGTGATATTGTTGAAATAATGGACAAGTCAATGGAACAAAATAGAGTCCAGAAATAAACCCACATACATATAGTCAACTGATCTCTGATAAAGGAACAAAAGCAATAAAATGGGGCAAAGACAGTCTTTTCAACTTATGGTGCTGGAGCATTTGGACATCCATATGCAAAAAGAAAGAAGAAAAAAGACCTAGACACAGACATTAAACCCTTCACAAAAATTAGTTCAATATAGATCATAACCCTATCTTTAATACACAAAACTACAAAACTCCTAGAAGATAACATAGGAAAAGAACTATATGACTTTAGGTATTGCAAAAACATTTAGATAAAATACCAAAGGCATGATCCTTGAACAAAAGAATTGATAAGCTGGACTTCATTAAAATTAGAAAGTTATGCCTTGTGAAAGATAAAGTCAAGAGAATGAAAAGATGAGCCACAGAATGGAATAAAATAGTTGTAAAAGACACATTCAATAAAGGACCGTTATCCAAAATATACGAAGAAAACTTAAAACTCAACAATAAGAAAAGAAACAACCAGATTTAAAAATTGGCAAAAGATCTAAATAGACACCTCACAAAAGAAGATACACAGCTGGCAGGTAAGCATATCAAAAGATGTTTAACACCGTATGTCATTAGTCAATTGCAAATTAAAATAGCAATGGTATGCCACTACTCAAATATTAGAATGACCGAACCCAAACTCGACACCACCAAATGCTAGTGAGGAGTCCATTCATTGCCAGTGAGAATGCAAAATGCTTGAGCCACAACAGAAGACAGCTCGGCAGGTTCTTCCAAAAGTAATATTCTTTTATCATATGGTCCAGCAATCACACTCCTTGGTATCTACCCAAATTAATTAAAAATTTATGTTCACAAAGATATGCACATAGATGTTTATAACAACTCCATTCAGATTTATTCACAAATGCCAAAACTTGGAAGCAACTAAGGTATTCTGCAGTTAGTAAATGGATAAACTGTGTTACATCCACACAATGAAATATTATTTGGTGCTTAAAGGAATTGGCTATTATGCTATAAAAAGACACGGAGAAGACTTAAAAGTTTGTTAGTAAGTAAAAGAAACCAATCTGAAAAGGTTACATACAGAATGATTCTAACCAAATAAACTTCTGGAAAAGACAAAACTATAGAGATGATAAAAAGATCAGTGGTTTCCAGGGTTAGGGTGGTGGGAAGGATGAATAAGCAAAACACAGAAGACTTTAAGGCAGTGAAACTATTTTGTATGATAGTACAATGAATATATGTCATATCTATTTGTGAAAATCCATAAAATATACCCCAAGAATAAACCTTAGGCAAGGGTGTCCAAACTTTTGACATTTCTTGGCCACACTGGAAGAAGAAGAGTTGTCTTGGGCCACACATTAAATATACTGTGACATGTAATCAACAAAAAAAATCTCATAATGTTTTAAGTAAATTTACGATTTTATGTTGGGCCACATTTACAGCCATCTTGGAATGCATATGGCCCGTGGGCCGCAGGTTGCATACCCCTGCTAGCGTAAACTAAGGCTCTGGGTAATAATGATGTGCTAATATTGGTTAATCAATTATAATAAAAGCAATGCTCTAGTGCAGGGGTCCCCAACCCCCAGGCCACAGATTGGTACCCACCCCATCTTCCACAAAAGAAGATGTGGACTGGTCCCTGGTACCAAAAAAGGTTGGGGACTGCTGCTCTAGTGCAGCATGTCAATAGTGGAGACAAGGGGTATATGGGAACTCAAGGTACTTCCACTCAATTTTTCTTGAACCTAAAACTTCTCTAAAAAAACAAGATGACTAATTTGAAAACTAAAAAAATGTAGATTAAAAAATGGGTAAGTATGACATTTTATGGAAATACTTCTTAAGCAAAATATAAGATGTGTCAACCAAAAATGAAAAGATTATTGCACATGACTGCATTAAAATTAGAAACTTCCATCGACAAAAGACACCATAAACAAAAGATTTTTTAAAGAAGGTGCATTCTGAGAGAAGATATTCATAACTCTTTCATGTCCAGAACTGTAAAAAATGTACAAATAATTCAATAGAAAAGTGGTAAAGGAAATGAATAAGCATTCACAAAGGAGAAAATACAAATGACCCATGGAATTAAAAGAGATGCATAACCTCAGTAGTAATCAAGAAAGTACAAGTGAAAACCTCAGTGAGATATCATTTCACATCTACCAATTCAGCAAAAAAAAAATTTAAAGTCTAAAATTACTAATATCTGCCGAGGTTGTGAAGAAATACAAATCTTCTATCCAGTGACGGGAGGGTATAAACTGGCATGGCCAGGGTAAAGAGCAGTTAACTTTAATCTCGTGGAGTTGAAGTGAAAATACTGAGTCATTCCTAGAGAGAGTTTTTCCCATGTGAATAAAAAAATGTGCACAGAAAATTCTTATTACAACATAGTTTATCTAAATGTCCACCAGCAGGAAATGATAAATTGTGACATATTCCTTCAATGAAGCACTCTACAACTGTTCAAATGATTGAATTAGAATTCTCATCATCTCTCATCATGGACCACTCTCAAAACCAGAGTTGAGTGGGAAAAAAAATAGCAATTGAAAGATCTGTATATATGAGTACTTATTTAAAGCCAGAAAATACACAGAACAGTGCTATGTGTTATTTATGAATACAACAGTTTTAGTTATTGTGTAAAAACTTGCAGAAGAATGATAAATACTAACTTGGGCACATCTCAGGAAAAGGAGGGAGAGTAATTGGATTGGGCAAAGGTACCCAGGTTAGTTTTGGCTTTATCTGTGAAGTTTTATTTCATTTTTTTAAAGCAAGTAGAACAAACATGTTATATTTTATATTACATTCTTTGAAATGTTCTGTGTGGTTAAAATATTTCTGAACTATCATGCAATGTGAAAAACTGAACAACTAAACTCTGTTTTTTCTCTTTCTTTGCTCATTATCATTTATCCTGGGCATTGGCAAGATATTGTTCTTGAATTTGACAGTTAGAATAGGAAAAATTTTGTAATAATCTGATTTTAACCAAAAAATGAAAATAGTATCTAAAATTAGACATAAATTGGTAAGAAAAACACATAGCCATGAATCTCCAAACCATGGAAATGAAAGAATGCCTCTAGGAATCACCTTTCAATGTTTAGTAAGAGATGAAACCTGACAGAAATTGAGTATACCAAACACAGTATTTTATTTGGTTCTCTAGTTATTAGACAAAATTTCACTCAGGAATTGAAGGGCAAAACTGTGCAGAGAGGCCATTTGAAAGTGTATAACTCATAGTACTAAATGAAAGGCTAGCCTTTCATCCTGAATTGAGAAATAAGTGAGAGCATAAATTAGCATGCAGGAATTTTGTACGTTACATTGGATGGTGGAATTTTTTTGCAGAAGTGGCAATGATGTGTCAAATGGTTTTGCTGCACAACCATTCAGAGACTGCATTGCCACTAGGGGAAAAGAAGAGCCAGTTATATTCCAACATGAAATGTGTTCAAGAAAAACTCTTGAAACTTTTAATTAGCTTTCCTATTTCTTCTATTCCTGTGCTATTATTCATTTCTCATAGGTTGGTTTATAGATATTCCAAAGCTGAGAAATTTTCTTGCATCCTTTACCTGAATGAAAAGGTGGAAAGGCAACAATGTCCTCAAATGTCATTGTCACAACCTGCACAGACTTCTGCTCACTCCCTCCAGTGTGAAGCGAGAAGGAAGGAGATGGTTTTCTACATTCCTGAGGTTCTGCACAATTTCATTCAAATTGTATTTATCTTTACATTTCATTGAATACTAAAAAGTAAATGTCATTTTATCAGCTTTCACTTCTAGGGCTAAAGAAAAAATCATAAACTACTAAACTATTTACTTCTTTGAAAATTTGGTTCTCACTTCTTTGGGGTCTTGCATTTCAGTACAATGACTCTCTGGTGGAATCTAATATCATATCCAGACATACGGATAAGAATGTAAAGATTCATGAAAGACCTAGATAATATATTTTAACCATAGAAAACATTATACATTAGGGAGACCTTCCAGATAAGTAAGTGGATTTTTTTCATTCCTTTGTTTGATGTTCTTTACCTGAACCTATATAACACACATTTTTGCAATGAGAAAATGGATAAAATGGTAGAGCAAAAGTTACTATTTATGAGATTGTAGGTAGTTAATTTTGCCAGTATATCAATTCTTGACATTTCTGTACAGTTTCAAAGCATACAGGGTACATTACAAAATTCATGAGAAGCACTTATATTTGAAACAATAGAGCACCTACAGCACACTATCTTATTGGTTAATTTACAGCTTCCATTAGAGGGGATAAAAAAATCCATAACAGATGATAATAGACAGGGGGAGGGCAAGAACAGTATGGGAAATGTAGAATCTAAAGAACTTATGACACATGGACATGAACTAAAGGGGGGAATGTGGGTGGGAGGGGGTGTGCAGGGGGAGGGAAGTGAAGGGGGGAAATGGGACAACTGTAATACCATAATCAATAAAATATATTAAAAATCCAGAACACTGATGTTTTAAGTACTTGAGCCCTTCCCATTCACAACAACTCCAAATGATGAACTAAAACTTACATTTATGATCTTATATCTTCTGCCTCATGCTGCCTTGTGATTCAATAACAAGTCTGAGGGTTAAAACCTGCTCCGCTGTGGAACCTGAAATTCAGAAAGATGCAGGGCCTTGTGCAAGGTGAAAAGGCAAATCCCAAGCCTGGCTGACTTCAGCAGTGCCCTGGCCCTCTCCCTCTCCCATGGTAAGGTATGGAGGGCCCCACATGCTACATTGTCCTCTCAGGCAGCTTCCTCAAATGAAAGGTGGCTCAAGAGAGTGAAACCTAATTAATAGCATATATACTATTTACCACAGTGATAACATCCTGCTCAAGTAAACTAGTGATAAAATTTCCGGCTGCTGCCTTACTTCTCAAAGCTACTAAAAAGGGTAATTTTCTGTTCTTGATTAAAATCCCTTTAGGTCTATTTACACTTAATGTAATCTAAGAGCAAAAAAATGAACATTGCTCCCTACCACATGTACTTTGAAGCACTTCTCTTCAGGGGGGTTATATAACAGACACCTTTCAGATAGTTCTGGGTCAATTAATAAAAAGCAACCTTAATTGTGATTATGGATATTTAAGCTAGGTGTGATTACCCTGGCTGTGTTTAGCCCAATCTCCTGCAGGCCCTTTGCACACAGCACCTCTCAGTTGGGTCTGATCGAGGAAGATAGGCGCACTTTTCGGTTGACTGCCACACAGCAAGCTTCCAGTAGAATCTTGTCAGTGCAATTTCACACAATGGGTGGGCGTGTGTGCTCTGAATATTAGGAAAGGCTCCTGTTTACCAACACAACAGGTATTTTATTCTGAATTCATTTAAAGCTTCAAATGAGGTTACTATGGTCAATATCACAGAGGAAGAAGTTAACAATGGCAGTCGCAGTTCTCAAATAACTTGGCTTTGTCCAACAAGCCATTTAGGAAGGAAACTCACTAAACCATGTTCTCTGTCTGCTGCTGGTTCTCATGAGAGCAGTTTGAATTAGTAAGAGTCTGATTATTTTATTAACGGAAAATATTTGCCTTGTTTTTACTGCTTATAAATTAAATGCATAGGGGAGGAGGCATGAACTCTCATTTCTTACTTTATACATTTTATATTGTTTGAATTTTCAAAGAGCATGTGCTACCTTAGTAATTTTATATATTAATGAAATAATTTAAAAAATAATGGACATCTTTCCAAATAAGCAAATACAAACAATATGTGCTTGTTTTTTTAAACTCAGACAATACAAAAATATACAAAATGGAAAGTAACCCAACCATCTAAAGATGTCAACTGAGAACATAAGTATGTATGGTTTAATTAAATTAAATTGTGAAAATACTTTTAACTTCATTAATATAGTTTAGTTATATATTTCTTTGCTTAATAATATATAATGATCAGTCATCCATGTAAATTTATGAATCTATGCAACATTATTTTTAATGGCTTAAAAATGTTCCATTGTGAGCATGTCATATAGTTTTTAACCAATCCCTTAATAATATATTTATTTAGCTTGCCTCTAATCCCTCTATATTATAAATAATGCTACATAAACATTACGTACTTTTCTGATTAATTCTTTAGGATAAGGAGGTTTCAGAGGATGCAGATTTTAAGTCTCTTACTATATGTTGCCAGACAAGGTTGAACCAATATGCATATGTATTCATATCCACAGTATAGTATAGTTATCACCCATATATAATGGTTCTATTTCACCACGAAAACAAAAGAAAAAAGATTTAGAATTTTTAATTAGTGAAAACAAAAGCTAAAGAACTTTGCAAGAATACTAACTTCAGTAGCAGCTTTGTTCAAATTCCTTTCCTTGTGAGGAAAGAAGGAACTAACTACAATTTGCTGAGTACCTATAATGGAGCAGTCACTATGCACTACCTTGACATAAGGAATTCCATTCAGTCAGTAATGACCTTAGGAATAGGTACATATTATCTCCATGTTACAGATGCAACTGAAGTTCACGAAGGTAAAATATCTTGTACAAGGTTACCTAGATAAGCTTGACTTCCTGGGATGTGCAGCAGATTTGTCTAATACCATGTTCCTTTGTCATTAAGATTCTCCACAAGATTCCCAGTTGTCTGCCATGTTACTGATACATGACCTTGCTGAGTTCCATACAGTGCAAGGTCTCAGATATAAAAGAAATACCTAGTTCAACATTTACATCTTTTATAGTTAACATATAAAGCAATTAGGGAGTAAAGTAAAGACTATATTATTTTGTAATATTTTCACATAATTTTCAACTCAGAGGTCATTTATACTCTGTAAAACTTCTCAGAGTTTGAGACATAAAACTTCAAATAGCTTTTGGGAAAAGATATTATAGGCTACATATTTTTGCCTTAAATTAAAAAAAACAAGTTTAAGTTACTAATGAGTATACATTTTGAGAAATAAATGGCAAATTAAAAAAAAGGCAAAATGAGAGCTAAGAAAGCAATACTGCTTTCTTGAGGCAGACCCAAGATGGGGGAGGAGTAAGTTGTAGCTACATTAACCTCCTCTCAGGACCAATCTGGAATTACAACTAAATTGTAGAGAAATCATCCTGAATAACCAACTGAACACTAGCTGAAGAGAAGCCTTATAACCACAGACAGAAGAAACCACTTCACCACAATATGAATGGCTGGGAGTGCAGAGGGGGTGTGAGAGAGCTGGATGGGTTCCTATGGGCAGCAGCTGAAG
The DNA here is from genome assembly GCA_028533065.1 of Trachops cirrhosus. NCBI lineage: Eukaryota > Metazoa > Chordata > Mammalia > Chiroptera > Phyllostomidae > Trachops > Trachops cirrhosus. Next base: position 123,052,439 of record CM052539.1, read on the forward strand.
TTCTGGAGGGATATTTCAGCAGCCAGGGATATCCCTACACTCTGAGGAGCACACAGTCTAAAACCCAAGCTGGGCTCCCCAGCCTACAGCACCAGAGCCAGGAAATGAAAACATAGTATCAGCTGTGAAAACCAGAGGGATTTCATTCTGCCAGGGAGAGATACTAGAGACTCAGAGCACCTCTTAAAGGGCTAACACACAAAAATTCATTTGCAGCCACTTACTCTGGACTCTGGCAGAGTGGGGCACAGTGCACTAGAGACATGTGAAGAGAGTCTAGGGGTAGTGGTTCAGGGGAGGGAACTGAAGGAACAGCTACCAGGTTCCCTGTGCTGAGTCATCCCCCATACTACAGAGGTCATCTTTCTCAGGCAAAGCAGTCTCCTCCAAAAGGCATCAGCCTAAGGGAAAGAAATAGCACCACCCACATGAATTACTCTGCCCCACACTGAGGAGCTTAAGCCAGACTGCTGAGCATAGCTGGAGGTTGTTATAACAGTGATTAGTTTAACAACTAAGGAGGATCTCTGGGAGATCTGAGACTTTAACTGACACTTTCCTGGGCCTGGTGCCAGTAAGAGCTGGCCTTTGTGAGCAACCTGGTTCTTTCTGCACACAAAAAGACCCAGTAGAGGGAACCACAAGCTGTGGATTGCTGATAGCTCCAAACAAGGTTGCCCAGTGTCAGTCACTAGCAATCTCTGACAATGACCCACACTGAGTTTTTGCAGATCTACCTAATACATAAAAACAAATACAAAGAAGCAGCCAAAATGGGAACACAAAGAAACAGACCCCAAATAAAAGAATAAGAGAATTCTCGACAGAAGAACTAGATGAAATGGAGGCAAGCAATTTATCAGGTAAAGAGTTTAGAGTAATGATTATAAGGATACTCAGCAGCATTTAAAAAAAAACATAAAAACCATAAAAAGGGACCAGTCAGAAATAAAGAATGCAATATCTGAAGGAAATAATGCCCTGGAAGGAATAAACAGCAGGTTAGATGAAGCAGAGGAATAAACAGCAGGTTAGATGAAGCAGAGTGATTTGGAAGACAAGGTAGGAAAAAACACCCAAGCAGAGCAGCCAAAAGAAAAAAATAATTATAAAAATTGAGGAGAGCTTAAGAAACATGAAGTATAACAACATCTGCATCATGGGAATACCAGAAGGAGAATAGGGAGAGCAAGGAATTGAGAAACTATTTGAAGAACTAGTGACTGAAAACTTCCCTAAACTGGTGAAGGAAATAGGCACACAAGTCCAGGAAGATCAGAGAGTCCCAAACAATTTGGACCCCAAGAGACCTACACCAAGCAAGATACATCATAATTCAAATGGCATGGCTCAAAGATAAGGAAAGAATCCTAAAGGCTGCAAGAGAAAAACAGGGAGTTACATATATGACTGTCATATATGTAATTAGACTGTCATCTGATTTCTCAACATGAACATTTCAGGCTAGGAGGGAGTGGTGTGAAATATTCAAGGTACTGGAAACAAGGACCTACAACCAAAGCTAGTTTACCTAGCAAGGCTATCATTTAAAATCAGAGAAAATAAAGAGCTTCTGAGATGAGAGAAAGCTGAAAGAGTTTGTTAACACCAAACCAGTATTGCAAACAAATGTTAAAGGGCTGGCTTTAAGAAGATGAAGAAAAAGAGAAGGAGAAAAAAAAAGAGGAAAACAGTCTAACAATAAAATGGCACTAAATATATCTATCAAAAATCACCTTAAATGTAAATGGCTCAAATGCTCCAACAAAAAGGCATAGAGTAGCTGAATGGATAAGAAAACAAGACCCATATATATGCTGCCAACAAGAAATCCATCTCAGATTAAAAGACTAAAAATAAAAAGGATGGAAAATGATATTTCATGTAAAATGGAAAGGGAAAAAAGCTGGAGTAGCAATACTTATACCTAACAAAATAGACTTTAAAACCAAGGTTATAAAAACTAAGCGATAAAGAAGGAAACTACATAATGATACAGGAAACCATCCAACAAAGGGATGCAACCCTAGTAAACATTTACCCACCCAACATAGGAGCACCTATATAAATACGTAAAGGAAATCTTGATGGACATAAAGTGAGAGATTAACAGACATGCAGTCATAGTTGGGGAATTTAACACCCCATTGACTTCAATGGATAGATCTTCCAGGCAGAAAATCAACAAGGAGACAGTGGCCTTAAACGACACACTAGATCAAATGGATTTAATTGATATCTTCAGAGAATTTCACCCCAAAGCAGCAGAATTTACATACTTTTCAAGTGCACATGGAACATTTTCTAAAATGGATGACATGTTAGGACACAGAACAAGTCTGAATAAATTTAAGAAGATTGAAATCATAAGCATCTTCTCAGACTGCTATGTTATTAAACTAGAAATCAACCACAAGAAGAACATAAAAAACAGGTAAAGGCATGAAAGTAAAATAACATATTATTAAACAATGAATGGATCAACAATTAGATCAAGGAAGAAATCAAAAGATACCATGAAACAAATTAAAATGAGGACATAACAATCCAAAATCTGTGGGACACTGAGAAAGCAATCCTAAGAGGAAATTCATAGCATTACAGGCCTATTTCAAAAAAACAAGAAAAAGTTCAAATAACCAATCTAACTTTACACTTAAAGGAACTTGGAAAGAACAGCAAATAAATCCCAAAATGAGTAGAAGGAAGAAAGTAATAAAGATCAGAGCAGAAATAAACTAAATAGAATCTAAAAAAATGATAAAAAGGATCAATGAACCCAAGAGTTTTTCTTTTAAAAGATAAACAACATCGACAAATCATTAAATAGACTTATCAAGAAAAAAAGAGAAATGACCCAATAAATAAAATCAGAAATCAAACAGAAGAAATAACAACTGACACCAAAGTAATACAAAGGATTGTAAGAAAATATTATGAACAACCATATGCCAACAAACTGGACAACCTGGACGAAGTGGATAAATTCCTAGAAACATACAATCCTCCAAAACTAAACCAGGAAGAATCAGAGAATCTGAACAGACAGATTACATGTAGTGAAATTGAAGCAGTAATCGAAAACTCACAACAAACCAAAGCCCTGGTCTGGATGGCTTCACAGGTGAATTTGGCCAAACATTCAGAGAAGAACTAACAACTCTACTTGTCAAACTGTTTCATAAATGTCAAGAGGAGGGAAGGCTCCCAAACTCTTTTTATGAGGCCAGCATTATCCTAATTCCAAAATCAGATAAAGACATTACAAAGAAAAAAAAATTTAGGCCAATATCACTGATGAACATAGATGCTCTGTGAGATATCACAGTGAGATATCATTTCACACCTGTCAGAATGGCTATCATCAATAAATCAAAACAAGTGCTAGTGAGGATGTGGAGAAAGGGGAATCTTTTTGCACTGTTGGTGGGAATGAAGATTGATTGGTGCAGCCACTGTGGAAAGCACTGTAGAGTTACCTCAAAAAATTAAAAATGGAACTGCCTTTTGACCCAGTGATCCCACTTCTGGGAATATATCTGAAGGAATCCAAAACACTAATTTGAAAGAACATAAGCACCCCTGTGTTCATTGCAGCGTTATTTACAATCACCAAGATATGGAAGCAGCCCACATGTCCATCAGTAGATGAGTGGATAAAACAACTATGGACATTTACACAATGGAATACTACTTGGCCATAAAAAAGAAAAAATCTTATTGTTTGTGACGGTATGGATAGACCTGGAGAACATTATGCTTTTGAAATAAGACAGAGACAGACAAACACCATATGAATTCACTCATATGTGGAATCTAATGAACAAACTGAACAGAGAGCAGAGTGACAGCTAAGCAGGGGTTGGTGGGGGAGGTTAGGGGGTGAGGAATTAAGCAAAAAAGAAAAAGGACTCATGGACATGGACAACAATGTGGTGGTTGTAGGGGTACGGGGATATAAGGGACTAAATGGTAATACAAAAAATAAATTTTAAGAAATTTTAAAAAGGAAAGAAAGCAATGCTGTTCATATGGAATATTCACTTAAGAACAATAGTGACAATTTGTAATGTATGATTCACATCTCACACACCCATATGAAAGACAGCATCTTAAGTGATAGACTTAGCAGTCAATTATAATATCTATTCTCACATTAGTGTTAATAAAAGTGGAGCAGCTAGGGACAAAGAAGACACATATTTTTGTTAGAATAACAAGGTAACTTAGTTTGCTCCAACTGTTTAGATTATCTTTGTTGACTATTCTTGCAGAAATTTTTATGCTGGAACTTAATCATAAAGTCACCATTTTTAAAACAGAAATATCGTCCTCTAATACACAATGCAGTATCCTGCTAAAATGTATTACTTCAGTTAAGTTTCCTACAAAAATGGTTACTCTTCATGTGGAATTTGAATGAAATAGGCAGAGCAACACAAAGTTTCTGCAAGTTTTGTTTTTCAGCCCTCTCCTCTTTTTCTCCTATCACAACCTTTAAAAAAAATATTGTGTCCTGATTCTTATAGGAAATTACAGAAATTCATAGATACTAATCTTGCTTTTTGTTTCACAACTTTGCTACAAAATTGCAAAAATAAAGTCGGGGGGGAAGAAATTAGGAAAATCTATACTTACACTTGGAAGAGACAAATTTTCTTTCTCTTTTTCTGTTTGCACATATGAGCCTAAAGAGAAAAGTTTAGGAGCAGAAGTGATGCTGGCATTCTCATCTAATAGGATAGATATTTTAAAAGCAAATATTTATTCTAATTTATCTATACTTTGGGGAATCGGTTTCAGCCACACTTTGAGAAAAGACATGTTTCAGAATCCTGACATTGATGCACATAGAGTGGTTATCATCCACCCGAGGCAGAGTGTAAGCGTCCCCCGACCCTCTCTCTCTCTCTCTCTCTCTCTCTCTCTCTCTCACACACACACACACACACACACACACACACACACACACGTGCACTTACATACGGTACCTGCCTTCCTCGGAGGAAACCCTTGGGATACCCTAGGTCCTCCTTCCTGTGTTCTCACAGTGCTCATCTCACCCAAAGCACTTCCCATATAAAATCAATTGTTGTAATTCCCTGAAAGAAATCCGCGCAGAAAAACAAATAGTAGAATAGGGTGGCCTTATTTTTACTGAGCAGCAGGAGTTTTAGGTTTAGTGGTGTGCAGTATGGTGACTAAAATGAATAACTCTCCTATAGATGTAAGATATAAGCATTCATTCTTCACCTTATTAAAAGAAAAAAGGAAATGCAATTATACTATATCTGATTAATCCAATTTTAAAAGACACAGATATGCTCTGTTTAATGTAACTTGTTTTGGTCAATTCTCTTAGACATATTGGGAACGTAACCCCATCCAGCTCCCACGTCCCTGCCTGTGCAGAAGCAGCAATTCAAAAAGTAAGAGTCTGTCATTAGGGTATGTAAGAAAAAAAAAGAACAGATAAGAGGACAGACACCTGTGCTCTGGTGGGTGGTGATTATTAGAACTCTGGGAGCTAAGGTCTCTCACCGACTCAATTTAAGCAACTTTTATTTACTTAACACCTAGAAAGCTCATAAAGAAAGAATAAGTAGCCTTCAGGCTATTTCTAAATTACCCCAGGAATAATACAACCTTTCAGTTCTGCCGGGTAGGGAATCCACTCACATTTCCAGAGAGGAGTTCTCCTTTCCCTTTCACTTTTTTGACAGCAGCATGGGTCTTCTACTGAGATTCACGCCTGGGGGCAATTTTAATTAGAGCAGGCAGAAGCTTCTAACAATCTTCTTATTATTTCCACCCAACCGCCCTAATACCCAGGGCTGGACAACACACAGACTAGAAGCTGGTGTTCATACACAATCTATACAAGCATCCTTGCTGCGTTACAAAAACATAGGATTAAAACATTGAAAATGACAGAGAAGGTACACTTGAAATCATTTGACTGTTTTCCAGACCCTGAAAACTCCACCTGTGAGCCAGCTCTGACATTAACCATCAAAACACATGTTAAGTCTTAGATGGAGGGAAGAGCAGAGGAAGCTCAGGGACATGCAGACTTGAGGAGGAAGGGAGATCCGAAGTTCACTCCCCAGTGAATACTTGTTTCCTCTAATACATAAGAAATATTTGAAACATTTTAAACTTTGCATTCAATGTTTTATATATTTTAGAAAAGATCATTTCAAAGTGTCTATACTATATGTATACTAATGTGCAAATAGGAAAAGCAAACACATAGTGTTTACATAGTCCTAAGCACTGTTCTAAGTTCTTTACATACATTAAACTCACCAATCCTCACATCCCTGCAAGGTGGATACTGTTATCATCATGCTATTTACAGAGTGCAGAACTGAAAGTTTGAATAACTTGCTCAAGGTCACACAACTAGGAAACTAGTTGATAGCTCTGGGTTCATGCCCAAGCATTCTAGCTCCAGAGTTCATGCTCTTAACCACCACATTACACAACCTCTTTCAGCTTTCAGAAGATAGATTTTACTTTTCCTTTAAATCACCATGCAGACATATTAACTTGACTTATTCTCAGCACCCAATCCTTCCTTCCACTTCCAAATGTCCTGTGTTTATTATAAAAGTATGCACATTGGAGTTTTTATTTTCTCAGAGATGATTTTGTAAGTACCATAAAGTTCTTTAAAATTCCCAGCTAAGTGTACCCTGACTGGTGTGGTTCAGTGCATTGCATGCCGACCTGGAAACCAAAGGGTTACTGATTTGATTCCCAGTCAGGGCACATGCCTGCGTTGCAGGCCAGGTCACCAGTAGGGAGTGCTCAAGAGGCTACTACACATTGATGTTTCTCTCCCTCTCTTTCTCCATCCCTTCCCCTCTCTAAAAATAAATCAATAAAATTTTTAATTTTTTTAAAATTCCCAGCTAAATACAAACAAAATTTTGAACCAATATTTGATGCACTAACAAGATGTGCCAAAGCAACTTTTATTACTACACAAGGCAAATGTCAATGGCCCAAATGATTCTTTTGTTTATTTAATCAATTATTTATTTATAACATCTAAAGCATCTGATCTTTTAGGTTAATTTTACAGGTGAAAAATCTCATAGAGATTGGAGAAAATAACAGATGGATAATTCCAGGAAAGGCCAGGAAACATAGCAGTTTTCTGCATAGCAATTTAAAGCAAAATTCATGTCAAAACTAAAAACTATAACTAGTTAAAGCATGCAATCTGTTGTCTGGGTTAGAATTTACGGGAAAAAGCTTAAGCATCACCGATGAACATATCATCTCTGACTCCACTGATGTTCCCACACCCTCTAATCGGTGCCACTCTGTACTAATTCATATATTACAAACACCTAATAGACACTTTTTCAAATTCTGAGGAAACAACTTGCACCACAAAGAGCTGCAACCCTGAATATTCACATCCAAGTGCAAGTGCTAATAATCCATGCAGCGCTTGCAGTTAAACTGGTCTAATTACCTACTGAAGGAATCTGGTAAAGGTATGCTGTCAATCCTACTGATTGAATTGAGCAAAGTGAAACTGAATTTCAAGCCTGTTCAGCTAATGACAAAATTCTGCCTGACATGCTTTAAGAATGGTCAAAAAATGTACACACAACCAGGAACCAGCTCTCCAGCACACACTGTGTCTCCTCTTGTCAATCAAGAAAATACAAGACTTGATGATACAGGAAGAGACGCACAGCCTAGGAGACCTGGGTCCCTTCATTACATCTGTTATGGTCACATAAAGAATGTGGCATGCCTCAGATAACCAGATTTTTTGAAAAGCTTAAGCTGAATATAACTGGTTTTTCATTGCATTTATTGAATTAACCAATAACTTTTAAACACTTAGAGATAGATATTCCTCAATGGGTATGTTTTATATTCCTATATATTTAGCTAAAAATATCTGTCTATAGAAATCTTTTTTGGTTTTGTCTCCCACACTAAATTTAAAAACCAAGAGGAAACTAGGATTCTTCCCTTCTGCTACCCCCATATTCTCGAGCTTTCTTGTGTCTCAAGTTTCTACCCTCTCATCCCACACTCAGATAATGCTGAATAGACTTTGCAACAAGGACAGAGAAAGCAGTTAATAATAGAGCAATATCTAGACAATATTCCAAAATATTTTTGGTGGTGGGGCCAACTTGCTGTCAAAATCAGACATTCTCTTCCTCTACTTGCAAATGTACACTATCACCCTGTCCAGTCAGGTTTTCCATACCCTCCCATCATTTAGGTTTTATACCATCCACACCTACACTTATAAACACTCAACCCTCAACAGACACAAACACTGTTTCAAAATAATAATCCTGAGCCATCAAATAGGCAACTTTAGCATCGGCATGCTATTATAGAAGTTATGCAGCATTTAAGAAGATTTTATAAATATTATTCTCAATTATTGGTAAAGGATTGATGATTTTTAATTCAGAAAATTCACTCTATGATTCATATCCTATTCCTCTTTCTCTCATGTCACATGTCTAAAAATATCAGCAAATCTCCCCAGAGTCTATCTGCTGGTTACCACCTCTACTACTGCAGCCACGTTCAAAATAACACCAACTCTTGCTTAGAGCATTGCATCACCTCAGTGTTTGTGCTACTGATCCCACTTTTGTCCTGCTCTTAGTCTATATCCCTTTCACACAGAAGCCATAAAGATAACATAATAAAGTCAAAAACATAGAAATCATGTCAAAGTGAAATAAGCCAGTCACAAAATGACAAATACTTATATTTCTATTTAGATGAGGTGTCTAAGTAACCAAATTCATGGGAAGAGGAAGTGAAATGGTGGTCTACCGGCATTGGTGGGGGGGATGGGAAGTCATTTAATGGGTATAGAGTTTCAGTTGTGCAATGAAGACGTGTTTGAGATCTGTTGCACAACAATGTGAGTATAGTTGATGCTACTGAACTATATACAGAGAAATGGTAAAAAAATTAATTCAAACAATCATAGCAGAGCTTCTCAAAATATTCCCATTACTTCACAGGTTTTCAGTAAAATTCTGAACCTTTTCCATGGTCCAGAGTGCTAAGCATGCTTGGCCCCCATTATCCTCTACAGGGTCTACACCAATGCCCACCTGTCCAACCTGATCTCCCACTCTCATTCTCTCCAGCCAAACTGGCCTTCCCCTCCTTCATTAACACACCAAACACACCCTACACACTCTCTCTTCCAGAGTCATACTATTCAACCATTTATTTCATGCAGGGCTCTGATCAATTATCACCTGTCAAGGGTGGTGCTAATGAACTATGTAATGTAACACCTGTCATTGAGTACCTTTCTCCTGGTTTACTTTTTGTTCCAGCATTTATCAGCACCTGGTGAATTTCTATCTATTTTATCTGTCTTTCCCAACTAGAAATATAAACTCAGAGATCAAGCACTTCGTTTTCTTCACTGCTCTAACTCCAGGGTTTAGAATAGTACTTGGAACATTATTACTGTTCACGAAATATTTATTGTAAATTAACAAATAAATGGCATGACTGAATGTGACTATGGATAACTAAACTATAAAGGGAAACACATTTTATTTCAAAATTTTAGTCTTTACCCAATTCCTGACTTCATTTCCTAAGGATACTCAGCTTAATTCAATATTATTTTTACTAAAGTGGAAAAATTATATATAGGGATTAGAAAGTATGTTAACATATGAAGTACAAAAGTAGCTTTGTCTAGTTTTTGATGTTGTATATTTTTTCATTCTCCTGAGGTCACAATACACCCAAAGACAGCATGTGATCAGAGCAGTGGAGCTTAGCAAAGCTGTCCTGTCACACATGTATTTAACGGTCTCATTCCCGCCTGGGGGTGGCGCAGTGGAAGAATCATAAATTACAAATCTATTAAACACACTCATAGATTAAAATCTGTGTGTTGTCTAAAGCTAAAGTTGTTAACTTTAACCTGCAATTCTGACTACGAATATGAACTGGTGCCAAGAGGTCTGTAAGGATACATTTTTTTTAAAAAGCAGGAAGGAAAAGAAATAGAAGAAACATAAAACTGGAGCAAAAGGTAGAAACAAAAGACCACAATCTGTAGCAGGCAGGTAAATCAGAGTCTCTTTAAATTGTAATGAAAAAATGCAGAAATGCGACATCAGAAGTTAAATAAGGTCAGTCATAAGAGAGCATCTGTGACAGGTTTCCAACTTCCTGTGGAAGTAAAATTCATGAATAACGTTAATGGTATTGACATGATCCACTTGTCTCCTGAATAGTGTTTGCCTATTGTAATAAGATCTGGAGAGCTTGAGCAAAGTTCAAATTTGCAGTTGTATGGCCTACACCTGACTGCCCAGGTTATTCCAAAGAAGATAAGCTTTTTTGAATACAGCAGTTTACATAAATGTTATCATCTTATTCCATTTGTTACAGATTATTGTGATTATAATAATACTGTAATAATTATACTGTATTTCCCATGATAGAGACTCTACCCTCCTCTTTCAGTATACCTTGATATTGATTTCATTTAAAACAAACTCTTAAAAGTAGAATTTAATTTAAACAATCCTAATCTTCCTTTGTAAAGTAAATAACATGTGAGAAAATAGTTTATCCTAACAAAAATGGAATATTCTTTAATGAACTAAAAAAACCCCTAAAAATTAGTAACTATAAATTACTCATCTCTTCAATTTTTCTAAAGTCACTTTTTTTGTTTTGTTTTGTTTTGGGGGGGGTTGCAGTTGTTTAAAGTTGTTTTTTATTAACATTATGGAGTTATGGGTTAATGCAATTATACAGGTTTCAAGTGTACATTTCTATGATACATGATCTGTATATTGTATTGTGTGCCCACCCCGCAAACAAAGTCAAATCATCTTCCATCGCCATATATTAGACCCCGGGGTTGCCACCCTCCAAGGCCGGGCAGGTTCATGGTATTTGTGCAGATGGAAAATATCCACAGAGCCATTGGGTTGTCAGGCATGCCTTTATTCATGGGTGGGTGAGTCACACACTCTGCGTATCTATCTGCATGTCTCATGTCTTGGTCCTTGCTTCCCAGAGTGGCACCCATGGTGGCACCTGTCCCCTCGAGTGTCTCCCATCATCATCGCCCCAACCGGGAGTCCCTACCTGTTTAAGTACCAGAGGGGAAAAAAGCCGGCAAGATGCCAAAAATTATGTAACATAACATAATTCTGTACATTCAAGCCCACTTCATGTTATGGGAACTGTTTATCGGACCCAGTCTCAAGGCTATGAGAACACTGGTTATCAGGTCCCTCAAGACTATGGGAACACTGCTTCCCTTAGCTACCGAGACACCTGGGTGAGGAAGCCAGACTGCCTCCACGTACCCTGCAACTCCCTTTACCCTTTACTATCCCTACCCCCTTCCCTCTGGTAACCACCACCATACTGTTGTCCACATCTATGACTTATTGTTTGCTTTTCTGTTTGTTCACTTTTTAAAATCATATATATATCTCATTTCCTCCTTTTAAAATGGACAGATTCACCTTTAAAAATGCAAAAAGCAAATATTTACACTAAGAATCGTTCCTCTCTCTTTTTAAAAAAATCTTATCTCAGTGTATACACTTATATAAAAATGCTTGGAGGAAAATTAGTAAAAAAAAAATCAGAGTTTTTGAGCAGAAACATGTCTCTCAAATTTTATGAGTGAAGAAGTCTTCTCTCCATAATTTACCTGTATTTTATCTTTTTACCCGGAACTTATCTCCAGATAGTTAAATCCTTGTTGCATCCACTAACAATTTAGATACTTCTTGTGAAAGGCTTGTTTTCTCCTTTTTTTTTAACGTCATTATCTTGGTTCAACTAAGGCAGGTGTCTGATAGGTCCCCCCATCCCACACCTTTCCTCTTCCCCGAGCATTAAATGGCTTTAGCTTCACCCATTTTCACTTCGCTGTGTCACGGGGCAGAAGTTCTGGCCCCTCTGCTTCCATGTCTAGTTGTCTTGTTTTTGTTTTGTTGTTCTTAACCAGCATTTTAACTATCTGAGGAAATCAATCCTTATCTCTTCTCAGAAGCATCAGATAACTGTAAGTCAAGTTTAATGTGTTTCCACTGTTTTTCCCAATAAATACAAAAGTATTTCAACTACCCAAATAATACTGGGAAAACACTGTGAGTTACAGTATTTTCGTGTTCCTTTAAAGCGACACAGATGTAAAAGGATGTCTGAACATGGCATTCCTGTGCTCTTTATTGCAGATTCATATAATTGATTGAGCAAATATTTTGAAAGTCTGTTCTGTGCAATGTGCCATGAAAGATGAGGAATTGATTTAGGTATGTTCCTTGTCCTCAAGGAGCTCACAAAAACCTAAGGTTTACATTTTAGTATTATATGTGACAGTAAGTTATAGAACATGCAGAAATAAGACATTTGTGTAAAATGACTGGCTGACCAGCAAAAAAACTCTGTGTAAGTATTTTATCATATACTGAATCTGTAAAGAAGAAAATTGTGGTAGATTGATCATCAAAATGTCCTCAATTCCTCACCCCCCATTCATGCCCTTTGCAGTGTGACCCACCCCTCCCTTCCAAACATAGAATCCATTTCCCTACCCCTTAGGTACAGACTATCCTTTTAACTTGCTTTGGAAAATAGAAAGTGCCAAGGAGTTCATGTCCCAATTCTGAGCTTAGGTTTCAAAAGGCTTAGAACACTCTTATTCTCTCCCTCAGAACCTTGCCAACAGTAAGTGAATAAGCCCAAACTATATGACTAAATGGTGAGATATACCTGGCCGGGTCACGTGCATCACCCCAATCAGCAATTGGCACACAGCCAGATATGAGCAAGGCTACTCTAGATGAGGCGGCCCCCAGCTGACCTGCCAGATTTCCACAGATGTGTGAGCTAGCCCAGCTGAGGTCAGCTGAGCCTGGTCCAGATCAACACAACTGCCCAGCTGACTCACAGAATTATAAGCAAAAATACCAGCTTATTCTTCTGAGCTCATGGGCTTGAGATGGTGTACTGCACAGAAAAATGTATTTCTGTGGTGACACACATCTGAGAAAGGATAGTGGAGGTAGCATGTGCAAAAGTACAGGGAGCCATGGCTTCATCTGCTAGTAGTATGTGGCTGTGTCTATGTAATGTGATCTGTCTATAGATTCTAATGTTAACAATAAGGTAAATGAAATTTTATGAACATAAATGTAGTGAAAGAAATGTAAGTTCCACAAGAGCTTGGATTTTTGTTTGTTTGTTTGTTTTGTTTTTGTTCACTGATGTAGCCCAGGCATCAGGGAGAGTGACTGGCACAGAGTAGGTGCTTGAAATAAATTTTTTGTGGATAAAATAAATTCATTTAACCAAATATTTATTTGAGCATCTCTAAATGCAGAGTTAAAGCCTCAGAAAAGGTATTTAAATGGGTGCTGAGGAAGTGAGTAGATTCCAGGAGGAAAATAGAAGACTATAGTTATATTCCAGATACCCTATAATGGGATCTTAAATTGGAGGGCATTAAGAGCAGAAGAGGAAGGACAGATCAATTTGGCCCTATTGAATGGGCTGTGCTCACCCCCAAAATGTACATAACAATCCATTCTATAGAATCCTTTCATCCCTCCAGTTCAAAACATCAATGAAAATGTGATAGTTTCCTATGCCTGAATCCTGTAGAAAAATAGTGTGATAGAAAATTCCAAGGTAACCCTCTGGTATCATGACCTGTATAATCCATATCCTTTGAGTCTAGGCAGAACCTGTGACTTTCCTTGAACAAAAAGAATATGGCAAGCATGATTGGATGTCACTTTCTTGATTGAGATAGATGAGTACATAGATAGATAGACAGGCAATTGATTTTCTGCCAAATTCACTCTTGGACTTGCACTGAAGAAGCAAACCATTATTAGTTCTAAAGCTGGGAAGGAAGAAGGATGGAAGGAAGGAAGGAAGGAAGGAAGGAAGGAAGGAAGGAAGGAAGGAAGGAAGGAAGGAAGGGAGTTCTACCAACAACCTGTGGAAACTTAGAAGTAGATCCTTTCCCAGTCGAGCCTTCAGAAGTATCCTCACTCCCAGCCAGGGTCTTTAGCCTTGTGAGAACCTAAGCCAAGGATCTAGTTAGCCATGCCTGGAATTTTGACCTAGAGAAAATGTGAGAAAATAAATGTATGGAGTTTTAAGTGGCTCAATTTTTAGTAATTTGTTATGCAGCATAAAAAACTAATACAGTTAGACAGATGGTAGTTGCTTGGATTCAAGTGAACAGAAACTAGGGTACATAGATCACTGCTGGTCCTGTTTCTATCACTCAAGTCATGAGGAAAAAAATTGGGGGGGATAAAAATTAATTTCAAATGGGATGAATTTCGAAGACTGAAACTAATACAATATCTAAATATCTCATGATTAAAACAAAAGAGATACATGTTTGTTGTCTGATGTTTGAGTGACTCAGGAAATGAAAGGTCATACAACAGAAGAACAAAGAGAGGATGGAAAGAGGAGCTGTGGAGAAGCCAGAGGAGTCCTGAAAAAGTCTTGGAAATGAGGAAAAAGAATGCATGAAGAAGAGAACTGAAAACCAAGTCCAGTGCTTAAGAGATATCAGGAAGAATTATGAAAGGCCATTATATGTCATAAGAAAATGGAAAGTAGTCACTGGGGCCTTTTGAGAGAGCAGTTTCACTAGAGTATGGAACTTCAAATCAATATTGTAAGAAATTGGAGAGGTACATGGAAAGAAACCATCCATGGTACAAATTTGGAGATACTGAATATAGATATATAAAATAATTTTTAGAAATTAAAGAAAGAAGAACTGTTTACTGGAACTTGGGTGATACAGAGTTCAGGATTAAGGAATGTGTATTACAAGTGGTGGGAGTAGAAAGAAAAAGTGAAGTTGAGAAAATACTAGTGACACTGGAGGGAGAGGTGAGGAAGGCATGACACATTGGCTCAGGTGAAATTATTAGACCCGAAGAAAGGCACTTTTTATGCTCAAGTTGTTTTTAAAAAAAGAAGACTGAAGAACATGTACAGAGGAGAGACTTTTTTTTAAAGCTCACAAATAATCTCTAACTTCTTTCTTCTTTTATTTCTTTATTTTTATTGTTCTATTACAGTTGTCCCAATTTTCCCCCACTGCTCTCCCCTGCCCCAACCACCACCCCCACCCCCACTCCCACAATCCCCACCCTGTTGTCCATGTCGGGGGTCATTTATACCTGTTTGTTGATTAGGCCCTTCCCCTTCTCTACCCCCTTATCTCCCTCCCCTCTCCCCTCTGGTTGCAGTTGATCTGTCCCTCGTTTTCATGTCTCTGGTTCTAATTTCTAACTTCGTGATAAATAAGGGAAGTTGTCCACTTCACAATGAGAGGGGAGGAAAGGACTCTGAATTGGAAGTGAGTGAAGGTTTGGAATAGCCCTTTGCAGACCATGTTAGAGGATCAACAACAGATTAATGAAAGAACTAAGAAGCAATTAAAGTCAGGCAGTGTGAACTGGTAAGAGGCCAAGTCTGCAGAGTTTTACTTGAAATCTGTCAGTAATGCTAGGTAGCAGCTAGTAGAGAGCTGGATTGAGGGCAAACCAGTGGCTCTTGGAGAGCACAGCAAACGTCTACTAAGAATGAGACCTGCATACACTACTCGGTTGGAAAAGGACAGCCAGGAGATAGTTTTTACAACAGGTGGCAAATGCACTTCTGGTAAATTTGTAAAATTCAACCACTGGGAAACAGAAAACCTAAAGTGTTTTAAACATAGCCTATTACTGCATTTTCCTTAATAATCCAGTTAACTTCTTTAGACCAATCTATATTATTCCCAAATTCCTTGTATAGTTTATTTTAAAATATGTAGGAGGAACTGCTATTTGCTTGACATGTTTTAAACAGAAGCAGCATGGTCTGCTAGGATTTTGTATGCAGAGCTTAGCATCCTGATTCTGTAACTTAACTAGTTTCATTGGAAAAGTTATTTCATCTCTCTCTGCCTTAGATTCCTCATCGTAAGTGAGGATAATAATCTCTGACTCTCGGAGTAGATGTGATAATTAAATGAGATAATTTACGTACTGGTATCATGGCATGTATAATAATGCTATGTAAATTTCTTCATTAAAGCAATGTAACCCCATATATCATTTTTGTTTTCTAGGGGGAAAACAGTAAAATACTGAGAAAGATTAGAAAACACAGAAAAGAAAAAACAAGTAAAAAGTGAAAGTAAAAGTCTGGTGTGGTTCAGTTGATTGGAGCATCATCCCATGACTGAAATGTTGAGGGTTCGATTCCCAGTCAGACATGTACCTAGATTGCAGAGTCCATCCCCAGTCTGGGAGCAAATGGGAGGCAACCAATCGATGTTTCACTCTCACATCAATGTTTCACTCTCTCCCTTTCTCTCTCTCTAAAAGCAAACAAAAAGTGTCCTTGGGTGAGATTTTAAAAAGTGCATCATCAAAGTGTTAAAACTTTTAATATTTTAGTACCAAATGTAAATTTTTATAACTAGAGAGGTAGTTTTGAGGCCATAAAGTTCAATCCCTGCATCTTACAGATGAGAGAATTAAGGTGCAGAGAATAGAGCTGGCATTTCCAAGGATACAAAGCTTATTAGCTCCAGAGCTGGGGCTAGAAATGGGGTCCCTACATCTCTAGTGCTTTGCTGCTCACTGGTCAACAACCAGCATTTATTGGGTCCACACATACTCAGGGAGCTCACTGCTCTGGGTGTATAATCATTATTTATTATAATTTCACACCTATTAAGAAGCCAATTGAAAGTGCACATGTCGATCAGCAAAAAGACTATCCTAAATAAAATAGGAAAAAAACACCTTATACCTGTGTCTTCAGCATAAACTGTACAAAATTCATTTCCTCCAATATCATAGTTTGCAAAACTCTATTTTTGCAAAAGAAAAACATCCTTATTTCAACTGTCCTTGTATCAAGGGAAGCATGATGGCTGAAAGTCATCCACTTTGTCAGCTCCTAAAACACTCAGTCTCAGAGGCTCTTGTGCCTTATCATCAGGCCTAAGTAATGTAAATTAGTCCACAGAAAATTCAGGAAAAAAATTTCCCAGACTGCTAAAGACCCCAAGCCTAGCCCACGGACCCCATACTTAGCTTGCAGTGTGGTGAGGTGCAAACTAGCTTATAGAGGTGAATGAGGAAAAAAAGGGATAATAGAATGACCTGAAAAGGATGTTCTCTGGAGGTCCATGTTTGAGTTCAATTTGCAGATGATAATTTAGCCAAGAAAAAAACTGCAGAATATTCTCTTGTAATGACTTAGACATTAATTTCCCAAATCTTGCTGGCACATTTTTAAAAAGTTATTTGTTAAAAAAAAAACCACTTCTGTCTGCTTCTGTTAAAACACTGAGCAGTTGAGGATTATTAATTGGACTGTATAACAAGTATTACCCAGACCACCAGCCTAGGAGCATCCATTCCACTCAGAGTATGCTTATGGGGTGTGTGCACTGCATGTATGGCCAATGCAAAGAGCCAGCTTTAGTCATTGTAAACCTTTCATTTGGGTTAATAAATACTTATAATCTGCCTACTATGTGTTAGTTATTTAACACCCTTGAGGATACAAAACAAGTCCCAGGCCCTGCCATCTAGAATTCTATGATCTTCTGAGGGAGACAGACACAAACAGATATTTTCAATATGTTAAATTAGAGATAAAATGAGGGTTCTATTTGGAGCACAGAAGTGAAGGGGTTGGGAGGGTGGGCAGACTGAAGTCTCATCTTTGGTTCAGAATTCCTGAGGAAGATGATTCATACTGGAGAGGTTGACGAAAGAGTTTGCAAGGTAGTAAAAGATTCCAAAGTCTTGAGCCAGCATAATATGTTCTGAAAACGACAAATTGTTAGATACTGCTAAATAATAAATTTCAAAGCAGAGAATAGAAAGAGATAAGGATTAAGAACTACTTAAGGCCAGTTACTGGAGAGACTCATGGACTATGCTGAGTAGCTAAAGAGCATGGGCTTGGTTCTGTAGGTCACAGTAACTAATCAGGCAGGAGCATGCAGTATAAAGTTTACTCTGGGCAGTGTGGTGGGGGAATCTAAAAGGGACCGGACGAGAAGGACAGGACTAGCTAGGAGACTCCAGATGAGATATAATGAGGAACCGATGCAAGACAGTGAAGCATGCTTGAAAGGAGTTAACAGATGAGAGAACAATTGAGGAGGTGCACTTGGAGGAAGCCAAGATGTATCAGAGGGAGACAGGGAAGAATCCAGGAGGACATTGGTTTCTGGCATGGTGCCTTGATGTTTTTACCTGTGGTTTGGAAGACAAGGAAGAGCAGGGCAAAGGTAAAGAAAATGAGTTCAATTTGGTACATGTTGAAAGTAAGGTGCCCTGACTGGTGTGGGTCAATGGTTGAGTGCCTGCCTGGGAATCAATGGGTCACTAGTTCGATTCTGACTAGGGCACATGCCTAGGTTGTGGTCCAAGTGCCCAGAAGGGGGCACATGAGAGGCAACCACACATTGATGTTTCTCTCTCCTCTCTTAAAAATAAATAAAATCTTCCCCTCTCTTAAAAATAAATAAAATCTTTAAATTTTTTTTAAATTAAAAAAAGTAAGGTAGCTATCTGTGAAACATTCAAGATGAATGTCTAGCAAATGGCAAAGAGAGGCTTTTTAAGACTGATGTTCTGGGGTTTCTTTTGACAGCTTCTTCCTCCTGTTCTGGCAGCTTGCGGCTGCTCTTCCTAGCTACGTGCCCCAGGAAGAACCGACCCAGAGAATCCAGGCAGAATTATATTCCCTTTGTACTTGGGATGTATTCCCTCTTAGGAAGCCTCTCCAGCTTGAATACAAAGCTGAGCTCTGAATAAGGAACAAGAGAGGCCAATAGGATTGTGTGTAAAAACTGTGGTGACTCATAGGACCACTGCCACAGCCAGTTACTTCTGTCAACCTGTTTCTACTGACCATGTGGGACACCTTCTGGTATCGAGTCAATGTGGTGGCCAACTATATCGCCATACCCTCTCCCCCAGCACATCTCGTAGCCGCTTCTGTTGTCAGCTGTCCCCATAACAGGATCACTTCCAATGGAACTGAATTACTCAAGATCACATTCAAGTAGAACCTGCATCTCTCAGAAACCCCCTTTCCTTATCCCCTTGCTACATGCCAGACACTTTTCTCTCCCATCTTGGCTTCACCCACTGCCCCAGATCAGCCAGCTCATTTGGTCTTGCATTTCATTCACAACATGAAGGATTCTAGATATAGGTTTTATTTAGTAACAGATTTTCATTTCTTTCTCCCATCTTATAACCTTTGAAGGCCATTTTGTAAACTCAAAGGCTTTTTATTTGTGGCAATGTGACACTTTGGACCTGGGTTTGTATCCCAGTCCTATTACCCAGATGGACAAGTCACATAAGCTTACTGAGACTCAGTTTCCTTATCTAAAAATGAAGGTAAAAATACAGTCACACCTCAGTACTCGTGGGCTTCAGAACTTGTCAAACCCTGCACTCATCGCATTTTGACGAGAAAAAAATGTTCCAGCACTCAGTGCTTGCTTGGTACCCATCAGTTTTGGCTCTCCTCATGAGTTCTGGAATGAATTAACAAGTACCAAGCTGCCACTGTATTTCCTTTTCTAGTTTGATGTGAAATTAAATGAGGAAACATGTTAAAGAGCCTGAAGGTGGTATGTGGACAATAAGCACTTTCCCTTCTTGCCCTCTCTTTTTAATTCTCTCTCTCATCACTTCTTTAGAGGGCATTTCATTTTTGTTTCTCTGCTTTCATTTTTTTCTGGAGTTTTAATTTCCTCATCCAGTTCTCTACCTTCCTTTCCCTCCCTGTAGTAACTCCACCCTGGTTTCATGCTCCCAGGGCAGAGACTGGGTGGAGCTGTGAAGAGAAACCTAGATTGTAAAACACGTATAGTTATGATATCACAGTTTTCTTCTCATATCTCTAATTTCTTTTAAAAATAAAGTCTACAGGAGCAGGTCATGTCTTTTTTCAATTTATTTCTATAGCTAAGTAGCCATCAAATAGATACTAAGCTTTTCCAAATCATTACTGATGTGTATCTCAGTGGATTAAATGTTAGTGAGTTTCCTTGTTTTCCACCAAGTTCTATGTTCCTCTTATCGTTCCCATACTGTAAGACAGAGGTACTCTGCTTATTAGCACCTGTATTTCTCACTCCATGTCCTGAGATTCCTTCTGTGTAACAAGAGGTTGCAGGCTTCTTTATGCATTCATTAATATCAAGCCTTTGGCTATGGAGCTCACTCCACAAATTAAATTCGGTAGGTTCACAAGGACTCAGGTCTCAAAGTTGTTTCTTTAATCATGCTCGAAGGGAAAGGAGATATTTTTGTGTGTTGTTTAATTAAAGCATTAAAGAAGTGGCAGTTTCCTCCATAGAAATAACTCTTTGTAAAATCAGACTATTTGGTTGCATCAAATACACATTCAGCTTCAATTAAAAGAACATTTACTAAAAGTGGCTTAAAACTTTGTCTCATATTTTACAGGTCCAGAGGTAGCATTCATTTGTAGTTAATTCAAAGGGTCAGCCTTGTCATTAAGGCCTCAGGTAGTTGTCATTGCTCTAATCTGCCATCTCCAGCACGTTAGCCATCCATCCCTCAAGGATGCAAACGTAGCTATAGCAGGGCTAGGCATCATTTACCAACAGGACCATGTTTACAAAGAACAGAAGATTCCTTCCGGTGTATTCCTTTTGATTAGGGAAGATACCTTTCTCAGGAACACCCCAAGCGGAATTCCTCCAGGTTCCACTCACCAGGATTGGATCACATGCTCATGAATCTCTGGCAAGAGGCCTGGGGCACCAGGCTGACCTTAGACTTCTCCTGACCCAAAGACTATGACTCACCCCCTGGGGGAGGGCAGAAGCTCATTCCTGAACACAGAACTCTGTGGAGGCCCCTGAACCAAACTCGGTTTCTATCATCCTGATGAAAGGAGAGAAATGGCTGTGAGGGTGACCCCCGCCAGCGTTGGCCACAGTCGGAGCCAATGCTGGTGAAGTGCTGTGCCCAGCACAGTGCTGTGGAGCAGGGCCGAGACTAGGGTGCCTGAGGCACAAAATTTAAGGCGACTGTTACTTTCTGCACTTGTATGACCCTAACAGTAGACGACTTCTTAAATTTTGTGTACTAGGAAACTTGCTGACTTCAACTTAGTCCTGCTGCTGGTTGTTTACTTGATATAAGCTCAACAAATGCATTTATTCAATTTTAAGGTGTGTTAGGAAACCTATTTTGCCATAAATATCTCAACTGATACCTGATACTGATCCCTAGCCATTTATTCCTTGGTGTAAAGCCTTGCCTTTTCTCTGTGATATATTTTTCTACCTCAAATGCCCCTAACGAGGGAGTTTATTATACTATCACAATCTTTCCTCTTAACAGAACAGATCTGGTTTGGAACCAAACCAGTGGGTTATTTGCGCACATTGTCTGTTAGACTTGGGATGATTGAGGCAACTCCCCTGACAGTGGCACTCAGAGATGCTGGGCAAAAGCTGGGAAGCGGTGTACTTCAGCAGAGCGCTGTCGGGGCGTCATAGTATCTCCATGAACTCTGAGGACAATATCACTGGAAAGGGATGAAGTAGGAGGGTAAAGGGAATGATACTGTAAGTGGTTAGCTTTGGCTGCAGACCAAATCATTACACGACACAGAGGCTTAAAACAACAGATATGTATTATCACTCTAGAATCTATCCATCAGCTGAGAGGTTCTGCTGATTTGGGATAAACTGAACTGACATTCTCTCGGCTCACTCATGTGTAATTTGGACTCGAGCTATGTGGTATTGAATGGTCTCTCTATTGTGGGCCATGTGTCTTCCATCATCCAGCAGGCAAGCCCTGGCTTAAAACCTTTCTCTTCTATATTTATAAGAAGAACATAGGAGCAAACTCCAAAGTGCACATGCTTTTTAAGGCCCTGTTTGAGTTATTTTGCTCATGTCCCATTGGCCAAAGCAAATCACACTGCCAAGCTGAGAAGTGATGTGTGGGGCACTAGGAGAGGGGAGGATATTAATACGGCATAGATCGAGGGGATGTGTGTGTGTGTGTGTTTGAATTTATGGTCATTTTTGCAATATAACACAGGAAGTGTTCTTTTCGAGAGCATCTGCAAGGTCCTTATTGAAGGATTCCGTAAATTGTTTTGGAGGTTTGCTGCAGATGTGAATGAACCAGAGGAAAAATTGTCATCAAAGAAAGAGTGTGTCATTCAGAGTATTGTGTCAAAGGAAACAGACAATGCTGCCATTGTGGCACATACTGGCAGTATCCATCCCAGCACTGCCGGGGGAGGGATGTCCAGAAAAGCCAGACAGACTATCTTGTCCCTCTGCAGATCGACCTATGGAGATGGGGGAATCAGATCATTTCAATCGTAACCACCTTTGCTTTACTTCTGGCTCATGAAGCAAACTCCCTGGGCTTTGATTTATGAATTTGGCCTATGGAAGAAACAATACATTAAAGATAATGAAAAGACTTGGTCTGCTTGATATTTCTATTCCTCTTTAAAAATTATTAATTAGCATTCTGACTTATCTTCCACATTGTAGAAGATTTTAATAGTACCTAAGGCTTAGTTTCCAAAGCAAATTATAGATCTTTTCATATCACATTGCAACATGAAAAATTTGTAAAATATGATTTATGTTCATCACTACTTCACTAGAACTTATTTATTGAAATAATAAAGAGGTATATTTACCATACCATACATTTTTATAATTTTATAACTCTACTTTAACATAGTTTTCTTTTCATTATACACAATTACTGGCAAGTATATTTTATTTTATGACTTTAAAAAGTTATTCTGAAAACAGAACCTTGGGCTTAATAAGATTGCAAAGGAGAAAAGGGCTTTTACAAGGTTAATATACTGCCTTACCAGTATGGCTCAGTTTGTTCGGCATCTTTCTGCAGAGAGAAAGGTCGCCAGTTTGATTCCCCATCAGGCACATGCCTGGGTTGTGCCTGGGTTGAAGGTTCGGTCCCCAGTTGGGGTGCGTATGAGAGGCAACTGATCAAGTTTTCTCGCACATCAGTGTTTCTTTTCCTTCTTTCTCCCTCCCTTTCCCTCTCTCTAAAAATAAATAAATAAATTCTTTTTTAAAAAGGTTAATATCCTGAGTCAATCTTATCTAGTGTAATAAAATCTAAAGCACTAAATCTCTGATAAGAGTTATTGGACTTGCAAAACCAAGAAGCAAATCCCAAAACAAGTAAAATTACTAAGGGCATGCCACTCTTTGTACTGTACTATCACATGGATATCCTACCATACTTAAAGAATGTTTTCTCTAATTTTAGTGGTTGAAGATGTCAAAAGAAGAATAATACTTTGGGGCTTCAAAATTATATGAAATTCATATTTTAATGCCAAGAAATTACGATTTATTGTAACACAACCACATCCATTCATTTGCACAATTTCTATGGCTGTGTTTATGCTGGACCGGCAGAGTCCAGGAGATGCCACAGAGGCCATGTGGCTTTCAGAGCCTAAAATACGGACTGTCTGGACCTTTACAGAAGAAGATTGCCAACCCCTGTTCTGGAGGAAGAAAACTGAGTATCTGACCCTCTGCTTTCTCTATTTCCATTAATGTTCCTTCTCAGATCTACCAGACCTAAAATAACTTGCTTTGCTCCCTGTCTTACTGCTGTGGAGAGAGGTTTTAGTTTGTGTTCCACTGCACAAGTAGTATGTCAGGCAAATCATGCATATAATTCACATTTTAAATGAGTTAATTATTTAAGTGCTCAATCTTTTAGTCCGACTATCAGCCAGCATTACAAGAAGGAAATGAATAAACATGAGGGTACTTCATACCCCTTCCCCCATCATTCATTAGAAACATTTCAGAGACTCATTAGTCAGGAGCTTAAGCAGCCTTTATAGTAGGCTGATAAGATGCCAGGCATTACTCTCTAAACTACATGAGTCTCACCTAAATAGAGGGAGTGAAATTCCTATCAGCTGGGTAGAAATTAACTGTGACTCAGCCTCTCACTGCCTTTCTCTAGCTCTGCAGGAAAATCTAATTCTACCTCTGTGATTTATTTAAATTGCTGGAAAAAATGGTTAAGCGAATAAAGCACTTGGATGCATAAAATGATATGTCACTTGCATACCATGGAGTGCTTTCTGTTCTATTACCAGGAAATGAAAAAAGTAAGAAAAAATGGGCACTCTTTAAAAGGATTGTAAATCAGAGCACTGCACACCCCAACTCTCTCATGACTCCTAAAAGGCTGTAGTGTACTTTGTCCATTCTATGACAAAGTATCCTCATACTTTAAATTCACTTTCCAAAACACAGTCTTTTAAACAGCCACACTGGCAGTGCCTCTTGAGTAACTTGTGCTAGAAGGCACACAGTTGTCTGAGTTGCATTCTTCTCTGCCTGTTGGTTCTCCCCCTACTCTCACAATGCATATGTTGTAACAGAACAGTGGACACTGACCTTAAAAAGTCCTTTGGGTCCAGAAGCTTTTGGTGGCATTCCATGATATTTAATTTTTATGGCCTCCTACACTTTTCTTGATCTTATCTGGTTGCTGTGCTCATTTGGGAGCTTATTAAAAAGAGCATTTATTCCAATAAAGGAGAAATCACTTGAGAGTGGTAAGGAGAAAGGAATTTATGCTACCATTTTTTACAAAATGTCAAGGTCTGGTGAATTAAATGCAGTGTGTGCCTTTTGAATGCTTGTAGTTTTCACACTTACTCTTAGTGTTGCAAATCTCTTGAGTTCAGCCAGTGTACCCAGTGCCAGTGTGACATCTGTTAGCAAAGGTGGAACAGATTAATCTGTAGACCCCTGAGAGCCAGCTTCAGGTCCCAAGGGTTGAAAGTGTATGCTTGGTTGGGAGAAATGTTTATTTTGGCAGGAAAGGGAAAAGACAGCAGATTGGAGCCTTGAGCTGCTGCTTAAAATTAAAATCTGCCTGCCTCCTACGAAATGGTAGCACTTGGCAGTGAAGTACTTCCAATGGAAAATAATGAGCTCTCTCATTAAAAAGTAATAGTTTGTAAAGTAAAATTTCAAAGCATAATTAATGAGCTTGTGAAAACTGCCAGGAAAACAGTAGCCTAATGTCAGTGTCGAGTGTTACACAAGTTTATATGTGGCCAGTGATACTTGCTGGCAAGGTTTGAAGGCTTGTGCAGAACCTCAAACTATTTTTTCTTTTATAAAAGTATTTTTATTACTTTCTTTACCACCTATTGTTGACCATGTGCCCCTTGAATGTAAACTCTAGAACACTTTAGTGAAAACTATTAAAGACATATGAACATTGTTATAAACACTATTAAAATGTTATTTTTGTGAGAGTCAATCGCTGTGTGCCTTAGAGTATAAGGATGAAATTTTTTCAATCCAAAACTTTGAACACATGGTCACACAGTGGGATAGAATATTTGAAATCAGGGTTGTTCCAGAAAATCCTGGATATTTGGCTACCATAATGAAAAGTTAAGTATAATGTTGCAACTGTCTTTACTTTTAGATAGTGTAGTAAGCCATGGTAGTTATATTTGTCTGCATAATATGCAAGTATTCCTTTCTCCCTTTTCTATTGACAAATACTGCTTAGTTCCCCATCCCCTGCCTGAAGAATGAACATGGATTGGCCACAGGAGTACACCATACCATCCTGGCCTTTGTGATTTGTTCACTGGTGGGCAAGTGACCAAGCAAGGATCCAGCAGAGACCCTTCCAATATGGAAAAAAGACCTGGGCCCTAATTAAAGATGGTGGCATGGGTAAACACAGCTCCCCTTCTTGCACAACTACATCAAAATTACAACTAAACTATAGCACACAGTCATTCAGAACCATCAGAAATCAAGCTGAATGGAAGTCCTACAACTATGGAATTAAAAAACAAACTACATCGAAACTGGTAGAAATGGGCTTGTCCCAAACACATGTGTGGTGGATGAAAATTGAGAGGGATATTTCAGGAGTGCAGGTTCCCAGTCCCACAACAAGCGCTCCAGTCCAGTGTACCAGTGCCCGAAAGAGAAGTTGCCATAACTTCTGGTTGTAAAAGCCAAAGGGGATTGAGGCTTTGGAAGACAGAAACTGCTGGAAGCAAGCTACTACAAGCAGACTCCAAAACACTGGTTATATGGATGCTCAATGAACTTAGGAGAAGAACAGATGAACTCTGAGAGAACGTCAATAGTATAAAAAAAAGGACATGAAAACCATAAAAAAAGAACCAGTGAGAAATGAAGGATACACTTACTGAAATGAAGAACAATTTACTGGGAATCAACTGTAGAGTGGATGAATCAAATCAGTGATTTGGAATATAAGGAAGCAAAAAACAACCAATCAGAATAACACAAAGAAAAAAGAATCCAAAATAATGAGGCTAATGTAAAGAGTCTTGGGACAACTTCAAGTGTACCAACATTCACATCTTGGGAGTGCTAGAAGGAGAAGAAAGAGAGCAAGAAATTGGAAAACTATTTGAATAAATAATGACAGAAAACTTCCCTAACTTGGTGAAGGAAATAGACATACAACTCCAGGAAGCACAGAGAGTCCCAAACAGGGTGAACCCAAAGAGGCCCACTCCAAGACACATCATAATCAAAATGCCAAAGAAAGACAAAGAGAGAATACTAAAAGCAGAAAGAGAAAAGTGGTTAGTTACCTGCAAGGGAGCCCCTATAAGACTGTTTCTCAAAAGATTTCTCAAAAGAAACTTTGCAGGCTAGAAGGGATTGGCAAGAAATATTCAAAGTAATGAAAAACAAGGACTTAACAACCAAAATTGCTCTACCTGGCAAAGCTATCATTTAGAATCAAAAAGCAGATAAAGAGCTTCCCAGGCAAGAAAAAGCTAAAGGAGTACATCACCACCAAACCAACATGATATAAAATGTTAAAGGGTCTTCTTTAAGAAGAAGAAGATTAAAAATATGAACAATAAAATGGCCACAAATACATATTTATCAACAATAAAATCTAAAAAACAAAATAAACAAACAAGCAGAACAGAAACAGATTCACAGATATAGAGAACATTTTGATGGTTGCCAGATGGGTGGGAGGTCAGGAGGATAGGTAAAAAAAAAGATGAAGGGATTAAGAAGAGTGAATTGCTGGTACAGAAGGTCATGAGGATGTAAAGCACAGCATAAGAAATAAAGTAGCCAAAAAACACATATGCATGACCCATGGACATGGACAATGGAGTGGGAATTGCCTAAGGGTGCAGGGGGCAGGGCTGGGGAAGGAGGGCAAAGGGAGAAAATTGGAACAAGTGTAGTAGCATAATCAATAAAATATAATTTAAAAAGGAAAGGAAAGAAACGACCCAGGATTCCAACATGGAAACTGGGGGACAAGTGTTGGTTCTTTTTAGCTTGAAGATGCTAAATGAGTATTCTAGAAGCTGGGGGGTGCCACCAGAAGAAAGTTGGAAAGCAATGGGAGAGATTGGGTCCAACACAAAAGGAGAGGTAGAGCTCAGTGATAGAGGGGAAAAGACCTGAAGATACTCTGTTTCGTGGACCTGGTCATGCCTGGTGCCACTTCCTTATCTTCTCTACCAGGTGCTTAATCAATGAAGTCCGTTGTTTTGGTTAGGCTGGTTTAAGTTAAGTATCTGCCTCATAACTTAAAAATATCTGAAGATCTGTCAATAGGCAAGATAATCTCTCATAAAGAGAGCAAGGTCTAGCTGTAATGAGAATGTTATTGAAACTGTATTTAATCAATTCCACAGCAACTGTATACCAGAGAATAATAAAATTTGCTCTTTTGTAGTTAAAATAAAGAGGATATCGACCAGGATGAAACAGAAGATTAATGATATCTCTCTGTAGAATATTAGTGCCATAGAATAATGTTAGATGAACAGACCACCTTAGAGAGTCTGGAGAATTCATATAAGATGAAGAGTGTGAAACAGATAATACCACATATAATAATTTTGTTGAATTTTCAGAATTTGGGAGGGGTTGTAAATTTCCAGTGCTTACTATTTCAGTGCCCCATAGATAATTTCTCCATCTCATTAAAAGAAAAATTCTCTGTAAGTTCCTGTCAACACAGGATATATGAAAACTGAGGCTATAGACATGAAAGTGGAGCAACATCTAGGACTGGGGAGTCAAAACTTAGAGAAAGAATACTTTTAAAATAATGATTTCGAGGTTGTGCAATCTTAAAATTAGCTATATATACATGTTGACAGCACATGCATTTCCTCAGCAGCAGAGGCCATAACTGAGCCTAGTTAGCAAGACAAAGTAGTCAAAAACAAGGAGCTGCCAGATGGTGCACATTGTTAATAACCCCATCTGTGAATTACAAGGCTGATTTGTGAGTGCATTTGAGGCTTCTTTTCTTGGACAGCAAAGTTGCTAGTAACAGCTTTCTGGAGGTTCCTGGGTGCTCTAGAGGCTTCACAGGTAACTTAGTTTATTCTTAGCTGGAATTTTAAGGAAAAGTGGCTTCTTCTAACCAGATAAGATCTTGTGCTGCACGAAAATAATATTGTGCCATTAATACTTGGGGTTACAATGAATTGCTCCCTTTTCAAAAGCTAGGAAATTCGTAAAATAGAAAGGTTTTACAGCATCAGTTCCCAGCCTTTTTGGCACCAGGGACTGGTTTTGTGGAAGGCAATTTTTCCATGGACCCGGGAGGGGGGTGGTGGGATGGTTTGGGGATGATTCAAGTGCGTTATACTCCAGCTCACCTCCTGTTGTGCAGCCTGGTCCCTAACAGACCCAGACTGCTACTGGTCTGCAGCCCAGAGGTTGGGGACCTCTGCTTTAGAGTGTTAAACTGCAACCTGGATAAGGATATATCGATGGGTGTGCAAATCACTCAAAAGAGACAATCCTGTAGGGAAAGGAGTTTGTGTCCAGCCTGGAACCAAAGAAAAATGACTGAACGGGGCTCTCAGTCTTGGCAAAGCCTAACTTTGGCAATACGTGTAAAAAAAAAAAGTAGCTTCAACACCTCAGCAGATTTCAAGAGTCATAGCCCCACTGGTGAGGTTAGATAGGGGTGGCATATGGAGATTATAGGCAACAGAATTTGAAACTCCAGGTACGTAGGCTATGGTATTCTGATGTCATTAGACAGCTTGATTCTTTGGATAATCTTTTCATTATATTTTAATTTTTATTGAGTTTACTGAGGTGACATTGGTTAATAAAATTATATAGGTTTCAGGTGTACAATTCTATCATACATCATCTGTATATTGTATTGTGTATTCTCCACCCCAAATCAAGTTTCCTTCTATCACTATTTATCCCCCCTTTACCCTCTTCTACCTCTCCCCCTCCCCTTCCCCTCTGCTAATCACCATACTATTGCTTGAGTTTATTGGTTTTGGTTTTGGTGGGGGTGGTTTACTGTTTTTGTTTTTGCCTAATCCTTCATCTTTTTCACCCAGCCCCAGAAATCCCTCCCCCTCTGACAGCTGTCAGTCTGTTCTCTTATTCTGATTCCAAAGCAAACTTCTGACTCTAAAGTTGGCAGTCTATACTGTAGAATGTTCTAATTATTGAATGACATGTATTTCTATGCATGTCATAGTAATTTTAAACTTCATAAAGTGATATCATTATTGTTTTTCCATATATTAATTTATAAATGTGCTAATTGACTATTTTTTATTTATAAAATATTATTTATATTTTATTTAATCTTTATTGTATGGTTTTTCCATTACCATTTAGTCCCCTACACCCCCTCCCCCCAGCAATCACTGCACTGTTGTCCATGTCCATGAGTCCTTTTTCCTTTTTGCTCAATTCATCCACCCCAACCTCCCCCCAGCGGTCAGCCTGCTCTCCATCTATGAGTCTGTCCCCATTTTCCTTGTTAGTTCAGTTTGTTCATTAGATTCCACATGTGAGTGAAATCATATGGTATTGTCTTTCTCTGAATGCCTTATTTCACTTAGCATAATGCTCTCCAGGTCCAAAGGGTAAAACTTTCTTCTTTTTTATAGCTGAGTAGTATTCCATTGTGTAAATGTCCATAGTTGTTTTATCCACTCATCTACTGATGGACACTTGGGCTGCTTCTATATTTTGGCTATTGTAAATAATGCTGCAATGAACATCAGGGTGCTTATGTTCTTTTGAATTAGTGTTTTGGGTTCCTTTGGATATATTCCCAGAAGTGGGATTGCTGGGTAAAAAAGTACATTCATTTTTAATTTTTTTGAGGTATCTCCATACTGCTTTCCACAATGGCTGCACCAATCTATATTCCCACCAACAGTAAAAAAGCATTCCTCCTTTTCCACATCCTAACACTTGTTTGTTGATTATTGATGATAGCCCTTCTGACAGGTGTGAGGTGATATCTCATTGTGGTTTTAATTTGCATTTCTCTGATGATTAGTGACATTGAGCATCTTTTCATTTGTCTATTGGCCATCTGTATGTCCTCTTTGGAGAAGTGTCTATTCAGGCCCTTTGCCCATTTTTTAATTGTGTTGATTGGTTGTTTTTTTGGTTTCAGTTTTGTAAGTACTTTGTAAATTTAGATATTAACCCCTTATCAGATGTATTAGTGAATATGTTTTCCTATTCTGTAAGGATTGTCTTTTTATTTTGTTGATGATTTCTTGTTGTGCAAAAACTTTTTAGTTTGATATAGAACCATTTGTTTATTTTTTCTTTAGTTTCCCTGTTCTGGGGAGATAAAATATTGCTACAAGCAATGTCTGAGATTTTGTAGTTTGATTACATCAAGAAAATCAATTTATAATACAGACTTCAAGAATTTTTGTTCACTGTCACTTAATTTTATTTTGCAAGCTAATAAAATGGTATTCTATTGTCTACCTCAAAATCACTAGCTTTTTAGTTACTGTTAATACATAGAATCATGAAAAGTCATAAATGGAAGGTACCAGACACCAAATAGTCCAATTCTCTAATTTCACAAAAGAGGAAACCAAAGTCCAGACTGGTTAAATGACTTGTTGAAAGGTTCAGAGCTTCCTAGTCTCAGAAGTGTGTCCCAACGGAGCCTGGCTTCCAGTAGAGTCATCTCTCTATCATATTATGCTGAATATACTATGCACCAGAAGCAGAGCTAAGGGACAAAAACTACCTAAAATAGGGGAGACCAAAAGCTTGTTCTAGCTCTTCCTTTAAGGTTTAACTGTGTATACTTTTATTATTATACGCACTGTAAAAAGTATTGTATTATTAAAAATATATAGTATTCTAGTTACAATTTTAAAAGATTTTACTATAGAAAATTTGGAAATTTTCTATACAAATGTACAAATGTATGCAAGATAATATTACATATAATTCTACCTACACATAAAAATCAATATTAACATTTGACATATCTTCCCAGAACTTTTTTCTAGGCACACATTAGTGTGTTTGGCTTCCTCCCTCACACCTAAAGAGTACCTAGCAAAGAAGAGAAAGATCTTATGTAGATTAAGAACAGACTCAGAGCAAAACTATGCTCTGATTGTCCTGACAATGTGACCTTAGGTAATTAATTAACATCTTTCCCACTCAAAAGGTCAAAATAGCTCCTATCTCATTATGAAGTTATAAAAATTTAATGACATTAATATTTTTGAATGCTTCATAGTGCCTGAAATATAAGTGCTAGATAAATAAACAAATAGGTGCTTAATAAATATTTATTGGAAAATGAATATGTGTGTGTACATTACAAAAAACCATAATACTTAATACAGAGTTTATACCCTGTTTATTTCTCCGAATACTATATTGTTAGTGTTTCCTAGTTAAAAAATTCAATTTCAAGGTTTTTTGTTTTGTTTTGGTTTTTTACTTTTTACTTTTTACTGAATCAGTCTTATCAGTTTACACATTAGTATTTCCCTTCAGACATCTGTGCGGCTGACACCATCACCTAATCTCTGGTCATGCTGCCTACTCAGTGAGACCTACCCTGGCCACACGGTAACCACCAACTCCAATTCTCAGTACTTTACTTTATGGTCTCCAGAGCACTTGTATTCTATAAATATTAACTTGTTACATTTACATTTACTTTTGTCTCCCCCATTGGACCATAAACTCCCTGAGAACAGGAAACTTATTTTCCTCTCTGATATCCCAAGCACCTAAAAGAAAATCTATTACAGAGCAGGTGTTCAGTAAATATTTGCTAAATGGAAATGGTTCTTTCCTCTTTTTTTTTAACTATTATAATTAATGCTGTGATGAGCATTTCTGCATGTAAAGTTTTCTCACTATATATTTATATCTTTCATATTCTAGAAGTGAAATTGTTAGAATGAATGGTGTGAGCACCTTTAAACATTATACTATTTATTGCCAAATAGTTTTCCAGAAAGTTTCTCTTCTAGGGAAGATAAACCTACCAGTTGCAGAGTGAGTGTGTGGCAAGAGGAATAATAAGAGCCAGCCCTCCCCCATGCTCCTGCTGCTCTGCCCACCACTGTGCCAGCCCACTCCCCAAGCAGTGAAGATTTGTTAATATGATTGACCCAAATCTTGGACAGTGATTGGTTAAAACATGATAGTGAATGAGGTGACTTTGTATTAAAAGATGATGCACCTATATGCACCTTCAGTTACTGTAAACACGCAGTCCCTGAAGCAGCCAGTTCTCTCCTTAGTTCTTTTGAATCCATCTATTTTCTTCTATGCATAGATTCTAGGTTTATATTTTGAAATTTAACTAAAAATATAAACTTTGAATCCTCTGAGCTCATTAAATATTTGAATATGCTTCTCATATGACAAAGATTTTAAATACCCCAACATTTTGAATTTTATTACGAGGATTTGTTCCTATTTCTCTAACAATTTGCTAATCAAGATATAATGCAATATCCCAACAACTGTCTGAACCAAGTGTGGCTATCATCTCTCTCATTCTAGATAGCATTCTTCTGTTAACGCCGCCTAGTTTTATTGGCTGCCATAATACCCTGTTGGTTCATTAAGCTTCCTGCTGAATATATCTCCCATTTGGCTATTTGTGCTGACATCCAACCTTCTCTTCTCTATACTCACATCCTCGTATTTTGGAATTAGGTTCAAGGTCTTATGTAGTGTCATGTGCTGTTATGTTCCCATAGAAAAGAGACTATTATTTACCCCATAAGAATCATTGTTCATTTCTAGAGTTTTTCCAACTCCATTGTAATTTCATGTTTATAATAAGCATTGTTCAAAAAGAAAATGAGATATAGTATATTTTATGTGGGGTACATGCCATACACAATCAGCAAGAGATTTTTCAGCATTTTCTGTAGCAAAATTCTAAGCCAATTTTAAAGGATGCTGACTACAGAAAACTGGTGCAGGAAATAAGTCAGCAAAGGGATTCAAAGCACAAAGGACAATAGAAGTACTGAGCACAAAAATGGCCATGTGAGGTGGTTTATATATTTGGCAAAATTAGACTCTCATCTTTTAAGCACTTACCAGTTAGATCTTAAGCTTGCACCTGTTTCACAGACATAAGTTTTGTGTCTGAATCTCATGTAAACATTTTAATAATCAGAATACATAGCTGTATTGCTGGGAGAATTATTAATTACATTTAATCCTATTTCAGACTGAGAAACATTCTAATATAATGGGGGTGGAAGTAAATTTCAGGTCATAGATTTCCTATGTTCTTATGTACTTCTTATATTCTTCCTTCCACTGTTGGATATAACCATTTTTAAGATGAAATACTAGGGTACAAAACACACACACACACAAACACAGAAACCAGGGGAAGTTATTTGCCACTTACTTTGAATAACTGTCTTTCTTTGAGGGCCATAGTTGGTGGAGAATTTGTGAAATGACAGATTATGTTTCATATTTGAAAACCACGACTTCTGAGTATCTGTCTCTTCTCTCTATGTCATTTTCCCTGTTCTCCTTCTACCCTCCAAACTTCCCTCTCTTGTGTTTCATTCCATTGGGAACCAGCTAGCTGAATAGCTAATTAATAACTTAGCATGAGATAAGGATTGTTATTTTAGAGAACCTATGCATTCATCCTAGGTAACTGTGGGAAGCTCTGGATAATTCCTGAAACTCAAAGTACCTTGGTCCCCTCACCTTGCACCTTAAAAGGAACATAACCAAAAGAAGTTTGTGGTTGCCAGTTTTCCCGATACCATGTTCAGACACTACCAGCAAAAGCCAACA
Source organism: Trachops cirrhosus (assembly GCA_028533065.1). Lineage (NCBI taxonomy): Eukaryota > Metazoa > Chordata > Mammalia > Chiroptera > Phyllostomidae > Trachops > Trachops cirrhosus. The sequence goes on from CM052539.1 coordinate 123,086,691, forward strand.
TTCTAAAGATTATACTACTCCGAACAGCGTAGTGGTTAAAAATAAAGTCTGTTAGATAAAGAGTTAGATAAAATTCTAACTCTTCCACTCACTAGATGTGTGAGGAAACCTTTCTGGGCCTCCATTTTCTCATCATATAATGAGAATATGACTACCAACTCAAAGGGCTAGTGGAAGATAGAAATTATATACTTGCTTGCACAAGGAAGGTATTCAAGAAATGCAGTGATGATTACATTCATAACTACTGCTATTTAACAAATTACTTCAAAACTTAATATCTTAAAACAATAAAAACCTTTTGCTTTATCTCACAGTTCCTATGGGTCAGTTCCTATTGGAAGCAGCTTAGCTGGATGGTTCTGGCTCGTGGTCTCCCATAAAACTGTAGACAAAATGTTGTCCAGGGCTGCAGTCATCTGAAGGCTTGACTAGGGCTGAAGGATACACTTCCAAGGTGGCTTATTCACAGGGACGCTGTTGGCAGCAGGCCTCAGTGCTTGCCTTGCGGCCTTCTCCAGAGGAGTGTTTTGATGTTCTCATGACATGACATCTGTTTCTCCAAAAGCAAATGATGCAAGAGAGAGGCTGCAGCTGCAGTGTCTTTTATGACCTAGCTCAGAAATTACACATAAGCATTCCCACAATATCTTACTTGTTGCACAGGTCCTCCCTATTCGACATGGAAGGAAACAACAGAAAAGTATGAATTCCGAGAGGCAAGGGTCAGTAAGAGCCATCTTGGAGACTAGGTGATGATGACAATGATGGCAGCACAGACTTCAGGAGACCAAGAGCTCGCTTAGGACCCAGAGAAAGTGAGTGACACTCTGCTTGCCTCATGGAACTCTGATCATTTTACAGTACCCCAAGAAAGTCCCTGAGTGAACTGTTCTCTGAAAGAGCTAACTTATAATTTTCCAAGTTCCTAAAATATAGTCTATTCTAAACTCTCTCAACAAATATTGCTAAGTGCTAAGAATTGTTCTATTTGCTTGAGATACATCAGTGAACAAAACAGACAAAGATCCCTGTCTAGTAAAACATCTATTATAGTGGAGAAATAAACAATCAAAACTAATAAATGATATGGTATGTTAATGATACATGAAAGAAAAGAAAGGTGCACAGTATAAGGGGGAATGTTTAAGGTTGAGGTGGGGTAGGGGGTTGGTTGCAGGGTTAAATAAGTCATAGGCCTGACTCTGGGAGAGAAAACTTCAAGTTGTACACTGAGGAAAAATAACTTAAAACACTAATTAAAAGTAGTAGCTTATAGGACCTGAAACACATACACTCCATACAATGTTGAGTCTCAGAACACCAATGAGAGTAGCTGTTAGACAGGAAACGTTAGGAATTGCACACAAAGGCTGTGGTGCTGGACTCTGTGTGTGGCAACCAGCAGTTACCCAGGGCAATAAGAGGCCCAGCCAAGAGAAAAGGTGATGAGCTGGGAAGCATCTTCCTACCTGGAGGTCTTCAACCTCTAGACCATCAGTAATCTTCAAGAGACAATATTAGCATCTACATTGAGAAGAGAAGAGAACTATTAGCATCTACAGAACAGAAAAAGAACTATTCAGAAGCCACATGGCTTATGAGGTACTTCATAAGGTACCACAATTCAAAGACCGTGTGCTTCCCATAAGGCATATCTCTTCTTTGAAGACTTTCCTGGGCATGTGATGGGAGAATATTAGCATTGGTAATAGACCTGAATGTACAAAGGCAACATTTGGGATGCTGAAGGAGAGGTTCAAGAAGGAACCACAAACTACAAATGTGTAAGTGCAGTATTGCATGCAGTGTCTGTGCTGATCTCTTCTTAACATCTCAAACAAGATTTCTTAGGTTTTATGAAGCATAGTGCTAAATATGGCTCAGAACCTCCTGTCTCTCTTGTTCTCTACTGAAGGAGCTATCTATATACAGGGTCCAGCAGAACCAAGGCCTACTTGAGTGTGGTTGGTAGAGTAATAATATGGGTGTAATAATTTATCGTTTTAATTTGAACATTTCACCTAAAATGTCACATGGTGTGCTTGAGTGTGATAGTGATATGGTACAGAATTACATGCCTATGATTTTGTAATAAAAGAGTCGGTAATAAAAAGGGGTGTTATTTGTGCCATCCCTGTAAATAATGGAAACAACAAGTAACGGAATACAGAGATTGTTCTGCACACACGGAACTTCGAGACTTCCCTTCGTGTGTTAACGGGAAAGTGAGGATTGCACTCTCCAGGACAGCCTGAATTCAACAGGGCAGCAGTAGCTAGTGTAAGGGAGGAAAAACTTTTCCTCAATCCTCTTAGGGTCCCTGGCTGAGCCTGCAAGTTAAACCACCAAAGACAACTTAACAGAAGGAAATAATTCAAATGTATTCAACATAAGTTTTACATGACTTGGAAGCCTTCATAAAAACAATGAAGACCAGAAGAAATTACTACTCCTGGGTGTCTTTATGCTAAGTTAGAGGAAGAGTGGAGAGTCATAGGAAAATGTGATGGAATGAACAGGTATGAGCTAACAGCAGTAAACGGTAAACAGCAACACCCGTTCCTTCACACTCTTCGAGAGCCTTTGGAAATAAGGGTCCTTGACTTTGGGCAGAAGGAGGGCACCTGTCACAGAGAGTCTTATGACCTGCTTGTGGGAGAAGAGGGTAGTCACAGAGTCCTTCTTGCACCTACTGTCCCTCAAATTTTGTCAGCTTAAAATATTTAATATGCCAATAAGTTCACATTTTGGTGTAGCGTGTTCTCAATCTCATGACTATGAATTTGGAGCAAATGGTTATCATTTAATCAGGTCTGTAGACAAGTAAGCAGAATAAAAAAAATCTTTAATACCCCATTGGAAAATATCATATGTGCTCATATCCATGATTATTCCTTAGTAAAGATGGAGTAGGTGATTTATAATTCTTATTTTTGGTACACAAATAGCTTGTCTGCTAAAACAGCATGCTACACTGGGGATGCAGATAGGGAGAACCCGGATATGCATTTCCAAAGAATTTTGAAGGGCTAGGTGTCCTTATGTCAATTTTTCTATTTGCCAGAGGTAAAGACAATTCTTTGTAGCATTAATAGACAAGAGGGAGAGACAGGGATGACAGCTACAGAAATCATGCTACTAGGACAATGTGAGCGGTCTAGAACATCCATCACAACATGGAGAGGCAGCTCTCACCCCAATTCTTTGGACACTTTCTGCCATGGTCCAGTGGCCCAGCCCCTGCCCTGGGTCCCTGTTCATACTGTGTGGTATTAAATAAGTGTGCATGACATACAAAATGTATGCCAATGGCTTAAAGGTAAACAAAGCCAACATTAACTTGCCAAATAAATACAATTACAACCTCATCTTGCTCTTTGTCAAAAAAAATTATGTATTCCTATACATAAATCAAAAACTCACTGTGCTCAGTCTCATAATTTGACACCAATCTTTTCTCTTGAGAGTCAGTACTCAGGTTCTCATCTTTGAAAGAGAATGGTGACATTTTTTTTGCTTAAAAAAGAACTCATTTGAATTTTAATTCCTATCCACCGTGCATACCAAATCCGGGAGTGTGAGCGGTGGGAGGCTTGCCTCTGTCCCTGCCAGGCCCAGGGAAGCCAGTCCAGGAGACAGAAAGGGGAAGGAAGAAAACAATTGCCAAAGCTCTGGAGAGCCTGGGAATACACAGAGTAGGCAGAGGCCTCACTGATCAATGCAGGCTTTTGACAGTTGTCACATCACTGCTGTCATCTCCCCTTTGCCAATTTTTAGCTCTCATCATGTTCAAGAATTAAATTCTCAACTTTGAGGGGGAAAAGAACAGAGGCAATATTTATTCTCCATACTCTTAGTTCAGGTTTGCCAGGCTGATTTCTGACTATATAAGTACATTGCACATGGAGGTGCAAAAGACGGTCTTCTTGGTCTTGTTAAAGATAGGAGTGAGGCCAGAATATTCTCAGGGTAGGCTGACAGACAAGGCACAGAGGTATAGTTCCACTAGCATAGCTATTGAAACTAATGTGTCTAGAAGTCCTGACAAAATGACTAGGTACTTTGTAATTGCTGTTTTAGAAATATAAGTTTACCTAGATGGGGGTGGGGCGTGGGAGCAAATAAAGGGCTTTAAGGAGAAAGAGTGTTCCACTGTTGACAGGCTTTCATTCCAACGTAGCCACCAGCGAGGGAGCCTGCCAGCATAATGCATGGTTGCCTGAGCAAAGCACAGGCATTTGCTTAGCAATAGCTAGCTTATGGTGAGACACTTGAGAGCCATTAGGTCTTTGAGGCAGTTTAATCTGGTGGTGCTAGAAATTTGTGACATTAGATGCTATGAGTTGAGAGCACATTACAGTCAGGAAAGAAAATATTCTTACGATACAGAGTGAAATATGTGATTAGTACTTTGCACATTTCTTGAAATAAGGCATATTTGTGCACTAAATTTGTGAAAGTGCTTAAGTATTGGTAAGCCATTTTTGATAGAGATCTTCAAATAAGGCTGGGTTTTCTGGTACACCCTTTTGTATCTTGGCTACATTTCAGAAGAAACAAAGAGCCCAAAGGAAGACTGAGCGGCAAAGAAGTACATAACAAGAAGGTGAGAGACTGTATCACTGCATTCCTTTATGACCCTTATGACCTTTCCAAGACCCAAATCTTTATTAAAGGTTACTGACATCCACAGACATAAAATCTGTTAAAAATTCTAAGGGACAATTCAGATTTGTTCCTTTGATTGAGGGCTACTATGGGACTTACAAATATGCTAAGGCCTATTTCTCAGGGAGTTGGGTCAGAAAAGCAGGCACAAGCTAGTTGAAAATTGTGCCAAGTATCTTTTCTCACCACAGTTCCTCAATGGGGTTCACTAAACATCGCATTCATTCATTCCTTAACTCATTTATCTACTCACTCATTCATTCAGCAAGCACTGATTGAACACATACTATGTTCCATCTTCTGGGGTGCCAGAGAGAAAAAGTAAGATTAGAATCCCTGCCTTTTAGGAGCTCACTGTCTTGTGGCACTCCTCGAAAGCTGCTAGGATTTGGCAAATTCCAGAGACTAAGCCTAAGAGAAATGAAACTACACAGAGAGCTTATGGACAGAGAGACTGATCCTCTATCATGGATATCGATACAAAGGTGTCGTTCACTGTGTTCACTGAAAGTTATAATGAAAGAATGTGTAAGATTTTCAATTCCCCATGAAATACTAATTGTGTGAGAGGCAAGTTAGTGTGAAAAATATGCTTTTAATAAAAACCAATATATATAAGGTGGGGCAAAAGTAGATTTACAGTTGTGAGTATGCAAAACAGTATATTCTTATATTATTATTTATTAACTATTATTTTCCATATGAGCAACTGTAAATCTACTTTTTCCCCACTATATGTATGAGGGGAGATCCCCCCAAATGGAAGTATCTCCTGGAGAATGGGCCACTTGTAGTACAGGCTTCCCTCACTAGGTGAGTGTGCTAGGAGCCCACCTGTATCAGTGTATCGGCTGGAGTTGTGAGAGGTTTTATTCGGCTTCTCTGAATTTTTCTGAAGACGCAACACATTTGCTCATTTCATGGTGGGTGATTTATGAGCACACCTGCCCACACTGGACTGACTGTTCAGCATTTTTTAACCTATGTGGAGGTACCAGCATCTTTAACTATAAAACAAAAGGGATAAAATAAGGTATCAGATTTGGCTCTGAAGTTCTATGATTCTTTGTATCTTGTGTTCCTGGCTCAACGAGCAATGGGTATAATGAAAGAGTAATGAAATCCAGATAGGCTGCGGCTACCCTCCTCCTTAAATCCTCTTGCCTCCTGTTCTCACTTCTCTGATAGGAGCTGGGCATACAGGGTCACCATCTTTGAACCTCACAATTACCAAATCCAATCTGTTTGTTGTTACTATTCTTTCCTGTGACCCTTCCTTACAGCACTTGGCTCTGGTGATCAATAGCTCCTTTTTAAAATTAGTTCTTTTCCTTGGCAACTATGAAACTACCCTGCTCCTTTTCTACCCCAAACTATTCTTACTGTCTTAGCTTTGACCCTGACCTAACATCTGCACTGGGATAGCTTAGCTAAGGCTTTTCATCACATGCACTGCGTGCATACCCCACATTCTAGTGATCACCTCCCCTGCTTTTCTCCCTCTCCCCAGAGTCTTTCCAGGAGAATCCATTCTTACTCATGCTTTAAAATTATACTTAGACATTGTATGTGTCTCTCATTTGTTTGCCTGAAATTCCAGTCAGGAATCTCCAATCGCCTGGAAAACAGTCCCACTTGGATGGGGAAACCACCTCACACCCAGCCCATCCACAGTGAACTCTTCGTCCTCCCAGAGTAGCTCTCGTTTCCTTTTGCCAACAACAGTAACACAGGCTAATGATCCTATATTCAGAACACCTGAGCTTATATGATTTGAAATTAGATACTTTCAAACATTAGGAAACTAATATGTTACTTATACCATATATTTTTAACACTCCCATTAGTATTATTTAACACTACCGACTCAGTATCTCGGTCGGTATCCAAACGTGTTCCTTTGATTGAGCTAGATGCCAGGTGCGAGCCACTGTTATATTCACAAAGATGCTAAGGAGTTCAGTTGGGGAAACATACACATCTAGGTCATGAAGTTGAAACAAACTCATTTGTTACCTTCAATATATTAATATTTACTGAGCAAAATATATCATTATTTACACAGTAAATAGATATACAAATAACTTCTCAGTTCAGGAAGGGTCGTGCTACCAAAAGATTTAAGTCAGGTTATTGAATGCATCATCAAATAATTATTTTCAAAGTTTTATGAATTTGGGGTTGTGAATTAAAGAATATTATTGATGGTGACAATTTAAAAATAACTGCTTATTAACTGCCAGCCATCACTCAAGCACTGTGTGAGACATTTTATATACATAACAATAATAATACAAATGCATGCTACCTATGAGGTAAATGCTCTTAAAATTACCCTCATTTTACGTATAGGAAAAGTATAAAGTGCTACCATCAGTTTTTAAATTACCCAGTCTGGAAAGCCAGTATTCGTTAGCTCTTTTCCTTCCCCCATACCTAATTAGTCTTCAAATCCTATTAATTATTCCTTTCCATCTATCCCTCCTTTTGAAGTCCCAATGCTGTGATAAGGCCTAAGGCAGTGCCTACGACTACACAGTCCATGCCTCAGATCCTTGGTAGCATACAGGCCCGAGCAGTATTCTTTCTCCTCCAATTCAAACTTCCCAAATTATTACTCTCCTTAAAATAATATATTTATTAAATATTCACTCACTCCCTCTAAGAACACTTACTCAATATTATTCCCTTCTGAAAAAGGGTCAAATGGTGCCATTGCCTATTGAGTTAAGTCCAAACTCCTTGGATTCATGTTAGAGGTTTCAAATAATATCTATATGCTTTACTTTATCTCTTTCTATATACTTAGTTGAACTCTGGACTGCAGTCAGACTGCCACAAATATGTTTCATTGTGTGTACATCTGCTCATGCTACTCCAATCTCCTGGAATCTCCCCTTTCATTCTCTGCCTCTGGTGACACCCTGCCCACCTCTGTAGTTTCAGCAGTGGCCCTCACTTCTCTCAGCCACCCTGAATATCCCCAGCTATAACTCCACCATTTAACACTCACGATTCATTGGGCTTATAATTGTATACCACCTTCTACTGCAATTTAACTCTTCATATTTGTGTCTTATCTTTGCTATGGGATTGAAAATATATTGATAGTAAAGGTAATTTCATATTCTTTGTACTCCCTACAATGTTGGATGTAACTCAACTGGAAGTTATAACAAATTTTCTGTTTAAATTACAGTCCAGATAAAAAAGAGAACTAATATCTTTCAAATTCTCTACCCTTTCAATCATATTTCTCTCAAAGGTTATCTCCAGTTGTCCTAGATGACAATAATAGTAATAGGAACAATATAGTAAGGTAGTTTCTTTATTGAGTTTAAGGTCTAGAAACAGAGTATTAAATGCAAATAGAATATAAAATTACCTTTGAAAATTTCAGGAAAGAGCTATATTGGAGATCTACCAGCTGCCCAGAAATCTAACACAGCCAGCTTTTCCTCCAATCTTAGGGAGAAAAAAAAGTTTTTTCTTCAATTTAGCACCTAATTAAATAGTTAAGGGCCATGATGCGCGCACACACACACACACATGTATGTGCAGTAGAATCGTACCCAGACTGGCAAGATGGTCACAGTAACAAAATACACAGTGAGAGAACATCAGCCACAAGTCTCTCATCTTATACTCACTACAGTGAACATACTCACTGAGCATGGAATGGTAGAATGAAATATGATTCTCTCTTTTAGTCATTTGTTTCCCAAAAGTTAAATGATGGATCATAGAATCTGAAATTACTTCTTTTCTTTTTATTTTTAATTATATTTTATTATGCTATTACAGTTGTCCCATTTTTTTCTCCCTTTTATTCCCCTCCACCCTGTACCCCTTCCCACCATTATCCCCCCCACCCTTAGTTCATGTACATGAGTCATACATATAAGTTCTTTGGCTTCTCCATTTCTATACTATTCTTAACCTCCCCCTGTCTATTTTGTACTTACTATTTATGCTTCTTATTCCCTGTACCTTCCCCCCCATCCTCCCAAATCCCCTTCCCTACTGGTAACCCTTCTAATGATCTCCATTTCTGTGATTCTGTTCCTGTTCTAGTTGTTTGCTTAATTTGTTTTTGTTTCTGTTTATGTTTTTTAGGTTCAGTTGTTGATAGTTGTAAGTTTGTTGTCATTTTACTGTTCATAGTTTTGATCTTCTTCTTTTTCTTAGGTAAGTCCCTTTAACATTTCATAGAATAAAGGCTTGGTGATGATGAACTCCTTTAACTTGACCTTATCCGGGAAGCACTTTATCTGCCCTTCCATTCTAAATGATAGCTTTGCTGGCTAGAGTAATCTTGGATGGAGGTCTTTGCCTTTCATGACTTGGAATACTTCTTTCCAGCCCCTTCTGGACTGTAAGGTTTCTCCTAAGAAATCAAGTAATAGTCTTATGGGCACTCCTTCATAGGTATCTCTCTCCTTTTCTCATGCTGTTTTTGATTCTGTCTTTATCTTTAATTTTGGGTAATGTAATTATGATGTGCCTTGGTGTGTGCTTCCTTAGGTCCATCTTCTTTGGGACTCTCTGAGCTTTCCGAACTTCCTGGAAATCTATTTCCTTTGCCAGATTGGGGACGTTTTCCTTCATTATTTTTCCAAATAAGTTTTCAATTTCTTACCCTTCCTCTTCTCCTTCTGGCACCCCTATGATTCGAATGTTGGAACGTTTAAAATTGTCCCAGAGGTTCCTAAGTCTCTCCTCATTTTAGGCATAGCTGGATACAATTTGCCTCCTTGCACAACCAAAAGGACAAAACAAATTTAAAAACAAAAAACAATCAGAACTGCCAGAAAAATTGAACTGTATGGAAGTCTGACAATCAAGGAGTTAAAAAAGAAACATTTATCCAGCCTGGTAGGAGAAGTGGAGAAGGGCACCCAGGACAGAGAGGATGTATGGCAAGGTGGCAGCTAGGGGACTGGGCAGGCAAGGCTGTAGCTGACAGTCCCACATTTGCCTGCAGATAAACCAGGAGGAACAACCTGGGAAGCTAGACAGACTGTGCAATCCAGGGTTCCAGGGAAATAAAGACTCAAAACCTCTGGCTGTAAAATCCTGTGGGTGTTAGGAAAAATTCCCAGTCTCATAGGAGAGTCCAGTGGAGAGACCCATGGGGTCCTGGAACATATACAAGCCCAACCACCCGGGAATCAGCACCAGAAGGGCCCAATTTGCTTGTGGGTAGTGGGGGAAGTGACTGAAAGCAGGCGAGAGCCCAGCAAGTGGAATTGTTCCCTCTCTGACCCCTCCCTCACAGACAGGGCCACAACACAGCAAAGTGGTTGTCCCACCCTGGTGAATACCTAAGGCTCCACTTCTTGCAAAGTAACAGCTGTGCCAAGACAAAGAAATATGGCCCAAATGAAAGAAGAGATCAAAACTCTAGAAAAACAACTAAGCGACGAAGAGATAGCCAATCTATCAGATGCAGAGTTCAAAACACTAGTAATCAAGATGGTCACAGAAATGGTTGAGTATGGTTGCAAAATAAAGGAAAAAGTGAAGTCTATGCAAAGTGAAATAAAGAAAAATATACAGGGAACCAACAGTGAAGGGAAGGAAACCAGGACTCAAATCAACGATTTGGGGCAGAAGGAAGAAATAAACATTCAACCAGAACAGAATGAAGAAACAAGAATTCAAAAAAATGAAATTACTTCTGTGTTAGGCAGAATTCTAAGATTCCTACCTCCTGTGATCCACACCCTTCCATAATCTCCTTTTTAGGGTGTGAGCTAGACCTGTGACTATGATGGCCTAGTCCTCTCACAATTGGTTTACTGATACTTGACTCTGAGTTCATCAAAAGGGAAATTATGCTAGGTGGGTCTGACCTAATCATGTGAGCACTTACAGGGACTGGGAGGCTTTCCTGAAGGAAGAGATTAAGAATTTCATAAAGTGAGAGGGTCTGTGGAGGGGCCCATATGACAAGTATCTGCCAATGACTTCTAGTTGCGGAGAGTGGTTCTAGCCGACAGCAAGTATAAGCACTGCACCAAAAACCTAAGTGAGTTTGGAGATACACCTCTCCCTAATCAAATCTCCAGATGAGGGCATATCTGACTTGCACTTTCATTTGAGCCTTTTGAAACCATATCCAGAGGGCCCACTGATAATGTGCTGGACTCCTGACTCATAAAAACTGTGTGAAAATAATGTTTTGTTCTTCTAAGCTGTTAAGTTTGTAGTAATTTGTAACACAATTAAAGAAAACCTAACACATCCGCTTTGTATATAGATGACACTGTGCTCAGCACTTTAAATTCATTATCTTTTAATTGTTCTTATTGTAGAGGTAAAGGATCTGACACTTAAAGGGGTTACATAACTTGCCCAAGTGACAGAGAAACGATTTTATATCCAGATTTACTAACAAAGCCCATGTTCCTAACCACAGCTGCTAGGAAAGTTGAGCATTCTCCTTCAGTCTCATGGACTCAGCTAATGAGATATCTGGATATTAAATTCCTTCTGTGCTTTCATCAAACTCTGTGGGGATTCTTACTAAGATAGACTTCTTTCTTATTGAGATTGTTTTTACTGTATTGACATTGAAAAGAATCTGTTTAATTAATTTATTTCATTAAAGATTTATGAAACACCTACTATAGGAAAACATTGAATAAAGTGCTGGGGGAATTAAAAGTTTAATAAGACAGCCCCTGACCCTCAAGTTTATTGCATACTAGTGGAAAAATAAACTCATACCTAAATATGACAAAGTAAGAGGTAGGGTGGAATTACCCAGCCTTAAGATTCCAAGACAAAACATTCATCTGTTAATTCATCCGACAAAGGGATGTTTATAAAATAACATTCAGAGGCACATTAACATATGCTAACTTCAGATGAGACTATATTTGTGGGACTTCCCTGGTTTTTTAACACTAGGTAATAAGGAATCCTTAACTAATTGTATATTTGCTTCTAAAATTTTAGATGGCTAGTAATAACTTTGATCATTTTCCCCTTATTATATGCTAAGCAATGTTCTAAGTACTTAAAAACGTTATCTCATTTAGCTGTAATAAAAACCTATATTTTAATACTTACCATGTTATTACTATATTATCTTAATTTTACTAATGAGAAAACTAATACACAAAGAGGTTAAGTAACTTGTCTAACACCACACACTCAGCTGTTTAACTTGGGAGCATATATCCTTAGCCAGTACCTCTTCCACAGCATAACCATTGTATCAAAACAGGAGGATAAAAGCCACGTGGAGAATCGGGTACATGAAGGGAGATAAACGGGAAGGGAATGCCTTGTTAGCAGTATTTTCAAACTGAAGACCACAAACCATTAGTGGGTGATGAAATCACCTGAGTAAGTCACAACTAGTTTTTTTTTTTAATTACATATATATGGGCAGAGTACATCTCAAGTTTAAGGATATTGTTCAATAAAACTTTTTTTATGTCTATGGGTCTACATATGCATGTCATTTTACAAACGTGACTCACGTTGTTTTACAAAAGTTTGAAAGCAACTGCTTTAGCTTGGACTATTCATCTTAACCATCAATGATATCAGCTGGGCTGTTCTTGTCAAAGCTCCATAAAAAAGTAACATCAGTTTGAAGACATCAGAGAGTGTTTGGAGTGTAGCATTTGAGTTGTTGATTAAAAGGAGACCTTCATGCTCTAGATTTCAGGTAGAGAAGTGGAAAAGAAGTCATTCTGTAAAAAAAAAGAGAGACTTTTATTTGTGCTGAGATGGGAGACCACCTCATATCTGCAAAGAGGGAGGACCGCAGGAGAGTGTTTGGAAGGACACAAGCCCATGAAGCACGAGACCTATTTGATCTATTGAAATGAATGAGTATCCCCCTCACTCTGCCCAGTGTACATTTAGAGGCACAACAGGTTGTCCATTATTAACAGCTTGCCCTTCCACTCTCAAAAATATCCTAGTTGGACAATAAATTACATGACCACGCTTTCCATAAGCAAGGAAAAAATGTCCCTGGCCTAGAGATTTGTGAGGAAAGGCTGTGCAGGCTGTGCACCAAAGACGTTCCATCCTTTTGTTTAAATTGTGATTTTCCTGTGCTTTTCTTTCTCCAGGCAAACCCTCTGAGACACACTTGTAGAGAAAACTCCCCATTTCCCTATTCAGGAGTGTCAGTGAAGACCAGAGGAAGTGCTTCTCAGACTGAAGCTCATGGACTTGAGGGTTCTCAGTAGTTCTCAGTTAACTGAGCTCCCTATGAGAAATTGGATAATTTTACATTCCATTTGAAACTATTCTATACAAAATGTAGGCATGCACTGCATCTTCTAAGTGGTTACAATAATATTCCAGCCCTTTAGATGTTTCTGTTGTCATCTAGTTAAAATCAAGTACTATTTTAATATCTGTGACATAATAATTTAAAGCCCAAAATGTTCTTAATATATAAATTCTGTATTAATCAAACTTTAGAGACAAAATAGGACATGACAAAAATGAAGGGTTTTTCTTCTACAGTCCAATTAGAGAAACTTGTTGAAAGAAGTGAAAGATTATATGATGCATGGTAGCTGACGCAGGCTGAACTCCGATGTCTTAATAATAAGTACCAGGCCTGGATTTCAACAGAACAGCATCATTTGAGATATTAAACTAATGTTATTTATTTCTACTTTATTTTTCAACTTTTAAAAACCTTGTAAGGTTTTGTGGGCTTTAGAGTTGTATAAAACTATATATATATATATATATATAACTTTATTATATTGTTCTAATTTTTCTTTATTTAATTGACTTTATTGAGGCGACATTGTTTCACAAGGCCATACAGGTTTCAAGTGTACAACTCAACAAAACGCCATCCACACAGTGCATCGCATGTCCACCGCCCCTAGCAAAGCCTCTTTACCTTCCCATTTTCCCGCTTTTACTCACTACCACCTACCCCTGCCCTCCTTTCCCTCTGGCTAACACCATGTTGTTGTGTCTGTGTCTATGTGTTATATACTATTCTATTTTAAAATAAATAACTGATAAAACACTGAGGCTGCACTGACTGGTATGGCTTACTTGGTTGGGTGTCATCTCGCAAGTGAAAAGTTACCAGTTCAATTCCCAGTCAGGGCACATGCCAGGGTGGCAGGCCCATCCCCAGTTGGGACACGTGCAAGGGGCAACTGATTGATGTTTCCCTCACATGTTGATGCTTCTCTCCCTTTCTTATGCACTCCTGTCTCCTCTCTCTAAAAATGAATAAATAAAATCTTTAAAAAAAAACCACTCTGGCTTCAGAGCATGTTTGCTTCTTATAAGGGTTACCTATGTTACCAGAGTGTGAGATACATAAGAGGGAAAAACACCTTGCTTGGAAATGAAGACTGGTTTTCTACAATAAAACAAACAGATGAAACCAGGCTTGCTGGCATGCTGGCTTCACAGGAATGCCAGTTTAGCAGAATAAATGTTAATTGCCAAGAATATGAACTAGCCAGGCAGCTGTCCTCTCCAGCTAGGCCCTTCGCCTGCTTCTGTCTCCCCTGTCGGCCCCATTGCCCACACAGACCCTCCTGGTCCATTTATCAGCTCCACTCAGATCTTCTTTGGTTCTCCACTACTTTCTCCATGACTATTCTCCTTGACTTTTGTAAACAGAATGAGGCCTTTGCCTCAATCTCGGTTATAGTCGGAGAACTTTAAGAAAAAAAAGATTGGATTAAATAAAATAACAAGCATATAAACACTTAAAACAATGCCTACAATAGAGTAATGGCTCACAATATGTTCCCTTTTCTTAAAAATAACCTATTTTACTTTAAAAATTACACAAGCAAGGTTTAAAAAGTCCACTTCATCTCACAGATCAAGTTAAAGATAGAAGTACTTCCAAATCACATTAATTTTCACATTTCAATAACAGAAGATAAAAGAAAAACTCTAGAGTAACTAGTAAGTTTACACACAATAAGAATTTTCTGTAGTTTCTGCAACTGCTACTTTAATAACCTATTCTTTACTCTCCTTCATGTGCTGATGTACAATTTTTTTTCTATTTTAAGACATTTTCATCTGCTGTTCTGCCCTTGGATATTCCTTGTAGGTTTGAAGTTTCCTCCAGAAGACAATTATGGATTTATCCATTGGCATTCTGACCTTATTATTAAGCCTCTTTCATTTTGAAATTTTCCCACACTGTATGCATGACTAAGCATGCCCATAACATAATATATTCTCTATTTAATTTACAGCTCTCAGCCCAATGCACAAGTTTTGAAAATGATTTGACTATTCTTTCAATTCACTATGAAAAAACTAAGTATTGCAGCTTAAAATAAACCTATACTGTTTTCACATAGCAGTATAAGAAATGAAAAATGATTCCCTTAAATATCTAGAACATTTTTTTTATTTTAGTTTATTCAGTACAGTTGCTATCCTTTATTCCCATTCCAGCCCACCAACCCATGCCTCTCCTCCTCCCTCCCATTTCCAACCCCTAGTTTTGTCCATGTGTCCTCTACATTTGTTCCCGCAAACCCTTCCCTTCTCCCCTGAAATTCTCTCCCCTCTCCCATCTGGTCACTGACTACCTGTCCTCTATTTCAGTGTCTTTTGTTATATTTTACTAGTTTCTTTGTTTTGTTGTTTAGGTTCTTGTTAAAGGTGAGATCGTATGGTATTTGTCCCTCATCACCTGGCTTAATTTCACTTAGCATAATGCTTTCCAGCTCCATCCATGCTGTTGCAAAGGGTATGAGCTACTTTCTTTCAGCTGCATAGAATTCCATTGTGTAAATGTACCCTAGTTTTTTAATCCATTCATTTACTGATGGGCACCTAGGTTGCTTCCAGCACTTAGCTATTGCAAATTGTGCTGCTATGAACATTGGGGTGCATAGGTTCTTTTGGATTGGTGTTTCACGGTTCTTGGGATATAGTCCCAGCAGTGGAATTGCTGGATCAAAGGGCAGGTCCATTTTTCGTTTTCTGAGGAAGTTCCATACTGTTTTCCACAGTGGTCATACCAGTCTGCAATCCCGCCAACAGTGCACTAGGGTCCCTTTTTCTCCACAACCTCTCCAACACTT
>CM052539.1:123102927-123126639 GCA_028533065.1 Trachops cirrhosus
TGACCCATTCATTGTTTAATAGCATGTTATTTAATCTCCATGATTTTGAGTGTTTTGGGTTTTTTTCCTTGGGGTTGGTTTCTAGTTTTAGACCCTTGTGATCTGAGAATATGCTCAGTATGATTTCAATTTTCTTGAATTTGTTGAGGGTTGTTTTGTGTCCTATCATGTGGTCTATCTTTGAAAATGTTCCATGTGCATTTGCAAAGAATGTGTACTTAGCTTCTTTGGGATGCAGGGCTCTATATATATATCAGTTAAGTCTATTTCATCTAGGGCATTGTTGAATGCCAAAATATCTTTGTTGATATTTTGTTTGGAAGATCTGTCCATTTTTGACAGTGGGGTGTTAAAATCCCCCAGTATAATTGTGTTGCTGTCAATATCTTTCTTGAAATCCTCTAAGACTTTCTTTATGTATTTGGGTGCTCTTATGTTGGGTGCATATATATTTACAATGTTTATGTCTTCTTGGCGGATTCTTCCCTTGAGTATTATGAAGTGACCTTCTGGGTCTCTCTTTATGGCCCTTTTCTGGAAGTCTATTTTGTCTGATATGAGTATTGCTATCCCGGCTTTTTTTTTCCTGTCTGTTTGCTTGGAAAATTTGTTTCCACAGCCCTTCACTTTCAGTCTGTGTAGGTCTTTGCTCCTGAGGTGGGTCTCTTGTAGGCAGCATATGTGTGGGTCATGCTTTCTTATCCATTCAGCTACTCTATGGCTTTTAATTGGGGCATTTAATCCATTTATGTTTACGGTTATTATTGATAGGTACTTATTCATTGCCATGTACGTACCTGTGTTTCTCTCTCTCTCTTTTCCCCCTTCCTTTCCTTAAAGCAGTCTCTTTAGCATCTCTTGCAGTCCTGGTTTGGTGAAGGTGTAGTTTATTTTGTTTATTAGATTCCACATATAAGTAAAGTCATACATTATTTGTCATATCCTGACTGGTTTATTTCACTTAGCATAATACTCTTTGGGTCCATCCATGCTGACCCAAGAGATAAGAATTCCTTTTCTTTTTTCTTTTCTTTTCTTTTCTTTTCTTTTCTTTTCTTTTTTCTTTTCTTTTCTTTTCTTTTCTTTTCTTTTCTTTTCTTTTCTTTTCTTTTCTTTTCTTTTCTTTTCTTTTCCTTTCCTTTCTTTCTTTATTTCCTTCCTTCCTCCCTCCCTCCTTCCTTCTCTCCCTTTCTTTTCTTTTTCTTTCTTTCTTTCTTTCTTTCTTTCTTTCTTTCTTTCTTTCTTTCTTCTTCTTCTTTTTTTTTTTTTTTACAGTCAAGTAGTATTCTGTTGTGCAAATGTACAGCTTTTTTTATCCACTCATCTATTGGTGGACACCTGGGCTGCTTCCAAGTCTCGGTCGTAAATAACACTGCAATGAACACAGGAGTGTTTATATTCTTTCTAATTAGTGTTTCAGGCTTCTCCAGATATATTCCCAGGAGTGGAATCACTAGATCATAAAGCAGTTCCATTTTTAATTTTTTGAGGTACTTGTATACTGCTTTTCCCAATGGCTGCACCAATCTGCATTCCCACCAACTGTGCACGAGGATTTCTTTTTTCACACCCTTGCCAACACTTGTTGTTTGGTGATTTATTAATGATAGACATTCTAACAGGTGTGAGGTGATATCTTACTGTGTTTTTTTAATCCTCACCTGAAGATATGTTGATTGACTTTAGAGAGAATAAGGGGGAGAGAGAGAAAGAGAGATTATTACAAGAGGGGACCCAAAAACCTGAGAATTTATTTATAAAAAATGTGTATTAATTCATACATGTTTAAACTTCAGTCACCTTCAAAGTATTCTCCGTTTCATGCAATGCACCTATTGTAACATTTTTTCCAGTGCATAAAAGTTTTTGAACTCATTGATTTTGATGCCTTTTAGTGCTTCTGCCCTTTTATTTCACCTCTTCCACATGAGTAAAATTTTGTCCTTTGAGGACATTTTTCATCTGGGGAAACTAAAAAGTCACTCCGGAGGAGATCAGGTGAATAGTGAAAGTTGGGTATGGGGGTCATGTCATTTTTGTTCTAAAAATGCTGAACACTCCGCACGGTGTGTGTAGGTGTGCTTGTAAAACACCCATCATGAAATGAGCAAAGCATTGAGTCTTCAAAAAAATTCACTGAAGCCGAACGTAGCCTCTCACAACAATGCCACCTGGTGCATCGATCCAGATGGATTCCTAGAACACTCACCTATTGGGGGAAGCCTGTACTACAAGGGGCTCACCCTCCAGAAGATAATTCTGGTTTTTTTTGTGTGCCCTCCTCATATCATTGTGAGAGAAACATCAATCAGTTGCCTCCCGGTTGCTTCTCATACACGCCCCAAATAGGGATAGAACCCATCATCTAGGTATATACCCTGACTGGGTAGCTACTTTTGAGTATTTGAGATGATCTCCAACTAACTGAGTCACATGGCCAAGGTTCATTGTGATTTTAATTTGTATTTCTCTGATGATTAGTGACAATGAGCATCTTTTCATATGTCTCTGGCCACCTGTGTACCCTCTTTGGAGAAGTGTCTATTCAGGTCTTTTGCCCATTTTTTAATTAAATTGTTTTCTTGGTGTTAAGTTGTATAGTTCTTTACAAATTTTGTACATTAATCCCTTATCAGATGTGTCATTGGCAAATATGTTCTTTCATTCAGTGGGTTGTCTTTTCATTTTGTTGATGTTTTCCTTTGCTGTGCAAAAATGTTTTAGTTTTATGTAACCCCACTTGTTTTTCTTTTGTTGCCCTTGCCAGAGGAGAACTATCATAAAAAATGTTGGTATAAAAATATCCAAGCCCTAGCTGGTGTAGCTCAGTGCATTGAGTGCTGGCCTGGGAACTGAAAGGTCACTGGATTGATTCCCAGTTAGGGAACATGCCAGGGTTATGGGCCAGGTCCCCAGTTGGGGGCATGCAAGAAGCAACTGAGAGTTTTTCTCACACATAAGTGTTTCTCTCCCTCTTTCTCCCTCTCTAAAAACTAAATAAAAAAATTTTAAATGTCTGAGACTTTACTGCCTATATTTTCTTCTAGTAGTTTTATGGTTTCAAGACTAACATTTAAGATTGTTATCCATTTTTTTAAATTTATTGATTGAGGAGAGAGAGAGGGAGAGGGAGAGAGCGAGCACTCTCGAGAGAGACATGTCAATTTGCTGTTCTACCCATTTATGCATTCATTGGTTGCTTCTTACATGTGCCCTGACTGGAGATCAAACCTTAAACCTTGGTGTGTTGGGACAACACTCAAACCAATTTAGCTAGCCAGCCAGGGCATGGCTTTAACCCATTTTGAGTTTATTCTTGGGTGTGGTGTAAGAAGGTGGTCTAGTTTTACTTTTTTGCACATATCTGTCCAATTTTCCCAACACCATTTATTGAATAAACTAACTTTATCCCATTGTATGATCCTGTCTTGTGAAATATTAATTGGTGATAAAGGTGTGGGTTTATTTCTGTGTCCTCTAGGCTCTCTATTCTGTCCACTGATCTATATGTTTTATTATGCCAGCACTATGCTGTTTTGATTTCTATGGCCTTGTAGTATAGTTTGATATCAGTGCTTCTTCTAATTTTGTGCTTGTTTCTCAAGAGTGCCATTTAAGGCTGCTATTTCCTTGTTGATTTTGTCTCAAAGATCTTCCCACTAATGTCAATGGGATGTTAAAATCCCCTACTATGACTATATTATTGTCAATCTCTCCCTTTACGCCCATCAAGATTTGCTTCAAAAATGTAGATATGCCTATGTTGAGTGTATAAAAGGGTTTTATCCTCTTGCTGATTTGATCCCTCTATCATTATGTAGTGTCCTCTTTTATATTTTATTATAGTTTTTGTTTAAAAGTCTATTTTGTCTGATATAAGTACTGCTCTCCTGGCTTTTGTGTGTGTGTATTTGTTTGTTTCCATTTGCATGATACCCTTTTCTATCCTTTTACTTTCAGTTTGTGTGTGTCTTATATTGAGGTGGGTCTCTCATAGACAGCTTATACATGGGTCTTGTTTTCTTTTCCATTCAGCTACCCTATGTCTTTTGATTGGAACATTTAAGCCATTTACATTTAAAGTTATTATTAAAAGGTACATACTTATTGCCACTACATTCTTTTAATTATGTTAAAAGAATTGACTGAGAGAATATTCTCTTTTCTTCTTTTTCTTAAAGAAGACTCTTTAACATTTCTCATAATACTGGGTTGGTAGTAACAAACTGTTTTAGCTTTTTTGTCTGGGAAGTTCTTTATTTCTCCTTCAATGTTAAATGATAGCCTTGCTGGGTAAAGTGGTCTTGGTTGAAGGTTCTTGTTTTTCATCACTTTAAATATTTCATGCCAATCCCTTCTGGCCTGCAATGTTTCTGTTGAGAAATCAGCTGACAATCCTATGGGAGCTCCCTTGCAGGTAAATGTCTTTCTCTTCTTGCTTTCAAGATTCTGTTTGTTGTTAACCTTTGCTGTTTTAATTATGATGTGTTGTTACGGGCCTCTTTGTTTTTATCTTGTTTGGGATGCTCTGTGCTTCCTAGACTTGCGTGTCCTTTTCCTTCTCCAGGTTAGGAATATTTTTACCCATTATTTCTTCAAATAGGTTCTCAATCCCTTACTCTCTCTATTTTCCTTCTGGCAGCCCTAAGGTGAAGATGCTGTTACACTTCATGTTTTCCCAAAGGTGACTTAAACTATTCTCATTTTTTTTAATTCTTTTTTTTAGTTTTGCTCCTGTGTTTATGTGTTTTCTTCTACTTTGTCTCCCAAATCACTGATCAGAGATCCATGGCTTTATCCAATCTGTTTATTCCTTCCAGTGTAATCTTCATTTCAGATATTGTATTCTTCATTTCTGACTGGTTCTTTTTTATGGTTTCTGTGTCCTTTTTCATGTTGTTGCTTTTACTAGCTCATTGAGCATCCTTATACACATTTTTTTTTCAACTCAATATCTGATAAATTGTTTGCCTCCATTTCATTTAGCTTTTTCTGGAAACTCCTCCTGTTCTTTCATTTGGGGGATGTTTCTATCTCATTTTTAGCTTCCTCTTATGTTTGTTTCTATGTATTAGATTTGTTGTGACTCCCAATCTTGGTTGGGTGGCCTTATGTAGTAGGTGTCCTGTGGGAAGCAGTGGCCCAGTCTCCTTGATCACCTGGAGCTAGATGCTCCAGGATGTCTTTTGTGTGGGTTATGTGGGCCCTCCTGTTGTACTTGAGTCTTGCTGTTGGCCTATTCATGCATGGGGTCAACCCTCAGGCTGGATGACTGTTGAGTATAAACCCTGACCATAGTGTATGGTTTGCTGTGCAGTTGCTGACCACATGAAGCAGAATTCACCTCAACAGGGTCTCGTGTCTGCTGAGATCTTCCTTTGGATGTGCTGCTTGTGAAGCTAATTACATCCTCCTTTGATGTTGTCTGAAGCTGGACACTGGATGTGTTTGTTCTGGGGTCTCTTCAGAAGGACTCTGGTGCAGTGCAATGTAAGATGCTGCCTGTGACTGGCCCTGGGAAATGTGTTTGGAGCTACAGAGCAATTCATATTTTATGGCTGCCTCTGCTGGGTCTGGGTGTGCGCAGGAAGGATCAAGCTGCACACCAAGGCTGACTTTTACCAGCACCAGGCCCAGGGGAAGGACAGCAAAAGTCCTTAGGAACCCCAAGGTCTGCCTCCAATTGTCTCCACCTGCCAGCAATTTTTGCAATGGAGAAGATATGAGCTAGATGCTAACATTCTCAGTGAATACAGGAGGTGTGACCAGATAGATAAACACATAAACTTTGTTGGGAGTTGTAATGTGCTTCCTATGTGTCCTAAACTCTTCAGGCTTATCATAGTGTCCTTCACTTCCAAAACATGTTTGACTGACTCAATCTAAATCCTACCCCAGTGATGTTCCAGATCCTCTTCGGAATCATTCTCTTGGTTCAAAAAATCACCTGTTCTGAAACTGCATCAAGTTACCTCAGTCAATTCAATACTGTGGGACACAAAAGAAGCTGCTGAGTTAACTCTATGTGGTCAGGTTAACTAGAGCACTAAAAATAATGCATCTACAGGCATAGCAATACTTTCATAAGGAAAATTTAACAAAGATGATCTATAGTAGAATATATAAAAAAAGCAATCATTTTTATTGAAGAGCATAGGTAGGTTGTGTTGAATTTATTAAATACACTTGTTATAATCTAAGACACTTAAGTCTTTTTTTATGATCAAGAGGGATGTCTATCAATGCGGTAATATGGCATAGCTAGTTATGTTGGCTATTCACAGCTAAAAATATCACACATCACACAAAACAATTTCCAGTAGCACCAGGCTAGTTGCCACCATCATGTCCCACTTTCCTTAAGAGTTGGCAGCTATGAGCTACAAACTGACAGTAATCCTTCCCTGCTAACAATTCATGAGTCAGCACAAGTTCTAGGTCCTCTCATTCCTCCATCTCTATGCCCATGATTACTGTGATACAAAAAGGGGAGAAAGGTTTACTGTTTTGGAAAGGTTGTTAACACCTTGTTTAGGTGAGTAAATGAGGAATCTCTCTCTCACTTAATAATTATAAACTGAAATAAGCCCAGTCCCTCTTTTCTCCTGTCACCAATGCTAATCTCTCTTAATTTTGTTCATTCTTGTTAATATCTACAATTTTATTCCTACTTCTTTTTAAGAACTAGGAAATAGCTGGGAGTCATAGTCTTATTTCTTACTTTTCAATAGGCTATACATTTTTAGTCACTGTTGATTTTGTTAGGTTGTATAGTTATTTGTGTGTAATAGGCTCTTCCACAGCAATACGCAGCAGAAAATTCTTTCTGACAAGCCATAGCAAGTTTAATTGAGTCATGACATATTCCATCATATAGCTTCCAGTGAGGCAAACAGTCCTTTTCCTAAGGTAGCATATGCTTTGCAGTTTCAACATGACTGTATGGTCTCACATGACTGAGGAAATGACCTCCTTCATTTATGAAAAGTTACAGAAAGGTACGGAGTTAGTATCTGATTGAGTTAATTAAATTTTAAACAGGTAAATTTTACCAGGCTTTCTTCCTCCCTAAATTTAGTCAAATCCATTTTTTTAAAAACCTTAGCACTGAATTACAGGTCAATTTAAATATTTTTTAATCTATTATTTAAGCATTTCCTAATGAGAATCCCAAATCAATTCTTTTCCATTTTATGTCAAATGTCACACAGTAAGTACAATAACAGAAACTATTCTATCAACATAGTATTTCTTTGTTTTTATTAAATTTTGAGGTAACTGGTTAATAAATATAAATTCTAGGTGTAAGGAATGTAAATGGGTACAGCCACTATGGAAAACAGTACAAAGCTTCTTTAAAAAATGAAAAATATTAATTACTATATAATCCAGCAATTCCTTTTCTGGGTATTTACTCCCAGAATATGAAAATTAATTAATTTGTAAAAACTTTATTTGATTCACTCCCAGACTCTGCAGCCAGAAGCCATTTCAAATTATGACATTCTTTTTAATGTTTTCAGGACAGATGCTGTTAGGGCTTTCAGAACAAGTAGTAGATTATTAGCAGATATTAGTTAACTTACAAACTTTCATTCCAATATCCTTCAGATACCCATGGGACCTGGAGGATATTATAGCTCCACTGTCAGCCTGAGAGTAGCATCAGTAATGGGCATCGTCCTTACTTCCCTGCACGATGCAGCAATAAGGCAAGGAAAGGGAGACTATAAACCACTGATTTGAACCATATAAATGGGTTGAAAATAAATTGTGCTGTTATATTTGTCCCCAAAGCCAAATTTACCTAGCACACACATAATACAAGTAGCCCACTCATTGCATCAAAGGACTTCCTGGTACCTAATAAAATAGTTGCTATTTGTTCCAATTTTATCTTTGTATTCCAGATGAGTTGTGCATTAGCCTATGCAGATTATCTGATGCTTATCTCCCAAGACAAAGCCTAGTTGGATAAGGGCTTATTAGATTTGTGATTACTTCATTTAGTCATGTAGCAAAAGTTCGGGTCTCTATTATTTTATGCCTACTCTCATTGTATAAAAGGATATTTTTCACAATACTGCTAAGGGGTAACAAGCAATGGTGAGGATAAGGCTATGTGGATATATGTAATTGGATAAAGAACTGTAGACTGCCTTTATTCCAAACCACAGATAATATCTGATGCTTTAAAAATTCAATACAAACCATTTAAATGGATTACATTTAATACTCATAGTCTATTTCTGAAACTAGTGGCTGTTCAGTGTGCTGGTGGCACACAAAGTTAATGTGTTGGTAAAAAGGAAAAAACCTGAATTTCTGTAAAGCTATCTTGAAAGTAACTCAATGCCATAGAAAGTAATATCAATTATTCTTTGCTTTTCCATCGACACTGCAAGGCTACTCCAAATTTTTATTCTTCAGTTCAGCATCTGCAAAAAAAGGAAGGCACAGAATACCCCACTGGGATATTTCTGGGTATGACAATCACAAGAAATAGTTCTTTAGAACACACCCTGAAACATTTCAAAGGTTTTTTACCCCAAATACTGGCTAACGCTGGATGCCCCTGGAATAGAAAACTGAAATGGAAAACTGAGCAAGGGAGAATAAAGGTAAAGCCAGTTATAATCTTGAGGGTTCCTATAACCTATATCCTGTGAGACAGCACAGTACAGGGAGAAGGGCCTGGCCTTTGAAACTACTTTTGTTTTTTTTTTAAGATTTTATTTATCTCTAAAGAGAGGGTAAGGGAGGGAGAAAGAGAGAGAAACATCAATGTGTGAGAGATATATTGATTGGTTGCCTTTTGCATGCCCCCAACTGGGGACCTGGCTCGCAACCCAGGCATGTGCCTTGACTAGGAATTGAACCATCAAGTTTTTGGTTCATGGGCTGGCACTCAATCCACTGACCACACCAGCTAGGGCTGAAGCTAGTTCTTGGATCCACCCGTTATAACTTCAGCAAGCTACAAATAGCACTAAGCTTGGATTTTCTCATTCACAAAAGGTGATTAAAATATTCACTCCTGAAGATGTTTAAAAGATCAAAAAAGGTAACATAAATAATGTAACCAAATATTTAATGCTAAATAAAAGTCAGTTGCTTCATTATAATTATTGTTAATAATATAAACAGATATATACACAAATATTCATATATATAAATATTCATATATATATATATAGTTGCACTTTCTCAGTAATCAAAGGAAGGTCTAATCCAATGGCACACTGAGTACTCAGAATAGGCTTCATGGCCATATGTTGGGAATAATGACATTCAACAAAATGCACTATAAAAATTTGATTTGTAATTACCCTACTCAGAATGAATGCACTTTTTAAACCTATAGTATCTAAAGCCAGGATTTCAAATTAAAAAAAATAATAAACACACGCAAATATCTTTTCCATTATCATTAATCTTTTACATTAACCTAGTATATCTGATTGAGTCTAAGAGATCCCACTTTTCTTTAAACATATTGATTAAATATAAAGAAAAAGTGGTTAATGGAATAGAGGTATAAAACTAAAATTCTTCCTAGGACTTCCCAACTATAGGAACCCAGTTATACATGCTTGCAAAACAAACAAAAAAGTTAATGAGCAAATAGTTCTAGTTTAAGTGTACAGAACATAATAAACAATTCAAAAGGATTCAACTTCAGCAGAATTTTATATAGTCAGAGTTTATTTTTTTAAAGCTGATTTCCAAATAGATATAATCTTTTGAAGTATGTACATACTTTTTCTTAATAGTTGGACTACTATGTTTGGACTCTAAGTGAAGCGATTTCTAGAGAAAACACATGATCCAAACCTGAAACTAAAACCCCAAGTACATATACAGAAATGAGCGCAGTATTCCCAGGATACATGTAAAGCAGGAGAGCCACTTAGCAAATGTATTGGGTTTTGGTCATAGTATAATCCACTCTCATTAGGCAGCTCCCTCTTGTATATTAATATGTGACATCACACTCTCATATAACATTTCATAGCCGAGTGAAATAAAAAGCTCCTCCAGATTGCAACTGTAAGATAATCAGATTCTGTAATGCTCATTATAACTGCAATTATGTAACAAAACTCCAAAAATAGTTCAGTTATTGCAGTTATTAATCATTCTGGTTTTGTTTCAAGTACTTGCTTTATAGTCTGCTGGATAGACTCCATTATTCTACAAGCTGAATGTCGACAGTCAAACATGTGCATGTGAATCTGCTGTTCTAATGGCCTTTCAGCATAATTTACCCTTTCAGTTTGTTGTTGTGTATGCAAAAAAGTAGAGAAATAAAGCTGGTGTCATAAGAGTCACCGACCTTTGCAGTAAACAGAAGGTGGTCCTTAACAAAAAACAACTTAGCAAATAAGAAACTTTTTTGCTAGAACCAGAAATAGTGCTGCTTAAGAAGTTAGTCTCAGAATACCAATCATTTCTTACAGAAAAAGGTGGAGGAAAACTCTTAAAAAAATCTATATATTTATAAGGAGAAAAATTATAAGAGGGCCAGCAAATGTGCATTTTTAAAGGTTCAAAGTACCAACCTCACGGATAGAATGTATTTCTAAACATTTTGTGCATAAAAGCAGGTAGACTAATTTAACTACAAAATGCCAAGTAAAAGACAGCAGATTTATTATACAGAATAAACACCATATGTACCACCTTAAATCATGGTTATAGATGTACTTCTATAAAAACATACACCTGGAAAATTCTCAAGCCTAATCTCTGAGATGCCAGAGAATTAACTAAATAGGATTCCAAAACAGACCCAGAGATAGCAACTCCATAATTATTTAAACATTAACTTGTAGAGAGACCAGAAAAATAAATAATAATATATTGACATGGTTTACAAAATTCACATCACTAATTTCATAGAGTCCATGATTTTTTCAATTTGGCTACATACATTGGGCCCCAGGCTTTGCCCTTTTCTGGAATCACCAAGAGCCCACATTCTTGGCCAGTGGGAGCAAATGTGAAGTCTTGGGAGCAAGTCCTTGCCATTTCTTTAATGTCCACAGGCATGATGTTACTGTAGGAATTTAAAATTTCACTGATCACATCTTGATTTTCTGCCTTAGAAAGCGTGCATGTAGAGTACACAAGTAACCCTCCAGGGCGTAATGCCTTAATCGCAGACCTGCATGTAATCAGGAAAACACGTTAGATTGGTTAGGTACGTGAAAAGGAAACTGTGGGGTCTGAGGTCAAGGAAACCTACGTTCAGGAAACCAAACTTATGGTGATTCAGACTGTAATAACTTTGGATGTTTTCTAGCCTTACAACTATTTCTTTTTAATGTATCTGTGTGTGGCTAGGAAAATGGTAATCAAATCAATGAACATGAGAAAGACAGACAGTGTCTTTGACTGGTTTGCTGTTTTGTTCTTTTGAGGGCAGTAGGATCAGGGTAGAATATGAAATAATGGGTTTGTCTCTGACTACACTGAGTGGTAAGCATGGATAGGTGGAGTGGAGCAGCTGGACTTCAGGAGAGGGTTAG
Organism: Trachops cirrhosus; assembly: GCA_028533065.1. Taxonomy (NCBI): domain Eukaryota; kingdom Metazoa; phylum Chordata; class Mammalia; order Chiroptera; family Phyllostomidae; genus Trachops; species Trachops cirrhosus. The sequence goes on from CM052539.1 coordinate 123,114,459, forward strand.
GGCACAGGCATAGTTGAAGTCATGTGAACAAGTAGGATTTCCCACTTATTCCTAAAAAAGTGGACTATAGGCAGACACTCAGAGAATGCCTGTTTTAAAAGGAGGCAGAAATTAGAAAAGAAGTTAAGACTTCACCAGATGAAAGTGTAGCTTATGGGAAGAAAGTTTGTGTGTGTGTGTGTGTGTGTGTGTGTGTGTGTTTGAAGGGAAGACCTACACATATTTTACAAATGCAGTTGCAGCAGAGGAGCAGTCTCAGGCTTCAGAGTACAAATGGAGAAGTTAGCCTTTGAACAGATGGGGTTCAGCACTTCATGGGAAATAGGATGGGAGCATGAACATGGAACCAGGATGTTTTAAGGTAAATGAAGGTTCAGGATAAACAGCCTTGATAAGAAGAGTGGAGTGGGAAGCACGGTCATCTACCGAAACATAAAGCTACGAAAGTTTTAGTCCAGCTGCTGTGGTGCAACTTCAGAGCAATTACTAATCAATATCTTAAATACATGAAAAAAGAAATCATGTTCCAGAACCTTTACTGGGTTTAAGAGTACAGTGAGCCCCATGTCTCATGTTTATATTTAAACAACAAGAGCACATCCCAGTAACAGAAGTCTATAAATAAAGATATACATAGCAAAAGGTTATTTACAGATGTGATTAAATTAAGGCTCTTGAGATGGAAAGATCATTCTGGATTATCTGAGTGGGCCTAATGTAATTACAAAGATCCTTACAAGTGGAAAAGGGAAGCAGGAGAATCAGAGAAAGAAAGGTGATGACTGATGCTAAGGCTGGAATGACAGGATTGCTGGCCAAAGGCCAAGGAATGTGAGCTGCTTCTAGAAGATAGAAAAGGTAAGGAAATGATTTCGGGCTGCTATAACAAACATACCATAAACTGGGTGATTTAAACCATAAACATGCATTTCTCGCAGTTCTGGAGATTGGGAAGTCCAAGATCAAGGCACTGGCAGGTTTGGCATCTGATGAAGACCTGCTTCTAGGTTCACAAATGGCCACTGTGCCCTCACATGGCAAAAGGGCAAGGGAAGTCATTGTAGTCTTTTTTATAAGGGCACTAATCCCACGCATGAGGGCTCCACCTTCGTTACCTAATCACCCCTGAAATCTCTATTACCTAACACCATCACCTTTGGAATTAGTAGTTCCACATATAAATTTTGGGCCTGGGGGTGGGTGTGAGGGGCACAAGCACTCAGCCTACAGCACTCCCCTAGAGCTTCCTGAAGTAACTGTAGCTCTGCCAGCACCTTGATTTTAAGCTATGACTTCTAGAAGAATAAGATTGTGGTAATTTGTTATAGCAGCAATAAGAAACAAATGCACACTCGGTGATGGTATTTATTTTTTTAATAATGATATACTAAGGCATCAGTAGATTTTGCTAAAACTGTATGTTACAACTGTACTCATTTTGGATCATTTTGTACTGACTACAGTAATGGATAAAGTATTTTCTTTTAAAAAGTTAGATTACTCTGCAAGACATATATGTAGATTATCTGTAAAGTTATAGCATTTGGTCCTAGTTCTACAATTAGCCAAGCCAATGCCTAGTCAAGTAAGCATAATTCTTTCTCATTACAGTTGTACAAAAGTACATAGAAGCCTTATCATTTACAAACAGTACATTTCTGGCTTGATGCAAATTTAAATTAATTTCTACAATGTTGCCAATGTTGGCTGATTCTTCTGCTTTGTTTTCATTACAACGTTCATAACTTATCTTTCTAAAATTAGGTTGGTGTAACTTAACTGTTCTCATTAATTTCTAAACAAGGAAATTGTTTAGAAAGGCTTTGTTACAAATTGGATTAATCTCAACACCCTAGGGCAAAATGTTAGGGATTCCTGTCAAATGGTTTGTTGCTGTTTTGCTGCTGATGGCTGTTCTTTAAGTACCATTTCTATCCTTTGGCTTGTTGTAGTGGGAGATTTTAAAAATGCCATAATTTGTATTTAAAGATCAGGGAAAACAGGCAATGAGAGAAAGAAAAAAAAAACCTCACTCCCAGGGTTCATAAAGCCAAGACCTTTCTATGCTAAACATTATTTTATGTCATAAAAGGCATTTTTTTCTCATAAATTGAACCAGTCCAATATTGAGGTTCTTGCTGGTTTTAGAGAAAGTTTAACTCTATTTCTATATTAGCATTTACCAATACATATAAGAGTTTCTTTGCTTTTGACACAAAAACGGCTCTAGGTGCTCAATTTTAATTAAGGCTGGAGTATTTAACAACTCTGTAATCAAATTAGTTCAATGATTTAAAAACCAATACTTCTGGTACTGGTATTCCATTAAAAATCAAAAGATAAATTTATTATGTGTTTTACAATATACTAAATGAAAATTAGCACGTGTTTAAAATATATGGACATAAATGTATAGTACTCTGGCCACTAGAGTAGGGCCTAGGATAAATCATCTGCTTCCATAACAATTCACAAGTTTTAAAACAGTCCATCAGAATCTAATAACTACTGTTATAGGTTTCATTCAAATCATAAAAGGACTATATATGTATTTGCAAGACAGTAAGGTGTGAGAAAGGTTGTACTGCTTCAGGAGAAAAATGGTAAGAATTCAAGAAAGATACTGCTTAGTAGTTCTTAACAAGCCCGGTAATAAATTTTAAATTCTGGAGGATGAAAAAAAACATTTAGAAGTTAGAGAGACTTGAGTAGCACCTAATACCCTGGTATAACTGTGGTAATGACCACATAGAAAGATAAGGCAGGATTAGAAAAGAAAAACAAGACTTGTTGGAGCTGGGTTCTAACAAAAGGCAAAAGGTTCTCTATGCTTATGTAAATTTCTGTGCTATGCAAAGTTATTCTTTCTTTTCTCACCTGAGAAAATGTTTATTGCTTTTTAGAGAGAGGATGGGAGAGACAAAAAGAAACACTGATGCGAAAGAGAAACGTCAATTGGTTGCTTCCCATATGTGCTGACTGGGGATCGGACCCGCAACCTTTTGGTATACAGCATGATACTTCAACCACTGTGCCACCTGGCCAGGGCAAAGTTATTTATTTAATTTTTAAAAAATAAGATGAAGGAAAACCATACAACCACGCAGCATCCATTTTGGCATAATGATATACTCTGCTAATCTCCAAATTAGCTGTGTCTTTCGACTTCATTTGTGGCTCAACAAGACCCTGAGTAATGGGTTATTATTTACCTGTGCTACAGCACTAGGTAGCATGAAATTAGTCAAAAATCAAATTGTATTATGACTGGCAAGCATTCTCTACCACTGAACTGTAACTGATGCTAAAAAACAGGTTCACAGAGCTTTCTAATCATACCACTAGAGAGCAGAGAAAGATGTTATGAGTAACTACAGCAGATGAAGCAAAAGTATTATTCTGATCAGATTAGGTACAAGGCAAACCTAAAACTTTAAATTGAAATGAGAACTAGTAGACATTATTTTGGGTTTTATATATTATTCAATACACAATGTCCAACTATAATGTAGAGCTGCGGAAGTATTTCTAAAGGAAGCAGACTTGGCACATAATAAGATCCTTCTATCATTTTCCTGAAACATATATATTCCCCTCAGAAGCCTCCTACCTAAATGCTGATTAAGCTTTTAGATCTTCTTGAAGTAAGATTCTATCTCACAACACTGTTGTAGGAAATAAAGCTGACCTTGATTATAATATAGCATAAAATAGAATGGGAAATGCTTTTACCCAAAGTACTCCTAACAGAGAAAGAATAATGACTTTTTTTTTTTTTGCCACAGAATGTATGCCAGATACCCTATTGCTTTATGGCAGAGGTTGGCTGGACAAAATTCTCCAAATCTTTAATTGTCTTTCAGTGTATTATGGAGTAGGAGGAAATACATTCTGTGTTTGAACCACCTAGTTATAAAGCAGCTAAAAACAGATCAAAATATATTCTAAAAAATAAAGCTATTAAATAGAATATAATGTTAAGGTAAAATTTCCCTATTTACAAACAGAAAACTTACTGATTTTTGGCAGTTCAGAGTGTACCTGAATGGTACTTTATGTCTACTATGTCTTATAAGACTATTGTGAAACCCAAAAAGCTCCACAACTTACAGTTTTTTCTTAAGTTTGTGGAAGACTCGTTTGGCCTCAAAATCTGACCTACATTGATATAAAGCTATTCATGGTCAATATTTAACCCCTGTGGTATAACTTACTCATATGTTTTGTTGAAAACATATTGTTTGATTACAGGGTGCTACCCCAGATACTACTGGGTGAGGTAATTTACCAAGTATGTATATTACCTTTTAAAAAACACAAAAAGCCCTGGCCAGTGTGATTAAGTTGGTTTGGAGCATCACCCTATCAAATAAAAGGTCAAGGGCATGTGCCTAGGTTGTGGGTTCAGTCTCCGGTTAGGGCACATTACCAGGCAACTGATGTTTCTTTCTTGCACCAATGTTTCTCTCCCTCTCTCTCTCCCTTCCCCTTTTTCTAAAATTAATAAGCATGTCCTTGGGTGAGGATAAAATAAATAAATCCAAACACAAAGATGGAATCCTGATACACGTCTGGCCTCCAAGGTTTTGAATAATATTTTGTACTTGTATTTTAGATTCAAATGAGTTGTAAATATCTTCTGTACTATATCGACATGAAGAATTAGCCCCATCGTTATCTGATGAAAGCTTAATTGCTTTTTAAAAGTAAATGACGTAAATACTAACTTAAAAAGCATCAGACAGGCAACTCTGCAGTCTATGTGAAGGAGTTCATCATCAGTGTTTCCATATTCTAACACAAAGAAAGAAGGAAAACTGGATTGTTTTGTGTTCTCCCAACACACCAAGGCTTCCTTAGCACTACCCCGTGCGCCCCTGGCAAAAAGGGTGTTTTAATTCGTATGTTTGTTATTTTTAAAAGAACACTGTACAAACAATAATAAAGCCACTTTCTCAGGAGTTCATTTTGTCACTTTGTTCAGTGCTTTTCACTGAATTTCTCCATCCTTGAAAGATCTGTTTAGAGAAAAATAGAGAATCAAGTCCCAAGAGTCATTTAAGATACTGGCTTAGAAACAAGATGAGAAAGTATTGCTTTCCCAGCACAAGAAGAGAGACCACTTTTATATTTCCAGACTAGTCCATATAGCTTTCCAACTATCAGTTAGTAAAGTATGATGACTCAGGAAAATAAAAGAAAAATAATTACCCAATTTTAACATCTTGAAGAAGAAAAAGTATTATCTTAATGAAAGAGTAAGTTCCATGACCTTGAAAAACTAAACAAACTAAAAACTAAAACATCTTGGAGCCCCAACAGCTATCAAAGTCCCAAAAGGAGGGAATTTCAAACTTAACGATAATTGAAAACATGATGTAGGAGGGTGTCCTGTTGTTTCTATGGCAAATCTCTGAATCTCAGAGAACGTTATATGTATAAATAGCTATTAAAACAACCTAACACATTTTTAAAATATAAATTCCATTTTTCTGTTCTATTCTTCAGGTCCTTGATTAGAAATTTGGCATTCAGTTGGAAGGGTCAGTGTTAATTATATCACTAAATTTAACTCTTTTCTTCCTTTAAAAAGACTGAGCCCAAATTGCAGAAGGAAACAATCATCACAGCAATAGTGCCATCTTTTGTCCAAAGCAGAAAGTAATTTCCCCCCCTTTTCATTATTCCTCATGATTCAACATCAGGAAATATGTAACTTCTTTTTATGTCTTCCTTGTAACATGTTTCAAGCTACAATCATGTTCTCTCCTGCAATTCTCGAAACAGAAGCAATCATAGATGTACATACTCTTGAACAATTAAGATTACAGCTAAACATTATCATGATTAATACATTTATTCCTCACCTTTCTTCCTGTCCCTTTCACTACTATTAAAGCATCAAGGCAACAGCTATCATTCTTTCAGGTGTAAATATGGGGAAGCAATCAAGAGAAATAGATTTAAAGATCCTGTATTGCCATAATACTAGCAAGTCTGTCCCCCTCGTTTTAGAAACTCTAGCATTAAACATTTTTTTAAAAACCAAGTAAAATTGTAGTAATTTAAAAAATTTAAAATCACAGGACCATTGATTCTGCAATTGGTTCCTTGTATCATTTAGTATTCAATTAATATCTCAGAGATTCTATATAAGATTACTTTATAGGGTCACTTACAACTTATGTAGAAAACAGTTATATAATTAATAGTGTGAAAAAATGTATATAATCTACTGGCAGTCTTTGTATCTTACTGCTCAAATGGCAATTTTAACTAAATCCAAAACTGAAAAGGCAATATGTTTCCAAAGGACACTACACACACAGTACGTATTCCTCCATGAGGGATTCTTATTTTTTTATAGAGTAAAATATAATAGAATATTATATTTCTGAATCAATGGGAATGTGGATTTGGTCCAGGAATCAAATGAGATGCTGATCCTATGTTAACCAGTGAAGGACAAGTGATCAGCCTAATTAATCATATTACCTTATGTTTATTTGATGCTTAATTTAAAGAGAGCTTCACACATGGAGCCTTAATAAAACTTTACGGGGTGCACAGGGTAAATAGTCTGACCAATTTATCAAAAGGAGAGTCACAAAGACTTGGTGACTTGCCTGAAGTTACACAACCAATTAATGAAGCACAAAGACTGCCACCCTAATCTGAAGCTTTTCAGGGACTGCAAGCTTCACCAGTGCTACATGCCCTGAAGCAAATATTACCACTGCTAAAATAAGTATGGAATCTGGGGCAGTAAAACAGAGAAAGCCTCATGCACACATTTTATCGTCCCAACTGTCCCAAATACTCACTGAAGGCAAAGAATAACTACTTTTAAACACATTTAACGCACAAAAAACTAAGATATAACAGGTCTGAAAATATGACCTGAGAGTTTTGGCTACCTGCTTCTTTTACAGAGCATACAACCTTCACCTATTAAAGTGCTATTACACAGAATTTATGATAAAATAAATGAAAGCAAATACCTCACACTGAGACATAAGTTGAACCTCTTCATCACAGACTGACATCTAAATCATAGTTTTAAAGGATTTTAACAAATTACTCAAGTTAGAAATTCAAAGGTAGTTACTTCACTAAAATTCCAAATAATTTGGAGTAATTTGGTAATTATTCCAAATAACATGGTAGTTCATTTACCCAAATTTTGTTTCCACAACTCTAAAAGGTAGATTAAAGTGTTTTCCTCAGAAGCTTGTTGATAAAATGAGTACATTACCAGTCTAAATTGAATGGCTTATTTTGCAGCCCTCATCTTACTCTACTATTAGATCCTGTCACTCACCCTCAGCTTCAAAGCACTTCGTATCACTTGGGCTTCCTGGATGTGACTCTTTGTGTTCATCTCCCACTTCGCTGAAGTTCTCTTCTGGCCTCCTTCCGTACCTTCCCAATTCTTCCTATCCCTTAAATATCAGTCTCCCTAGAAGAACTTGATCCTTGCTTTCTCTTTTGCTAATGTTAGATGTCTTACATGTTATTTCAAACATTTCAATCTTTCCATTAAGTTTTGAGACATGAATTATCATTTTCACTTTGCAGATAAGAAAACCAAGGTATGAGAGTTAAGCAACTTGCACAAGTCCACTCAATTAGTAAATGTAGTAAATGTCCAAAACAGGATCCAAATCCTGACACTAGAGGTGCAAGTTGTGTGCTCTTAACCAGTGATCCTTGACATGTTCTTTTCCTTCCCACTCTAGAGCCAATCAATCACTAAGTTATACTAATTCTCCATTGAAAATACCCTCAAATCTGACCATGTCTCTATTCCCTTTCCATTCACTTAGTTGAGGCCTTTGTCATCTACTTCTTGACCACTGTAAAATCTTTCCAATTGTTTTTTTAATTTTAATTGTTGTTCAAGTACAGTTTTCTGCCTTTTACTCCCATTCTAGCCCACCCCCTCATCAAATTGGTTTTCTTGCGAAAGGATTTTCTTGTTAATTTTCTCTGCATCCCCAGCTGTTCTCTGATCAGGGGATTTCCAACTTGTGACAAATATTGGGTTAACAAAATAATTCATTTGTTTTTTTCCATAAGGTGACTCTAATAGTGCTTAGTTGTTTTTAAACTTCATTCAAAACAATTTTTAGATTGTATTGTGACACTGTCATATCAGCATTTCTTTTTAAAAAACATCAAAGCTGGTTAATTTTTGTGTAAGCATTTTAATATTGAAGATGGAAGAAAATGCTCAACATTTTTGGCATTTTATGCTTTATTATTTAAAAAAAGGTAAAAACACAATGAATATGCAAGAAAAGATCTGTGCAGTGTACAGAGAAGAAGATGTGACTGATTGAATGTGTCAAAAGTGGTTTGTGACGTTTTGTGCTGGAGATTTCTCACTGGATGGTGCTCCACAGTCGGGTAGACCAGTTGATAGCAATTAAATCCAGACATTAATTGAGAATAATCACCATTATACCACATGGGAGATAGCCAACATACTCAAAATATACAAATCAATAAAGTTGTTGGTGAAGATGAAAAATGTGTCTTTTAACTTACAGAAAAAAACATGTACTTTTTGACCAACACAATACTTCTAATTGTTCCTCAATAGCTGTCCTCGTTTTCTTCAGTAGTAATGGGATTTTTAACTGGGGACAGATTAAGCTAATTTCCTAAACTGCCTTTCACTAAAGGTAGTAATATGACTAAGTCAGATTCATGAGATGTGAGTGAAAGTAATGTGAATTATGATTTTTTGCTCCTTCCTACAAGTTGAAATGCAGATTAAATAGCAAGAGCTGGCATAGCAACCCTGTACTATAAGGTGGAAGATAGATGGGGCCTCAATCCCTGATGGTTGTGGAGTCTGGCAATCAACTGATTGCCAGAAGGACCTTGGAAAGCCTACTCAGACTTTCACTTAACAAATACTACAGGCTAGAAAGCCCGTGACTACAATTTAATGTGTCAACCTGGCTGCACTACCGTGCCCAGATATTTGATTAAACATTATTCTGGATGTTTCTGTGAGGATATTTTCAGCTATAATTGACACTTAAATTGGTGGACTTTGAGGAAAGCTGACTGCCCTCCACCATGTGAGTAGGCCTGATCCAGTCAGCTGAAGGCCTAAAAAGAACAAAAGACTGACCTCCTTTGAACAGGACGGAATTTGGTCAGCAGATAGCTTTTGGCCTTGACCCACAATATCTGATCTTTTCTGGATCTCCAGGCTGCTGACCCATCCTGCAGATTTTGAACTTGCCAGCCTCCATAACCATGTGAATCAATTCCTTTAAAAAAATCCCTTTACACACACACACAACTCACCCTTTGGATTGTTTCTCTGGAGAACCCTAATATAGCCCGTAACCCTTACTATGCCATTGAAAAACACTTAATAAAATCACTGTTTATAATCTTGAAAGACAGATCACATGCTAAACAAAACTTAGATAACTTTAGGATGACTAGAAGAAAATCTCAAAATATTAGTATGTGTTAAGGAGAGAAGACTCAGTAAAGATCTTGAGAATCTAGAAGCAGAGATGGAAAGAATACAGGTCTGCTAAAGAAGGCTCTCTGCCTGTGAATTATAATCTAAATTGATTAAAAACTTCATAATTTGGGCCTTGAAAGGTTGGAAAAATCAACAGATTCTGTGTCCCACAGTGAAGTAGTGATAAAAAGGTATCCCTGAAGAGCTGGCTCTTACAGAGATAAGGCAGTGTCCTCAAGCCTCACTCAAGCACTTCTGAATAAATGTTCTTGTGTGGGCAACAGGATTCAGTCCAAAAGCAAAGATGTTGCTTTCATACCTCACCTAATAAAATGAAACAAACTTCTGATACACACAACAGGAATAAGCTTAAAATACATTATGCTGAGGGAAAAGTCCCATATTAAAAAAAAGAGTACATGTCTGATTACACTTTATGTAGTTAGAGAATGGACAAAGTTAATCTATAGCGGAAGAAATCAGAACAGTGGCTGCCTCTGGTGAGTGGTGTGAATGGATTCTGAAGGAGCACTAGGAATCTTTCTTGGGTGATTAAAATGTTCTATACTGGATAGGGTTGTGGGTTACACAACCCTGTATGTCAAAATTCCTTGAAACAAACATGCAGCATGGTATACCCATGCTGTTACAGATCCACTGGCTCAACTTGTGGGTGGGGTGGGGTCAGCTCCTCCAGCAACCACAGGATCTTCCCTCGACTTCTCTGAATCCTGCACCAGGGCCCTATGCAGGTCCATGACAAAATGCCCTGGGCTTCTGCAGATCACGCAGGTCATTAAAGCCTTGGCGGTGGTAAAGAGACTAACCTATGCAGGTTTTGGTGATAGTGCAGGGACCAAAGTTTTGCCACCTTAAAGCTGCCTTTTTGGGATATTGATTTTAAGCTGTTTCTTAATAAACAGCTTAAGGTCATAAAGGTCTCATAAAGAACCTTTGACCCTCCCCACTTTCCATCCCAGAGATTCAGATAGAGAAACCTGCTTTGGGAAGGGAAACTTGGCATAATAACCTTAAGAAACTTCACCCTTACAGGAAGACTCCAAGCCTGTTAGTAGATACCCCGTGTCCTATTATTTCTGAGTTGCCTAGGAAGAATTTTCTTCCCATGAATTGTTCCGCTCTTCCTCAACTTCCTGTAAATCATCCATTATCACTTATAATATTTCATGCCCTGCTCCTGACTTTTCTCCTTTGTCCAAAAATGTCTTACACAAAAAAAGTATTAACATATAGGAGGTCTGTCCAGAAAAAGTCCAGCCTCTGTTAATGATGGTTTGCATGACATCAATGTAACCTGGCAGCCATGGAGAGTGGACTGTAATACACATGTGTGGACAATGATGTCTTCACTGTACCAGTCAGTGGGGGTGACAGACGCTGTTGAGTGAGCATGTGTACTGTGCGGCTGTCACAATCAAAATTACGGAGTAGAGCAATGAATTTGCATCAAATTTTACGTTAACCTTGAACATTCCTCCACAGAAACTATTCAGATGATACAAAAGGCTTTCAGGGACAATGCAATGAGTTCAGCACAAATAAAAGAGTGGCACAAATGCTTCAAAGATGGTTGAGAATCTCTTGAAAGTGATCCATGTGCTAGAAGGCCTGCAACAAGCAGAACACCGGAGAATGTTGAACATATACAAGCTGCAATGAACAAAGATCACAGACTGACAGTGCAATAACTAGAAGCTTATCTGGGGATTCCAAAAATTACTGCCCAAGATTTTGATGCAAGACCTTGGCATGAAACATGTGGTAAAGCTCATTGCATGGCTTCTGCTACCAGAGCAGAAGGGACATCATACTGCAGTTCTGATGACTTGATTCAAACCACTATCAATGAACCAGATTTCCTCAAGGTCACAACCAGAGATAAATGGTGGGTCTACGGCTATGATCTGGAAATGAAGGCCCAGTCATCCAATGGAAGTTGCCTGGTTTTCCATGCCCAAAGAAGGTATAGCAAAGCTGCTGCAAGACCATGTTAACTATGTTTTTTGATTGGGAAGGTGTGTTGTCCATCATGAGTACACACCTCCAGGCCAAACCATTAAAAAGGAGTGTTACATGCAAAAAAATGAAACTCGAACACCAACTTACACCATACACAAAAATAAATTCAAGGTGGATAAAAGACTTAAATATAAACCATGACACCATTGAAGTCCTAGAGGAGAACATAGGCAGGAAAATCTCAGATACTGCATGCAGAAACATTTTTACTGACACATCCCCTAGAGCAAGGGACATAAAGGAAAGAATAAACAAATGGGATCTCATCAAAATAAAAAGCTTCTGCATGGCTGAAGAAAACAGTATTAAAATAAAAAGAAAAACAACTGTATGAGAAAACATATTTGCCAATGATACTTCAGGCAAGGGATTAATCTCCAAAATATATAATGAACTTGCACAACTCCACTCGAAGAAGACAAGCAACCCAATCAAAAAATGGGCAAAGGACTTGAATAGGCATTTCTCCAAGGAGGTCATGCAGAGGATCCAGAAACACATGAAAAGATGCTCAATATCACTAGCCATCAGAGAGATGCAAATTAAAACCACAATGAGATACCACCTCACACCAGTCAGAATGGCCATCATAAATAAAACAACAGACAACAAGTGTTGGAGAGGTTGTGGAGAAAAAGGGACCCTAGT
>CM052539.1:123127139-123206239 GCA_028533065.1 Trachops cirrhosus
AAATAAAACAACAGACAACAAGTGTTGGAGAGGTTGTGGAGAAAAAGGGACCCTAGTGCACTGTTGGTGGGATTGCAGATTGGTATGACCACTGTGGAAAACAGTATGGAACTTCCTCAGAAAACTAAAAATGGATCTGCCTTTTGATCCAGCAATCCCACTGAAATACCAATCCAAAAGAACCTATGCACCCCAATGTTCATAGCAGCACAATTTGCAATAGCTAAGTGCTGGAAGCAACCTAGGTGCCCATCAGTAAGTGAATGGATCAAAAAACTAGGGTACATTTACACAATGGAATTCTATGCAGCAGAAAGAAAGAAGGAGCTCCTATCCTTTCCAACAGCATGGATGGAGCTGGAAAGCGTTATGCTAAGTGAAATAAGCCAGGTGGTGAGGGACAAATACCATATGATCTCACCTTTAACAGGAACCTAAACAACAAAACAAAGAAACAAGCAAAATATAGCCGAAGACACTGAAATAGAGGACAGGCTGACAGTGACCAGAGGGGAGAGGGGAGGGAATTTCAGGGGAATTCCAGGGGAGAATGGGAAGGGTTTACAGGCACAAATATAAAGGACATATGGACAAAAAGTAGGGGGTTGGAAATGGGAGGAAGGAGGGGAGGGATGGGTGAGTAGGCTGGAATGGGAGTAAAGGATAGAAACTGTACTTGAAAAATTATTAAAAAAATAATAAGAAGAAAAAATAAACTAAAAAATTTTTTTAAAAAAATAATTACATTATATATTTTTTAATTTATTTTGTAAATTATAAAAAGTTAATCAAATTAAACTTTATTCATGCCCTCTTAAAAAAAAGATAGTTTAGGTAAGAAAGGTGTAGGGCAGAAGCGATGCAACAACCCAAGAGATAGAAGGGAAAGTTAATGAGAATCTTCAAAATATCTTAGGATTATAGCATATGAAAGGCTGACTTTGGAGGCATACAGTGTGCCAATATGAAATATTTAGAAGAATCCTCTGGTAGACACTACCAAGAATCACCATAATGAGTTGATACATCATCTGATACAAGATGACAACCACCTATTAGTATTGGTTGTAATGATTAGGTAATGACAGATGTTTTTAGCTGTGTATCAATCAGAAGTAGGAAGTAAAGCACACTGTCAGCAGTACACAGAACCTGTCACTTGTTCTCCTTCCACATGTAAGAAGTAATGAGTGATAACACATTATTTAACTATATTTTAAATATTCCAGAGAATTTGTATTCAGCTTTAAACAATAGGGATTACTTGGGAGTAGAGTATATGTAGAAATCTTTTTTGAAACCAGGGCAGTCCCAAAAGGTTTCTGTTATGAAGGAAACCTAGAATCTTTAGGTGGTCACACCCTTCTGGAAAATTCTTAGCGGGGAGATAGGTGCTAACAATTTACTATTACTTCCTAGGAGGCTGATTTATCCAGAACAATGTGTTCATTGCAAAAAAAAAAAAAAAAGCATTCTGATCCAAAGCTACATTATGGTTCAAATTCTGGTGAAAGAACAGGGTGATGAACCCTAGGCTTGGGATGGTCCCAGTAAGAAAACAATTTTAAACCACAGTAAAATCATTTGTGTCCTTTACAAGGCAATCCACGGTAATACTGTATTTTACTGACAAGGCAGGGGCAGAAGTAATGTTACAGCATGAGAGCTGAAAGGGAAGAGATTGAGAATTTTCTGGGTGCAGACTTTAGAGGAATAATTACTGACACAAACATAGGAAACCCTCCACTTGGGGGCTTCCCTTTGTCATGTTTTGTCATGCCTGTTTAAATTACACTAGAAACCAAAATAAATGTTTGTGTTAATAGTCCTTACCTTAAAAGTTCTATCTGTAGAACAGGCAACTTCCACCTTTGGCTAATCCTATAGGCTGCTTTCTGAGAATCAGAAGAGAACAACCAACTTCGATCATTTGAACATGGGGCATCAACTAACACCTGGAGAGAATCAGGACACAAAATGCAAATATGAGGTGAAAATACAGCCTCAGACACAAAGTATATATGGAAGCTATGTAAAACACAACCAAAAATAGCAAAGATATTTCTTTTAAAGCCAAAATACACCATGGTAAGTTCTTCTTTCTGACATTTCTTTACTAATATTTTTTAGCAAAATTTACTGTGCACTTTCAGTGTTTGAATTTGGTGGTGGGGGTTGGGGAGTGGGAATGAAAGGGCTAAAAGTCTACTAATATCTAATAATATTTCATATTCTTGACAACTGTAGCAAAGCATTTTGCAAAAGTGACTCATTTTAAACAGATACTATTACATTTCTGAATTGTCAGCATATATTTTTAAGAACTAGTATTTCAATTTCAGTCTCCGAAATGTTCTTTTTCTTCAACTATCATACTCTGATATGAAACGTTACTGAATTAGAGCAATACAATGCACATGTTTGTATACTGACCCAAATAATATGTGATCTTTTCCTAAGTATCTTTGAGGTACGTGGAAATAAAATAATTCTATAATCTCCAATCCCAATGTTGCTGCTTCCTTTGACCATGGTGACCAGCAAAACTGCTTCCACGTTCACTTTATCAAAATTTCCCAGAGTAATGAAAAACTGTTAACAGGCTCTGTCTGGAGGCAGATGGAAAACAACAAAAAAGCAACATAACAGAGGTATCATTGGGAGTCCATCAGTTTGTCACAATGTAATATAAGTACCTTGTCAAATGTTTCAGGCTGGGCATCTCCCATTTCTCTGCCATCCATTTCAGACACTTTAATTACATTTATCAAAGGCCGTGGAATAAAAGATTGCAATGTCTGCCTCAGCCACCTCAATCTCAGACTATCATATTCATTACAATGAAGGTAACCTAAAGATAAAGAATTAAAAAGTTTTAAAATTAATACAATAGAACTGTTAAATTTCTACTTTTGATTGAATACATTTCAAAAAGAAATATAATTATGTAAACATAGCTTGGAGGTAAATATTATTCTTATCCTTAAAAAATATAAACACATACTACATACATTATAGTTTTGCATATATACCATACTTTGCCATTTATAATGTGTTACCATGTATGATGGACACTCATGTTTTTGTGCATATTATACATGGGATTATTATGCCCATAGTATGTAATCATTATATCCATGTATAATGGACATCCTTATTTTCCCTCAAAAATTTGGGCAAAAAAGTGCACATCATACATGGCAAAATATGGTACACCTTGTCAGAAGCTCTCAATATTTACTCATTCAAATTTAATTTTGGAGGTGAAAACCTGTAATATACAATGAATACCTCAGTTCTTCCCTAAAACTCTTAAGGGTAAATGACATAATCTATTACATATATTCAGCTCCATCCAAGACAGAACACCTTCATTTTAAATAGAGGAAGATATGCAGTATGCAGAAAAAAGCATGTAAAGTGCAATTAGCACTGTGGTTAGAAAGACATGGGCTCAGATTATGAGCCATTAGACTTTGGTGGGTAGCATACACAGCATGGTCATGCTAAACATAGGGAAAACTCACATCTGGAGCAGAATTGGGAGAGATGATGCACATGCTACTCAGGATAGCACACAATTTAGAATTCATGTTCCTTTCTAGAATTTTCTATTTAATACTTTCAGATCATGGTTGACTATGGGTAACTGAAACCATAGAAAGAGAAAATGTGGAGAAGGGGAAACTACTTTACAGAAGGCACTTAGCAAATAGTTCTGTCCCTAATAAAAGGTGTTATGATTTTTCTTTATTTGAATATATATATTTATTATACTATAAATTATATAACAGTTATATTGCATTTAAGTAAAAGCACATTTCTTTAAAACTAATTAAAGTATAAAGGAAATATAAAAAATCACCTGAAACTGTCTTCATATACCTGCCATTTGACATTTTGATAAATGACCATACTGTAGCTCTTCATGTACCAGCAGATAAAATTTACATGAATGTAATGATGTATTTGTGATGTCATTTTTTCACCTCATTCTTCATCTACCCTGTCCACCACCTGCCCAATTCCTCCGTCAAAAAGAACCTATATAATTATTTATATACCCAGGATTATATTTACACACTTCTCTGCCCAGTTACTCTCCACATATGCCAACACTTTAAAGAAACTACCATCAATCGAGAGAGATATAATTTTTAAAGGCTGCTAAGCTGTGCATGGAATAGACTTGTTATCTTACTCAACTATTACCGATTGTTGGGCATTCACACTGTTGTCAGTAATATCATTCAATAAATATATTTGTTCATTTTCATAATGTGCTTTTACTATTAGGGCATAGTACCAGAGGAATGGATAGGTTTGGGTAGGGAAATTATTAGTTTTAATAAATACTACTGTGTCCTTCCACCAAACTCCCAAAAGTGTTATCATTAGTCTGATCTGGAATGTGATGCTGTATTATAACCCTTGATCTCAACTGAACATCTTTTCATTTGCCTATTCACCATTTGGTTTTGCTTTTCTGTCAAGTGCCTATTCTTATCTTTTGCCCTTTTTTTCACTGCACTCTTTATATTTTTCTTATTAATAAGTAAGACATATGTGATGGATATTAATCTTTTATCTGCCATCAGATTTGTAAATGTTTCCTAAATTGTCTCCTGAATTTATTTGGATTATCTTTTTTAATATACAAGCTTCACAGTTTTTAGTAGCCAATCATATCACTGTTATAATTTCTAGCTTTTGGGTCTTATTTAAGGTGGTCTTTTCACTGTTAGATTTTTATTTGATTGAACTAATCATTCAAGCAGATCACAACTGTCATCAGCTTACACAAGAAAGGACCCATGGCTTACCAAGAGGGCAGGGTGAGACATTCTTCTTTCATGGAAGGCCTTCTGATGGTTCACACAAATGGTAATTCAGGTTCAAGAAGATGAAACTGGGCAGGTGAAGGAGCTGTCCTTAACAGCCTCACATCCCACAGGTGCCAACACCTCATGCCAACACCTCTTCTAACAACTCCACCAGCATAGCTTCTGGGGTCCCCACAAGGGACTAGCTCAATTACAAGAATCACTGCACTCAGAAGAGTACAAAGTATGGCAAACCCCTCTAGGGTTTATTTATTCTTTCTCCCAGTGCACATGCATTTTACCAATTAGGGTCATTTTTATCATCATTTTTATCATAAGCAGTGTTGCCTGGTAACATAGTGATAATCTCTGTCTGGTCACCAGGGAAACAAAGCAAGAGAACTGAAGGCAAAATTCTAGAGGGGGAAAGTGTTTGTAAACACTTTGCTCAAGTACATATATGTACAAATGTGTGTGTGTATACATCTCCATATAGTTATACATGTGTTGTTTTCTTCTGATTGTCACTCCACTGTTAAAAACTTTCAACTGACTTCCCATCATCCACTAATAAAATTCAAACACCTAGCCTTTAATTCTAGGTCCGTAATAGTGAAACCTTAATCTTTCAATTTTAACATCTCACTATTTCACCAACATACTCTGTGCTCCATCAAACTTGACTAAGTAGTCCATTTGTCAAACATATTTTGTACCTCTACTATAGACTTAACCATTTTATCTCAGATGAGGTGTTCATATTGCTGCTTTTCTACTATCAGGGCTCCAAATTTTTATATGGCAAGAGCTCATGAGATGGCATCAATTTTGTTTGAAAGGGAGGAAAAAGCAGAAAATAAACTTAAAGCTACATTTGCACAGATAGGAAAATTTTTATTATTTAGTTTACATGTTTATTTTGGATAGTTTTTGGAGGATTCACTAATGCAGCTTATGGACAGGTATCTAAAACTTCTTATCTCAGCCTGGCATCACTAGAACACAATCTAAGACAAATCTTTGTTACCAAAAGGGTGCAATCTCAGGAAAGCATGAGTGAAAGAAAAAAAAAAAGACAAAGGAAGTGAATCATTCAAGGAGGGAGCACTAATGTAAGAGGGTTTTTAATCAAGCTTTGCTTATTCTCTCAAGATAGGTCTATAGTTTGAAATTATTGAGCTTTGGAAGAAACTGTGAGGTTTAGTGCAGTAGCAAGAAGAAACAATCTGCTGATTTCTCCCTCTCTCCTGCCTTTCATTGGTTAATTGTCCCTTCCAAGTGTTGATAATTCCCACACTTTGGGTTTGTGTTACCAGGCCCTTCCAGGCAAATGCTAAGTAAGCCACAGCATCCCCAAAATGAGGTATAGCAAGCTCTCAGGCTGGTTAATCTCTGCTTGTCAGCTGGCACAGATTAGCAGCTCCTCAATTCATGGCCGTGGTACCACAGCAGCAGACACCTGCAGGAAGTGTTTCTCCAGTTTGGAGACAATCCAAATCAGCTTGTTTTGAGATGAAGGGTGGGAAGAAATGTGAGGCCATACAAATCTGTGTGGTTCATAAACTGGGGCCAAGAGGGCCCTCTGTAGTTACTCCTTTTCTCTACCACTGCTTACCAGATACTGAGGGCCTCAAAGGGTGGGGAAGAAAGCATGTTTTAATTATCTTCAATTTCATTTCTCCCTTTTTTGGTTTAACTATTTTATTCTTTTCCTTTTTTTTTTAGTAGTAACTAAAGATTTTAACATGGGTATGTAAAGAAAAAAATCTAAATTAAGTCAATCTTCACCATTTTCCTAAAGGATACAAGTATCTTATAATAATAATTCCCAAATAAGATACTATTGTTATTATATGAGGTCTGTCCAGAAAAAGTCCAGCTATCGTTAACATAATTAGAATGGTTTGGGTGACATAGAAGTAACCTGGCAGCCAAGGAGAGTGGAATGGAATGTGCATGTGTGAACAATGACTTCATTGTACTAGTCAGTGGGAATGTGGTAGACGCCACTGAGTGAGCATGTGCACTGTGTGGCTGTCACATTCAAAATGTTTGAGTGAGTAGAGCAACTAATCTGCATCATATTTTGAGTTAAGCTTGAACATTGTTCTGTGGAAACTGGATGATTCGGAAGGCTGCAGCCATGGGCAACTGGTAATTGGCAGCTCCATCACAATACACTTGCTCACGCATTGCATCTCATGTAGAACTTTTGGGTGAAACATCAAATCACCCCCTACAGCCCAGATTTGATGCTCGGCTACTTCTGGCTTTTCCCAAAAGTAAAATCACCTTTGAAAGGGAAGAGATTTCAGACCATTGATGAGATTCAGGAAAGTATAAGAGGGCAGTTCATGGCAACTGGGAGAACCATGTGAGGTCCCAAGGTGCCTACCGTGAAGGGGACTAAGGCATCATGGTCTTATGTACAATGTTTCTTGTATGTTGTATCTTCTTCAATAAATGTCTCTATTTTTCATATTACATGGATGGATACCTTCTGGACATACCTCGTATATGTGGGTTTTACTTGGGCTTACATTTTTTAACTGCACAAAACGCTAATATCATTGGCTTCTATAGTCAATGCCTGTTAGATTTTCCCATATTACTTCCTACCTTCTTTACTCTTCACTTTTTGGTATCTTCTATCTTACAACTGAGATAGAGCTTCCTTTTTCCTGAAACACATCCTTCAGAATTACTGGTGACAAACTCTTACATGCTCTCTCTTTGTGTAAAAAAAAAGTCTATTTCACTTTTGCTTTTCCCAGATATTTAGGTGACTGTATTTCAGGATTCACAGTCATCTTTTCTTAACCCACTGACTATACCATTCCTCTAAATGCTGGTTTCCATCGTTACTCTCAACTATCAACTCTTAGTCTGTTGTTCCTCTGAAGATAAAATGTCCTATCTGGCTGCAATTAAGGTCTTTTTATTTTCAGTGTTCTGCAACTTCACTATAATGCTGTATATTGGCTTAGTTGTGGTTACAAAATTTTAGAAAGTATTTCTAGTCTTCCCCACCACCAAAGTTGTCAGTTTTCCTTTCAGTCCTTGGAGAGGACAATTTCTTCCTAGTTTACCTTAATGGAGGGAAAGCACTTTTATTTAACTTAAGCTTATATGCTCTACTTGAATAGTCTCTGGCTTAGTCATCTATTCCTGTATTTAATGAAGTAATAAAAATCAACATGCAAGTTTTTCAGGTTAAGCAAATGTGGTCAAGTCAAAAGCCAAATTCAATGATCAATGTACCTTCTAAGTCCCCACTATCTCTTGGATTTTGGCCACCAAGTATTTGGAGATGATTAAAACATCTAAAAATTCTTTGTATTTCTTTAATATTATATACTACATTTATTGGTGGTTTTCAGCAAGAGGGTTGGTTATGGTACTGAGTCTGTCATACCTAATGAAACAGAAGTCTTAGTCATTTCTATATCCCTCACAGCTCTATATCTATCATTCAATGCCTTACACACAGTATGTGCTCATTAAATGTGGAGGAGTTGATTTGAAAAATGCCATAACAAAACTATGTAAATATAAAAAAAATACTTAAATTACTACAACTGAAAATCAGACAGCTAAACTTTTAAAACATGCACTATAAGGTATTACAACCCAAGTCTCATGTAGCTACTCAGATTTACAACACCGACATAGAATGATTTTCATGCTTAGATTGTTAAAAGTAAATGAAATCTTGGCATTTTTTCATCTAAGGAATAAAGTGGGTGAATTTAACAAATTTCTGAGTCATTAAAGCCTCACATCAGTACATGGCAGCTTTTGTCCATGAAAAGGACCTGAAACTATAAGTTTCATTAATTTATTTTAGTATACCTAACTTAGAAAAAAAATTGTTTATTTTCAGTTCTGCTAATTATTCCCTGGATCCACTGGCCATAACAAGATTTTTTAATTGAATTTATTGCAGTGACATTGGTTAGTAAAATTATATAGGTTTCAAGGGTATAATTCTATAATACACCATCTGTTTATTGTGTTGTGTGTTCACCATCCCAGGTCAAGTCTCCTTCTATCACCATTTATCCCCCTTTACCCTCTCCTACTCCCCCATTCCTCTTTTCCTCTGATAACCACTATACTGTTATCTATGAGGTTTTTATTTTTATGTTTGCTTAACCCCTTCTTTTTTCACCCAGCACCCATACTCCCTCCCCTCTGTCAGCCGTCAGTCTGTTCTGTGTATCTATGAGCCTGTTTCTTTTTTGTTTGTTAGTTTATTTTGTTCATTAGATTCCCCCTATAAATGAAATTAGATTGGTACTTGTCTTTCTCTGACTGGCTTATTGCACTTAGCATAATATTCTCCAGGTCCATCCACACTGTGGCAAAGGGTAAGATTTCCTTCTTTTTATGGCCAAGTAGTATTCCATTGTGTGAATGTAGCATAGCTTTTTAATCCACTTATCTACTAATGGGCACTTGGTTGCTTCCAAATTTTTGCTGTTGAAAAAAACACTGCAATGAACATAGGGGTGCTTATTTCTTTCAAATTTGGGTTTCTTCAAATATATTCCTAGAATTGGAATCACTGGGCCATAAGGCAGTTCCATTTTTAATTTAAAAACAGGCATATGGAAAATGAGATAGAATAGAGAGTACAGAAATAAACCCATGACTTTATCATTGATTAATTATTGACAAAGGAGGCAAGAACATATAATGGGGTAAGGACAGTCTATTTGACAAATGGTGTTGGGAAAATTGGACAGATATGCATAAAATATAAAACTAGACTACCTTCTTAAATTGTGCACAAGACTAAACTCAAAATGGATTAAAGACTTAAATATTAGACTTGAAACCATAAAACTCCTAGAAGAAAACATAAGCAGTAAAATCTTGGGTAGTTCTTGTAGCAGTCTTTTTTCTGATGTACCTACTCAGGGAAGAGAAACAAAAGAAAAAATAAACAAATGGGACCACATCAAACTAAAAAGATTTTGCACAGCAAAGGTAAACATCAACAATATGAAAAGTGAACCCACTGAACAGGAGACCACATTCTCCAATGATACATCTGATAAGAAGTTAATATTCAAAATTTATAAAGAACTCATATAACTCAACACCAAAACAAACAAACCAATTAAAAAAATGGGCAAAGGAACTCTGGCTGATGTGGCTCAGTAGAATGAGTGCTAGCCTGTGAACCTAAAGGTCACTGGTTCGACACCCTATCAAGGCACATGCCTGGGATGCGGGCCAGGTCCCCAGTTGGAAGCATTCGAGAGGGGGGCATTCGAGAGGGGGGCATTCGAGAGGCAACCGATCAAGGTATCTCTCGCACACTAATGTTTCTCTCCCTCTTTTTCTCCCTCCCTTCCCTTCTCTCTAAAAATTAATAAATAAATATAAGTTTTAAAAGAAGTAAAATAAAAATAAAAAATGGGCAAAGGACCTGAATAGATACTTCTCCAAAGACAGATGGCCAAGAGACATGAAAAGATGCTCAATGTCACTAATCATCAGAGAAATGCAAATTAAAACCACAATAAGATATCACCTCACACCTGTCAGAATAGCTATCATCAAAAAATAAAATAAAATCAACAAACAAGTGTTGGTGAGGATGTGGAGAAAAAGGAACCCTCATGCACTGTTGGTGGGAATGCAGACTGGTACAGCCACTGTGGAAAGCAGTATGAAGATACCTCATAATACAATTGTTTTATATGTCCTTCCCAATGTAAAAATTGGAATGATATTGTCCACATAGTAAAAGTGCTGTAAAGGCTGTAAGATTCTTTGAGCTACCTGGAAACAGTGTAATAAATTCACAAAAAAACTGAAATGGTAATAATGAATTTGTTAAATAGTGGTAGAAAATAGATTAAAATACTCTTGAGAATATAAACATGTTAAGATTCTGGTTTATTAAGCACCTGTTATGGTCAGTGCTAGCTGCTACTGACACAAAGGTAAGCCTCAAAAACCTGTCTAATGGAGGATGCTGGACAACACAGCAGTTGAGTAACAGTTGGAGACTGCTGAACACAGGCAAGAGCTAATATGTGAGTGAAAACTTGAGTTCAAATCCTAGCTCTGTCATTTGCCTAGGGCATTTCAGTTAACTTCTTTTTGTCTCGTTTTCATTTTTAAAATGGAGATAATGATGCCCAAATAAGGGGCTGCACAGTTCAGTAAGACCATATACAACAGTGACAGTCACATTGTGTTCCTCAGAGCCCTAGGTCGTCAGAAAGATATTTACAAGGAGATTCAACGTAAGATGCTGGAAGTAGAAACTAATAAAAATGTTTGAAAAACACAGATTTATGCAATGTGATCCGTACAGTTCTTGGCACATACTGAGTGTTCCAAAATGGTTATATTTTTATTGTTATTATTACCACAAAGAAGATACACCTAATTCAGGGAAGAATGGAAAGGAGTTAGCAAGGGAAGAAGAGGGGATAAATAGTACCTATAAGGTGTGAAGGAAGCTAGAAGGAAGGCAAGAGCAATTCAGTAAAGAAAGGAGTCCTTCTAATATTCTCTACCACCAAAGATTAACTTCATGCCAAAAAGATATCACAAATAACAAAACAAATGTTATGCCTTAGAGAGCCATACCCTTAGCAAGAAAACTGATCAAGCATCTCAAAGGCTGTGTTGACCAAAAATAAACAAAAAACAATGGATAGTCCATTGCTGTGCTAACAGGTGGGAGTGTTACAATTGGTGTTTAGCTAGATATTGAGAAGGGGAGCAACAGAAACTAGACACTGAGATTAATAAACTGGGGGACACGAGTCTGCTCACTCATCCAGGAAGCTATAGCTTCCCAGAGGATTGCAGCATTGCTCCAACAAGTGGATTAACACTCCTCCTTTCCCCGCTTCTGTACCAAACTGTTGGGGGGATGTAGGGAGAGGTGCTGGACCATAGAGGCCTATCAGTCTAACTAGGGGGTATAAACCCACCCCAAGCCCATGAAAGCCTGGGAAATTGATGGGTCATTCTGAAAAGGCAACTGGTCTGTCCCAAGCCCAAGCTAATATCCCAAGAGAACAAAGAAGCTATCTTGCTCTTTCTCTCCCACTTGGTAATGCACTGGCCCTGTGCATTCCCATGTTGCCTCTCCACTCTCGCTCCATCATCATGCGGCCTTGGCAGCTACATGGCTAGCAGTCATAAGGACTTTGCCACCAGGGCAGGCAAAGTGCAAGCAAAGCTACCTGGATAGGGACTGAGACTGCTTAGCAACTTCCTGAGGTCTCCAAAGGACTAAGCTTTAATATAAAACAAAAACTCTGGACATTGGTTTTTGTCTTGGCATTGCTAAGGACAAGTTTGGACTTTTTCCATGGTAAGACAGAGGAATATGGGACATTGGGAAGTCAGGAAGGAAATTCCCTTAATTGTACACCTTCAATAAGTCATACTACAGAGCCACATCCTTCCGTGCAGATGTCTGTAAATTCTTTTCCTTCAGACACCACGAGAACCCCACTTCCACTGATAACAGGAGCAGGTGGAACAACAGAGAAGTAGAATAATTTTTTAAATCAATCTAAAACATAAACTTTTTAATTATTCAAAGCTTGAACCTCTTGGCCCAGAAAAAAGGCCCATACTAATCTAGAGGAATGTGTGTATAAATGCACATTAAGCAAAGCCATCATTTTAAGTTGTGCTTATAAATGCTTTGATTAGCATTGCTTCTGCATTCCAAATTCAAGCACTGTAGCTAACCTAATATGGGATTTGAGCATCAGCATGAAGACATCTGGACTTCTTAGTAAACCATTATCATTAGTCCTACTTAGATGAAAAGCTTCTTTACTTGGAACACTGCCTGTAGTTCATTACCCTTGATGTAAGGACAGGAAGATTCTTCTCCAATTCAAAGTCCTAGAATATATCAGTTTGCCTTTGGGTTCCTAATCACCTTCAAATCACCTTCCTTACCATAAGCATGTAAAATATTTATAGTCTACTAATAAAGATAATTTAAGATTAAAATGCCCTCTCTTGAAAATGGTGTCCTAAATTGACATTTCTCTTCCATCTTTTGCAATACTAAAAATTCTACTTTCGAAACAAACATAAGAGAGAAAATAAGAATGCTGTAAGGAACACAGAGTGAAAGACAAGTACTCCTATGATACATGATTCCATAAAGCTTCAGCTCAAATTTTAAAAATAATAAAATAACTTTAAAAATAATCTCTTGTTATTTCTTATATAAAATACAGCAAGCTTCACTATCAGAGTTTTAACTACAATTCTGAAACACACAGGATGTTTTCTCCTAAATACACAGCTAAGTGATATATTTGTACCAATGCCTAGTACAACTGGATTCACAGTTCTCATAAAAATTTTTGTAATCTTTTCCAACAGGAATGCTCTCAAATGGAGATATAAGTTAGCAGTCTTCAAACTGGGATATGCATGGCCTGGGGATACAAACAACTTTCTACAGGATGTGTGGGCTTGGACAGTTTTTAAAACAATTAATTTTCAGATCAACTTCCTAGAGGAGAAGCCTTGAGTCAGGACACTTTCATTCACAATGGTTCTTCACCAACTTTACATATGAGGAGCAAACTTCTCACTCATCTAGTATCTTACTACTGAAAATTGTGCCAGGGTGTAGAAACCTCCAAATCACCCAAGTTCAACACATTAGTGCCTTGGCTGAGAAAGTGAATGATTTTAACAGCTAAGCAATAAACACAGACTTTTGTAATTGAGATGGCTCCAATCCTCTGCCTTCAACAAAACAAACAAAAAACAAAATGAACCCAGAGAATGCTCAGCTAGTTGATAATTAAAATAAGGCTTGATGAAAGATAACTGTGTGATTTAAGATTATAACTCAGGAGTTTAAAAAACTAGTGAAACTACTATATCACACAACTCCCACTATTTGTCCATTTCTTATCTATGTGAGCAAAAGCATTTGCATTTATAAAAACAAAACCATCAAACAAAAACCAGACAAAATTGATGCAAATCCTGTCTCATCTAGCTGTAAGTAATTCACCCAGGGAAATCTGAAGTAATTTTTTTTAAAGTCCCATGGCCTCGTTAAGAAAATAATTATGATGAATGTTAACTAATTACTTTTAACCAATATTTATGCAAGTGTACATTTCATCATTTTTGTACTAATAATAATGGTAATGACAATTCAAAAGAACTAACAAACAAAATAGAGACAGACTCATAGATAGAGAGCGAGCTGACAGCTCTAGGGGAAGGGTGATGATGGCGTAAAGAAATCCAGCGAAAGAGAAAAAGAAATCATGGACTTGGACAATAGTGTGGTGACTGTAAGGGGGAGAGGCATGGGTGGAGGTGTTGGAGGGTATAAGGGAAATAAATAGTAATGGAAAAAATACAATAGAAGTAAAATATTAAAAATATTTTTACTAAAAATAAAATTCACATCAATTCTAAAAAAAGAATTTTTAACTCTTTTAGAATTGCATTGTCCAGTACTATACCCACTCGCCCCATGTGTCTCTGAGCATTTACAGTGTGGCTGGTTCAAAATGAAATGTGTTTGTAAGTGTAAAATAGACACTAATTTTGGAGACTTTGTAAGAAAATGAGAATGCAAAATATCTCATTAAAATTTTTATTTTGATTACATGTTGAAAAGAAATTTGGGGTATACTGGATTATAATGTATTATTAAAATTAATTTCATCTGTTTCTTTCTACCTTTTTAAGGAGATGAAGGGGACCAAAGTTTTGCCACTAAAACTAACTTTTGGGATATTGACTTTTAAGATTCAGAAAAAATATCTGACTTTCCCCCTTTCCTGCCCTTGAGATTCAGATGGAAAGGCCTGGTTCAAATAAGAAATCTTTGCATATTCATCTTAGCCTAATTTGAATAAAGTATGGTAGACAGGAGGGCTCAAAGCAGGGGCCTGTTAACTAGATTACTCCTTGTATCCCACTGATTCTAGGTTGCCTAGTAAGAATTTGTCTGTGGAATGTGTTCTGCTCTTCGTCAATTATCTGTAAATTGCTAACTTCTTTTGAAATCTCAGACCCCCTTTCCCCTTTGTTCACAATGAAATACAGGAGGGGAGCCCTCAAAAAATGGAATTATTTTCTGGAGGGCAGGCCCCTGGAGTACAGGCTTCCCCGCTAGGTGAGAGTTCTATGATCCCATCTGTAATAGTATACCAGCTGCCATTGTTGTGAGAAGCTGTGTTTGGCTTCAGTGAATTTTTCTGAAGACTCTGTCAACACTTTTGCCCATTTCATGAGGGGTGATTTACAAGTGCACCTGCCCACACCATGCTGAGTATTCAGCAGTTTTTGACCAAAAATGGCATGACCCCAGTGCCCCACCCTCCCTAGTCACCTGATCTCCCTGGAGTGACTTTTACTGTTTCCCTGGGTGAAAAAAGTCCTCAAAAGGAAACATTCTGTCAACATGGAGTGCAAGACACAAAACAAAAAACAGCAGAAGCACTAAAAGGCATCAAAATTGACATTTTTAAAAACTCTTTTGAACAGTGGAAAAAAAATCTCAGTAGGTGTATTGCATCAAATGGAAAGTTCTTTGAAGATGACTAGAGTTTAAACATGTAGGAATAAATACATAAATTTTTATAAATAAATTCTGGTTTTGTTTGGTCCTCCCTCCTACATATTTCAGCAGCCTAATACATTTTGGGGTCTCATATCTTATGACAACCAGTGGCATGTCCATCTGTAATAAACTTTGGACATTTTTTTCCTGTTAATCTGTACCTCTTAATTTGATTATTAGCTTGCAGTGGTGGGGGGGGCTATTTTGTTTTTTTACCCCCACAGACACTACTCAAAAGTTTTAAATTAGCCCTGGATGGTGTGGCTCAGTGGTTGAATGCCAGCCTGTGAATCTAAGGGTCGCTGGTTTGATTTCCAGTAAGGGCACATGCCTGGGTTGCAGGTCAGGTCCCCAGTCAGGGGTGTGTGAGAAACACATTGATGTTTCTATCCCTCTTTATCTCCTGCCCTACCCCTCTATAAAAAATAAATAAATAAAATCTTTTTTAAAAGTTTTAAATTACATATAAATTTCTCATTATATTTCTACTGGATAAAAAAACTGCCTTAGAACCTTATGGATCAATGATACAAAAAATCATTTTAAATATATGTTTCTGCTTCATAGTAGCACAAGGAAATCAATATAAGACTTATAAGTATAAAAGTAATAAAATTAAAAAAATTTTCTCATTGGTTTATAAGGATTCATATTATCTGCTAGATTTTCATTCCCCAAATTTAGTTTTGTTCCCAAATACCTGCTAGGATTAAGTAGCTGAGAAAAAAAGTTATTCACAATGATTTTCTCAGCTAAAACTTCCATTTTCTTCCTACTGTCCTGATTTTCATGCTTTCCAAGTCTACAAATTCAATCTTACATTTCTCCCCACAGAGTGAAAACTTTAAAAGTACTTTACACAGATGGACATTTAAAAGTGGTTGATCGCTGAAAGAAAAGCACACTACCTGGGTAAGCACACTGCAGCAGAGCTACGGATTTCCCTCCAGGAGCAGCACACAGATCCAGAACCTTCTCTCCATCCCTTAATTCAAGAGCCAGTACTGGGAGAAGAGAGGCAGCATTGAGGAAATAGTATTTTTTTAGGCTTCCAATTTGGTGTCTTTCTGAAGGCATCTGGTCAGGAATTCTGCTAAGGTAACACTTCACTGATTTAGGATAATAGGGTAAAGATCTTTGGAAGAGTGTGTGATAGCCCTTGAAAAGTAAATCCTTTTCCAGTTCAAAAGGGTAATTGAATCGGTTGAGAAGGACAGCATGTTGCCAGCATGATGGAGATGTCAGTATATCCCTAGAAATACAAAAACAAAGTACTATTACTATAAACACTAACACAATTTTATATTACTAGTCAATTAACTGTGGCCCTAGTTCTACATTTTACTTACCTGAGATTTTAATAGCCAAGATTGGTATTAGACTTTTCCTCTTGCCTCAGGCCCCAGTATGACTAAACCCAACACTTTTGATCCTATCTTTATTTAAATCTTCGATATTTTGTTCACTGTGGATTTTTCTTTTAAATCAATTTTGGCCATTAACATACTGTTTATCTTGATTACCAAGTTTTGGGCGCCCCTAAAATTCTGCACTGTTGAGGAATGACTCACTTGCCTCTGCTTAGTCCCTCCCTGCAGAATTCCTTGCCAAAGATATCACAGCCTGACTTTACTTACCTCTAAATCCATCAAAATAGATTTTAGTCATTCACTGTTTGCATAAGTGTTTTTTTCAGAGACAAAATTTAAAACCTGAGACTATTAACATTGTAAGAAAAAGTACTATAATTTAAGGGTGTTTAAATTAGTGAGTGTTAAAACGTTCCTTATGAAGAAGTATGGAAAGCTAATTATAGTGAACTCTACAGTAACAGAGTTAATGAAACAATCAAGTGGCTCAGATGACACAAAACCAAAGATGACTTAAAAATCACTTATGGATGATGCACACTCTCTCCCCCTCCCCTAGTAAATGTACCTTCCTAATTTTTAATTCGGTCCAACAGTTTGATCTCTTGACAATCACAGGCTCACATCAACTGACAGATACAGCAGGAAATATTTATTTATGAGCTGACCTTTCTAGCTGAGTTATTTGGGAGCCTCATTAACCATCATCAATTAAATAAATTCCAGCTGCTACTCACCCTGGAGTTGTCTATGTGAGAAATGGCTGGGTTGAAATGTAACACCTGTGACTTCAAGCGTGCCATGTGAATTTCCATCAGGGGCTTACACGTGCAACTGCGTTCTCCTTTCACTGCCTATTATGATGGTGCACCTTATGAGCCCAATGTACCTGTTTCAGCCATTCTAGAGGATGACAACCTGTTTCTTTAATAATGTACTTCACAAACTTTAGCATGCATCAAGTGGCTGTGAAGGACTGCTGGGCCCTAACCCGAGTTTCTGATCTAGTAGATCTTAAGTGGGAACTGAAAATTTGTATATCTAGTAAGTTCTCGTGTGATACTGATACTGCTGAACCCCAAGACCACACTTTAAGAACCACCGCATTAAAATACACCCAAGAGGGAAATCTGTAAATGTCACTAATGTAAATCTTGTGTCAATCCATCCTACTATTACTTTTCAAACTGAGTGAAAAAATCTATCCAGCATTTTGAGTCATGTAATAACAGGGAAATAATGGTCAGAAACATAATAATATAGACTGGAGTGGCTTGGCTTATATCATGTATCCACCCCTTAGCTAACAAAAGGTAGGAAACTTCCAATTAATTAATATCTGACAGGACAAATCTCCATTCTTTTCTTTTTTTCCTTTAGAATTTCCAAAGCTATTTTATCTTTACTCTTTCAGATAAACTTTAGAATCAGGTAATCAATGAAAAATAATTATAAAATACTTGTGACTTTGATTAGGATTATACTGAATGCACTAAATTTGGGGAGAATTAACATCTTTATTGTATTGTGTTTCCAACCCTAACCACAATATGTTCTCCATTTATTCACATTTTCTTTCAGATCCCTTAATAAAGATTATTAATCTTACATATTTCCTTTTAGCCTTATTGTATAAAAGAATTATTAGCTAAGGAACTCTACCGATTTTTGTATATTATCCAGTATCTTTAAACATGAGGAGGAATCAGCCATAGGACACAAGGAGAAAGGAAGTTCCAGGGTGCAGGCAATAGCACACGGACAAGCAGAGGTATGAAGGACAGTGCATCTGGAGAATTAAAAGCAGTCTGGTGTGGCTTGTGGCAGGTGATTATAAGGGTTAAGTGTAATATGATAAAAGTTTAAAATTTTATCTTATAAGTGATGGAAAGTCATTGAAAGACTCTAGGCCACAGGTGGCAAACACAAGGCCTACAGGCCAAATGAGCCTCATTAGATTTAAAAACAAGTACTTATTTTTAAACAAGTAAAGTCAAGAAACTTCCACAATTATTCTACCTCATTCTTTAACAACATTAAAAAAAAAACCCTACACAGAACAAATAAATTTTCTGATCCCTCCTAACTTACACCCAGCCCTACTGAACTTCTTAAATTCCCTGGACCAAGTTTTCTTTAGCCTTTACCAGGTTCAACATAAACTGCTCCCTCTGCCTAGAATGACCTTCCCTCTCTCATCTACCTGTAGCCCAGCTCACTCTCCTACTGTCCACTCAGAGGGCAAGCCTTTCTACTTACCACCCAATCCACCTGGTCCACATCACCCTGATGATAATAATAATAACAATAATAATAAAAATGATCATATGTTTACGATGTGCATTCTGCATGCTTACCTCATTTAACCATCACAACAGCTATGGGGGGCAGCTATTACCCCATTTTAGAGGTTAGGTAACTGAGGCTTTCAGAAACTTGTCAACTTACCCAAGGTCAGTCACATTGCTATTAAGCAGATATACCTGATTCAAACTCTGCTGGCCTTGAAACCTAACAGAAGTGTGAGACACCGGTACTGTAGCACTAATGTATACAACAGAAAAGAGCAGAGAATTTCTACTCCAAACCTCACCTAGTGCCTGTGGCCCTGGCCTTCCTTCTACAGTATCTAACAATGTCTCTAACAAAGGGAATAACTTGACACATGCTGCAATAGGACCAACTCAGTGAAAATACTGCTCTGGCTGCTCAGGTTGGTGCTTCCTAGCCCTGAGAAAGCAAACTGGTGTATTAATGTGGGTCTCAGCTCCCCTCCCTCCACCACAGACACACACACTTACATTGGTGGGATGACAACCTGGAACTGACAGGCCAGTGGCTACTTAGGTTTAAACCTCTGATGGATGGGCTAGTGGTCCAGCAGATAGTAGAGTGAGTGTACATTAAAAAATTCAAGAAGACTGGCCGGGTACCACATTCCAGGCCTCCTCCCAAGGTTCATGAGGAGGAGTCTGAAGCTGCTCTGCTTACTGATCTCCAAAGCCAGAAGTTCAAGTATACCAGTAACCAGCAGAAACAGGACTCAAATCATCAGTGACTGGCAAATGTTAGTATATCCACTAATATCACTGTGAAAAAACTATGTACCCTCTAGCACATTTTCAGTTGATATCAAAACCTACACCATGTTTAAGAATGTGATTTCCAGCATACTGTAAAAATTGACATTTAAAATATAACTTATACCACTTTTAACAATGTATCTACTGGAAACTAAATACCAGAGCGATTTTGAAATCCATCGTGGTTCATTTAAAAATTCACTGACCAGCCCTGACTGGTATAGCTCAGTGGGTTGCGTGTCACCCTGCAGACCAAAGGGTCGTTGGTTTGATTCCCAGTTGAGGCACATGCCTGGTTACAGGCCAGGTCCCTGGCCAAGGACATGTGAAAAGCAACTGATTGATGTTTCTCTCCCTGTCTTCTCCTCTCTCTAAAAATAAATTAATTAATTAATTAAATTCATGGCCTAGTCTCAAACAGTTGTTAATTTTATAGCATTCCTTTTTCCTTTTTATTTACATTCTGTTTCGCCATGTAACTTTATCCTAATATATTATTGTGCTTGTAATCTTTTTTTACTACCCTATCATACTTCTCTGCCACACACACACTAAATTCGCTTTCATTGTGACCTTAACTCTCTAAATGTTAAAATGGTAAGTTCTGGATTCTATGATAAATAAAATTATTAGTACAAGTTGATCAAAATAACATTACAGATTTAACTATTAAACAAGAAACATAGAAAAGGAATCTCTAAATGAAATTAGTGTTTTTTTAAAATATATCCGAGGATAAATATTGCTAGTGCTATAATAAGTCAAAGTTCAACAACAACTTTATTCCTATTTTGTATTTTTATAAAGGCTGAGAAAAACCTCACTTAAGTAAGTGAGAATTAAATACATTTTGTTATAGCAAGGTCTCCCTTCTGTTCAAATTCTCAGTTATATTCCCAAATAATTTAATGACCTATTCATCAAAAATATTTTAAATGATGTTAGTTGACAACTCAAGTGGAGCTCCTTTACTTCTGTTGAAGGCAAAACTTAGAACCTATCTGACCTGTCAAAGAATTTGAGTTATAAGTCATTTAGTCCCTCAACCCTTACAAAGACATCCCAATAACCTCTGGCACATGGAGGAGGGTTTGATGCCTGGAGGAATGCAGTGTGGCAGAGCCAGGGAGTGGAAGAAAGACAATTGTATAAGGGTGGGTTGGGAAAGGAGAGTATTACTGCCCTAGGCACACAAAGAAACAGAGTAATTTTCCAAAAGAGCATATGCAGAAGTTGAAGATCTGAAAGTTGACTATTTTAACCTGCTTGTGTGTATATAACCCTTGAAAAAAAACTACATACTGTGTTATTTGGAGGTTTGTTATTTAATATGGTTCTCGTTCAATTTTTCTGTCTTTATTCTTCTAGTATTCTATTATCCATTATACATTCCTATATAAGGATGAGGACAAAAATCCTTTTATCTAGATATTGCTAAGCACAAATAGTATAACCCTGTAGATTACAAAATCAATTACACTTTCAATGTTAAAAGAAATCCCTTTTGCTTTATTGTTATTATTATCCACAAGAGGGCGCTCATTCAATCATTTTTAAAGTCTGTTTTAGAAATGAATAAATGTATTTGTGTAAGTGCACCAAAGTATATTTTCCAGCCATTTTATTTTTGTTCTTCAAAGATTCTAATGATGAGAACTGCCTCCTACTCTTTCTTGACACACTTTCCTCCTTGTCTCAAGGAAGAACAATCTATGTCCATATTTGTTATCCACGATACCTTAAAATAAGAAGCCCTGAGTGAAGGTTTGTGTTCCTGGTGGTGACAACAAAAGACTGAAAACACTGCACACAAGGAGTCCCTTATATAAAGAGACGTGCACATATACTCCCAAGGCTGGGACCACAGATCCTTCCAGCAGCCCACTTGGTAGACGAAAAGGCATGGACTTTCAAGTCACACGTCTTAACTGGCCACAAACTAAGACATCTGGCAATTTTTCTAACCTCTGACTTTAAAAGGGGCTAAAAGTTACTACCTCACAGTGATTTGCACAGAATTTGATGTTGAAAACGTACATAAGGCCAACAAAAGGGATAAAATAGAAACCAAGCTACTAGTCAATTTGTTTTCCCCAACTACCTCACTCCACCCCTCTTCAGATCCTGGTAATGAAATCTGGTTACATAATATATTTTCTCTAACTGTGACCTATGTGAATTCTGGGTTAGTAAGGACAATGTCCAAATAAAATAAAATATATATTTACAGATAGGCCAAGCTTCGGGGGTTTTTTGCCTATGCTTTCCACAAAGTATCCACAAAATTTCCAAAGTTCATAAAGACTTCCAATTAATCCTTCCCTCATATATGTTTGAGGGCCGACTATATGTAATCCATCTTTTTATCCCCAGTGCTTAGCACAATGCCTGGTATATAAAACTGTCTAAATTGTGAATTAGTGTGAAAGGAGGGAGAAAGAGAGGGAGAGAAACATCAATACGAGAAACATCGATCTGTTGCCTTCTATACAGGCCCTGCCCTGGTACCAAACCCACAATCCAGGCATGTGCCCCACCAGGAATCAAATCAGTGACCTTTCAGTTTGCGGGACAACAGTCAACCAACTCAGCCACAGCAGCTGGGTCTAGACCACCCTAACTTCTGACACCTTGGAGACCAGGGTCTCCAAGACCACCTTCAGGTTTACCTACTAGTTGGACAACACACAGAACTCACTGTTACATTCATGGTTATGATTATGGTTTATTACAGCAAAAAGATACTGATTAAAACCAGTCAAGAGATGCATGACAGAGTATAAAACAATTCAAAGCATGAAGCTTCCTGTTGTCCTCTCTGGTGGAAACCTGGAGGACAACTTTTCCTTGCAACGATGTATGATAGCACGCATAGGGGTACCGCCAACCATGGCAGCTCACCAGAGCCCTGGTGTCTACATTTTATTGAAGTTCAGCCATACAAAGATGGTTGACAGCCCATGTGGCTAATTTGTAGTAGTCTTCAGCCCCTCTGGAGGATGGAGATCAAAGGCCACAGGCCAAGGTGATACCACACTCACAGCCCTCACCACAAATCATATTGTTAGACTTTCCTGTGTGACCCAAGTCCCCAGGTAAACAAAGATACTCTTAGGCAACACATGCCAAGGGCATAGAGATCACCTCCAAGGAGCTAAGGGCATATGCCAAACCTGTTCTTGAGTAAGGGTCATTTTATTACAAAGGTAGTGAAGGTGTGGAAAAGAGAAATGGTGATGCCTTCAACTGAGATAACGTATGCAAGTAGCAACTGACAACACAGCTCTGGAAAGAAAAAATAACATGTTTTTGAGTTTGTCTGGTATAAAACCAAGTGAAGTTACCAGAAAACACTTGGCAATCTGGGACTGAAGCTTGGGAAGGACCGCACAGCCTGTAATGACAGTGTATTGAGGGAAGTTAAAGTCATGCCACGACGGGCTCACTGAATGAGAACATG
Organism: Trachops cirrhosus; assembly: GCA_028533065.1. Classification (NCBI taxonomy): domain Eukaryota; kingdom Metazoa; phylum Chordata; class Mammalia; order Chiroptera; family Phyllostomidae; genus Trachops; species Trachops cirrhosus. The sequence continues at coordinate 123,150,476 of CM052539.1, forward strand.
CAGACAACAGGTAGAGCAAAAGCTGAACTGGTGTAAACTCCAACTTAAAGGGCTGCTTTGCAAGAAAGGTTATTACAAAACAATAAAATTAAAATAAATACTAAATCTTCTCTACTACAGGGAACTGAAAATATTGAGTAAATTACTTTTTAGGTAGCACTGAAATACACTTGCCCTTCTCTGGAAGTAGACTCTGCAAACTAGATTGCACACAACATTATGTTTTGCAAACAGTTAAAAAACAAAAATATTTCTGGTCTTTTTTTCCTCCATGCTATCTTCTATGCTCAGACTACTTTCTATGCTGAGAAAGCCTTTATTCTGCCTATGGCAAATTTAGCACATGTTTATGCAAAACTTAAATTACCATGAAAACCCAACAAAAAGGTAGATGAAGCAGAAGGCACAGTTAATTAAATGGATTTGAGGTTCACTACTCGTTTTGTTTAGGGTCAAATAATAATTTATAAACCTGTCTGAGCACATTAAATACAAAAATAATTCATTACAGGGTATGGGTAGCCAGGTTACTGTAAAGTCTAAAGACAATATACCTCTTGAAATCTTTTTTTAAAAAATCATCCATGTACGCCTAATTACATAACAGATATGAGAGGCATATAGAATAGAAGTCAGCAGTGGGAGTTCTTGAACCAGAGGGCCTGGGCACAAATCCCAGCTCTGCCTCTTACTGGATGAATGAACTTAGAAAGTTACTTAAACTTTGTGCGGTTGCCTCAAGAGAAAAATAGGAAACAAATCTCATAGGTTTGTGCTGAAGATCACATAGAGTTAGTATTGGGTGGCACATAAAAAGCATGCAATAGATATTTGCTTATCTGGTTATTTTGAGTACCTTTGCATACCAAAAATCTCATGAATTTACTGTACACTTCACTATTCATTTCTTCTCTGCTATAGAAAATATCATTTTAAAATCTAGTTTTTAAACCTAAAAAACCACAATAAACTACATTTTCATATTACAGAATTTATGTTACTAAAACAGCTTAATTTGTCCTAAAATTATCTCAGAATCACTTCAGACTTTATTAGTCAAAACAATCTGTTAAAAAATGCTGAAAACTGTCCTTTGTAAAGAAATTTTTATTGAGTTGAGCCAAGAAGAGACGAGCACCAAGTTTCAGATATTATCTATTAGCCATGTGACTTTTCTTCCCTGAGCAAATTGTACTGGGTTTTTCACCCTAACTTCACAAGCAGTGCACTCTGTTCCCTGGACCTAAAATGCCTGGATCCTTCTGCCAAGGCAACTCTGTCACCAAGACATGGCTTCTCCTTAGGCCTTTGCTGGCACCATCAGCCTTTCTTAGAAAGACCAGGTACTCCTGCCACTTTGTAGCAGGATACTTATGGAATGAGAGGTTTATAGAGTTCTAACCATGCTCTCCCTCTCCCAAGTACACTAGACTAAAAGCAAACTGATCCTGGAGACGGTCTTGCTCTTTGCATTCCACCAGGCACGGGACGGGGTGCTGGTATCACTCCTTGGAGACACTGCCTTGCCTTGTGAAGGAGCCCTGCAGAGTAACATTCTGACAAAAGCCAAGCTCACTTAACATACCAAACTTCCTTCACTCACCCGTATGGATGAAATGCTTGTTTTCTAGAATACATTTAAATAATGTGTGCATGTGCACACACACATTTGTTCAAAACATAGCCAGCCACAGACAGGGAAGAAACCTGATCACCGAAAGTGAATTTAAGATAAAGCAGTGCTGGCTTTAAAGATTTGCTCTATTATCTTCTGAATTTCAGAAACTATTCAAATATCCTCAAAAGTTTAAAGATTTCTCTGTTATCAGTATAGTTAATTTTGTCAAACTTGTGTGCATTGTTGTTTCAAAGACCAAAGCATTGCTCAATGCAAGGGCATAACAATTTTTGTTCACTATCACTACAAAGTTTTTATCTCCCCTTTCTATGTTCACATAACTTAATCTGTTTTCTCTTACTTCCTCCCTTCTGTGGCCTTAATCAAAAAAGGCAGCCAAGTTTAGATTCTTTTGTACTCACAGCACCCCTCGCCCAAAAAGCTTTCTTCTTCTATTACAAAGCATCGAGATGAATTATACTAACCTTACTGTACTCCAGGCATCTCCAAGTTCTTTGGAATATTGTTTTTCAAAATGATCCAATACAACTTTGCAAATCTGTTTTGCAAGCTTCCCCTCTGATTTTGCTTTCAGCTATGATGATAAGAAAAAGTTGCTGACACACTGATATTACAAATTTATTGAATTTCAACATTAGCAGTCTTTCTTCTTAAGAACATTTTAGATAATTACTAGTTCTTGCAATGGAAGCAGTAATTCACATATAAGCAAACTGATTACCATACTCGACTTATTTAAAGTTAAATGTTTCTCCAATTGACTATTGCTCAAATGTAAAACAATGTTAAAACCATAATCTAGTGGTGTTAGCACAGAAAGCCAACTTAAATAAGTCCAAGCAAAAAAATCAATTTAGGTAACTCACTCTAGATGTTAACATTAGGGGGAACTGGGTGAAAAGCATAAGGGAAATCTGCGTTTTGTAAATGGAGAATTATTCCAGAATAAAGTTCATTTAGAAGAAAAGTCACTCTGGCTTCCTCGTAAACTTCTTTGAAATTCTGTTTCGTTTACTCATCCAAGAAAAGCCTTTCGAGGGCCAACTATGTAAGGACACAGTTCTAAGCTCCCAGGACGGAGTGACAAAGGCGGTCTCGGCCCGCGAGGAGCTGGCCTTCTGCTCACAGCTGAATAGGTACTGGAGTCTGCCTGCAGGGATGCACACGGATTACCTGAGTCAGAGGTGCACTGGAAGAAAACGACAAAGAACGCTCACGAGCAGGCGTTTTGGACTGTGAAACCAGAGAAACCCAGACATCCCCAAGTTCCCTCGTCTCAGCCCCTTCCATCCCCACCAGGCCCTTATAGAAGCGTCTGGTTTAGTCAGGGGCGCCAGCCGGGCCGCAACCCTCACCCGGGTCATCATCATTCCGCCGCGAGATCCCAAACAAGAGGTCTACACCGTCCAACAACTACAGATATAAGACACCAAATAAACAGCTTGAGTTCAGAGTTTCGCGGGAATTCCTTTAATTGCCGTACTTTTCCGACGGGACGTATCGCGAGACACTGCCTTGCCTGCGTTTTCGAAATCTCGCCGTGGAAGCCTAGGTCCCGCGAGAGGCACGCGCGCAGTTCCGCGCAGTGGGCGGCTAAAGAGGCAGTACCTACTTCCGGGGAGGAGACCGGAGTCTTTTGAGCCTGTGGATCCTGGACACACAAACACATCCCTAAAATATCTCTGGCTTTTGTGCGTTTGGGAGGGTCGGGATTCCGTAGAAAAGTGGAAATCTTTGTCATTATTAAGTTTTGTTGCATGATCATTGTTTTAAAATCTCAGAGGCTAAGGTAGTTGAATAAATCTACCAAATCTTATGACCCCCATTAGCCCAGATAATCAGAACTCAAGATGAAAGGATGGATATGATGCAAAAGAAATTAAGACATATTTCCTAGAGATGGTCCATTAGGATAATCTCTTTTAATGGGGAGAGTTAAATTATTAAAATTATTGAAATAACTAAAGTGCTCAGCGCAGAGGCTAGGAAATTTATTGTTGCTGTGTGTTATTTTCAGTCGTGATTTTCATGATTATAAAGTTCTGACACCAAATGTCTGAAAAGAACAAAATGACCATTCACACTGGCCACCTCACCTTCCTTTACTAGGGGCAGTATTACTAGTTTTCAGACGGTATTACACCTATTCGGGTAGGCAGAGCAGTTTATTTGTTCTTTCAGTGTTACTCTTTCGTTGCTCCCTTGTAACAGCAATCTGCAGCTTATGAGAAAAAAGAGCTTAAAGTGATCCCTAATATTCAATGAGCATCTGATTTTGAGACCCTTGGCACTCACAATCTCAGTGTTAGGAATATACGGTAGGTGCAAATCTTAGGACCACATGAACATGTTATTACCTTTAATGTGATTTGAAGTTTAATATATGTATTTAAACAAGTTCTCCAGTAATCTAAAAATTTAGATTTGGTGGGAAAGAAAATATAGTGTGAGGAAGTGAAATGATTATGTAGATTCCTCCAGTTTGTTGGATGTTTAGGGAAAACTACCTTTCAACCTGTATTTGTAGAGATTCTATATAATTTTTTCTGGTAATTACATAATGTGAAATTAAGCAAAATGGTAACATATTTACAATATAGACATAAAAAACTTAAGGGGTTATTAGAAATCATATATACTGTATTTCTATTATGGAAAGAGGATGTGTTATTCTTGGAAAGAGATTATATTCTATTGTTTTGTAACTCACCATATTTCTATTTTCTGATTTTAAATTAGCTCTCATTAAAAAAATGTTTAAAGCCCATGGAGGCAAATACATTTTGGTGTATTTATCTAATTTAATGCATTTTCACAGTTGACCAAACACTATATAACGTAACCTCTTTTTCTTAAGAATTTTTCATGACACTTGATCTTAGCCCAAAGGCCAAGAAGCAGTAAGTGAACAGCACACAGTATTCCTGGGCAGTCTCCTGTTCCAGTACTAACCAGGCCCAACTCTGCTTAGCTTCTAAGATTAGATGAGATCAGGCCCGTTCAGGATAGTATGGTGCAGCCACTGTGGAAAGTAGTATGGAGATACCTCAAAAAATTAAAAATGGATCTGCCCTTTGACCCAGCAATTCCACTTCCGGAAATATATCCAAAGGAACCCAAAACATTAATTTGAGAGAACATAAGTACCCTTATGTTCATTGTAGCTTTATTTACAATCAGCAAGATATGGAAGCAGCCCAAGTGTCCCTCAGTAGATGAGTGGATAAAACAACTATGGGACAGTTACACAATGGAATACTACTGAGTCATAAAAAATAAAACTTTACCCTTTGTGACAGTATGGATGGACCTGGACACTATTATGCAAAGTGAAAATAAGCCAGAGAAAGACAAATACAATTTCACTCATACATGGAATCTAATGAACAAACTGAAAAAGGAAAATGGGAACAGACTCATAGGTAGAGAGCAGGCTGAGAGCTAAGGGTAAGGGACTGAACAAAAAGGAAAAAAGATTCATGGACAAGATGTGGTGACTGCAGGGTGGGGGAGGGCAGTATAAGGAGATTAAAAGATAATAGAAAAAGTAAAATAAATTTTAAAATAATTTTTATATGCATAATTTCTAGAAGTTCCAGGTATTTGAAGGTCTGGAGGTTCTCATACATACTTAGCTATCTGCCTTATTATTGATAAACATTTTTGCTCATGAATCTCTGCATGTCTGATTATCTTACAATTTTTTATTATGTTCTTGGGTAGTTTTTCAAATATTATATTTCTTTTGTAAATAATCTGCTCATGTCCACTTATCTATAGATGTCTTAGTGCTTTTATTCATATTTATATTAGAGATGTTAATTATATCACATTTTCAATTACTGTTCCCATTTTTCCTACAACCACTTTAAATGTGAAAGTATTTTAAAATTTTATGCAATCAATTGAGTTTTTGATTCCATTGCTTTCAGGCTTGGGAATTTCTTTGCACAGAGGGAAGCTACATCTGTTTCTCCCCTCCTCCCTATTTTGATCTTTAACATTTAACTTGTATATCTATCTAAAGTCAGTATCAGTGTATCATGAAAATGTTAATAGGTTTCCCCAACCCCGTATCAAATAACTACAGAAAAATGAACAAAATTCCACATTGAGTTTTAAGAATAAAAACTGTCAAATAAAAACTGAAGCAGACTTGTTTTAAACCACTGCAGACATAAGAAACTGAGCTGACACAAATACCACAATTTTTAAAAAATTTTATTTAGTTTTAGAAAGGGGAAGGGAAGGAGAAAGAGGGAGAGAAATATCAGTGTGTGGTTGCCTCTCATGCACTCCCAACTGGGGACCTGGCCTGCAGCCCAGGCATGTGCCCTGACTGGGAATTGAACCAGCAACCCTTTGGTTTGCAGGCTAGCACTCAATCCACTGAGGCAAGCCAGGGTGGACTTTTTTTTACTATAATGTTAATGAATGAAGCATCTTTTTGCAAAAATTATTATTCATCCCTTTTTATTTCCACAGCAGATAGTCAAATTAATTAACCTGAATAACAATTACACCCACGATCATCCAGGATATCTTGGATAACTTCTTGATGAGGGTGCAAAGATACAGCTTAGCAGTGATATGGCCATTGGCAGTCTCAGCAAGAATGGTTTCTCTCTGCTGTGGAACAAAAAGATTTATCTACCTTATTCTTCTGGGTTCTTATATTTGCTGTTTACTCACCATTAGAAGATGGTAGTCTGAATACTTCCCTGCAGTAACTACGAAAATGATAGAGGAGTTTGCTCTTGCTGTGTGTGCATATATACTTATATATGTGTATATAATGTATCCCCTCAAAATATCAGCATACCACAATTTACTTAATTAAAATACCACTTGGCACTCTGAACATGCTTAAACTACAAAGCACATTCACTGTCTAGAAGAAAGCATGTAAGAACTTACCACTAAACAGGAAAATTTCTAAATATCTAAGCAATTTTATTGTGAAGCCAATTGATCTAAGAAATGTTTCAGAGCAAGTGTACTTTATAGAGTATCTCCTATACTGTTTTGTGAACTTTCCTATTTACATAAAACATCTCTCAGAAACCTTCATGTTCATATAGAGGTGTATGTGTCAAAATGTAAAGACAGGCTTTGTAGCTAAACACCTGACATTAAGAGAACATCAGGATGACAGAAAAACACAACAAAAACCTGCCATCAAAATAAAAGAACAAAATAGTTACGTGCAATCTTGGACTTTGACTTCAGGTGAATAGCTAGTTAGCTGAGGCTCTATTTTATTACTTTAGGCTTCCCAAGTGGTGTGTATAAAATCCAGCACACAGTCCATTGGGACAGGGAAGCATATATGGTAACTTGCATCTTATTTTTATCCAATCTTTAAACAGTGTTTAGGGGGATATATGTACAAAGTGCAGAACATGTATATAACTGTTTTAGGCTGAAACTTATACTCTCAAAATTCACATGTTGAAGCACTTAACCCCCAGTACCTCAAATGTGACAAACATATTTGGAAACAGGATTTTTCCAGAGGAAAGTTAAAAGGAGTCCTTTAGGGTGGGTCCTAATTCAACCTGACAGGTGCCCTTACAAAAAGAAGAAATTTGGACGCACTGAGACACTAGGTAAGAACATACATGGAGAAAGGGCCATATAACGACACAGGGAGGAGGTCATATGTAAATCAAGAAAGAGAGATTTCAGAAGAAACTGTCCCTACAACTCTATGATCTGGAATTCCACACTTCAGAATTATGAGAAAATAAATTTGTTGCTTAAGTCATCCAGTCTGTGGTACTTCTTATGGCCCTAGCAAACTAATATAGTCATCTTAGTATAAATGTATACTCAAAATGTTTATTGAAAACAATGTATTATAAAAATTTGATTCATTCCCTAGGTCATAAATTGTTTCCTCATCAGCACACAGAGGAATTTACAACTCAGGCTCTAAACATGCAAATGATTTTCTTCCTGTTTTTCTCTTAATTATAAGCTGATTCCCTTATTAAAGGGAAATCATTTATGATTTCCTAACTTTTCTCAAAAAAGAGCTTCTTCTGGTTCCACATAGCTAATGGATTATTGCTATTTTGATCATTTATACCACACTTTAATATACATTTTAAAATATTTGAATTTTTTGTTCTTTGGATCAGCTAGACTATGTTTCTTGATAAATTAGTATTAGCAGAATCTTAGCTGCAACATATACTCCACTTACAGAAAAACTTAGGTATTAAAGTCAAGGATAATAGTTTATAAGTTACAGCTTTATTTGTATAAGCAGTTTCAGGGCTTTGTTTTGCTTTTTTATAATATTTCATTTTATTTATTTAGATTTAATCTTTATTTTTTTCCATTACCATTGAGTCCCCTTACAACCCCTCCCACCAGTAATCACCACACTGTTGTCCATGACCGTGAGTCCTTTCTCCTTTTTTTACCAAATCAAGCAGTTTCATTTTTGATAAGCATTTGCCACCTGGAAGCATTGGATTTTTTTTTTAGTGTAGAATGGGAGAAATTGAATAAGGTAAATAGCATAGCATATAAAACCAAAGAACAGATAAACTAAAGTATAGTCATAGTAAAAGAATGCTTAGTAAGAGATCAGCTGCAAGTATACTGGTATATTCTACAGCTGAATGTCTCCAAGCTATCCACAGTTAGTTTTACATACTAAGTCATCCATATTGCACTTAAAAGAGTATTTAATTTTTTTATTCCTCACCACAGGATATTTTTTATTAATTTCAGAGAGGGAGAAAGCGGTGGGGGAAGAGAGAGAAGAGAAGAGGAGAAAAGGAGGAGAGGAGATAAGAGACAGAGACATTAACTGGTTGCTTTCCATATGCGCCTTGACTGGGGATTGTACCTGAAACCTTTCAGTGTACAGGACAATGCTCCAACCAACTGAGCAACCAGCCAGGGCAAAAAAGTATGTATAATTTTGAACTTGCAGAATAATAGCACTTTTTACAAAATTACAAATTTGCTTCCCCATTATAAAACCCAAACTACAAAATTAGTTTGAAAAATTGAGAAAAAAACAAAACCAGAACTCTAAAAATCTAACTATTAGCATTTTGCAACACTTTTTCTAACGCTGCTTCCACGCATAGTTTTACACTTGAAATCAATCACATATAATATTGTACATGTTATATATGCATTTTACACATAAAGGCACATAGAATTAACTTTCAAATAAGTAAAAAGACATCTTTTGGTCAGTAGCTTTAACTTAACAAAAGACAGATTGAATCATAATCATGATATTCTAATGGGGAATGAATACACTATTTTTACATAAAGCTACACATATTAATATTAGTAAATATTAAACCCAGCTTGTTACTGTAACCTGATTTTTTTCCTCTCATAGCTACAGTTTACATGCTAAAAATTTCTTTTCTAAGTATACTTTACTAGAGTCAATAGTTCAGTTCCTATGTAAACCTGAGAAACAACCTGACCTTGGAGTCCTGCTAAGCTGACGAAGACCAGAAGGCAGACTCAAGGGGCTGACCAAAAAGATCAATGTCAAGACCAGCAAGGACAGTGCCTGCCTGTCTGCAACCCCATGCCCTGCTCTCTTTGTTCTGATTTTCCTCTCCTCCATCCTCATAAAAACCAGTGCCTGCACTAAACTATTAAGTTGTAACCATGATTTATTTATTCAGTACTTCCCAACTGTAATCAAAATTATGTATTCTGTAACAAATCAAAATATATAATCAACCCTGTATTTAGTTCTCCTTGCAGTTGCAAACCACAGGTGCCCCCTGAAGGGAGGAATGCTAATGTAAATAGACAGATAACACCAGAATGAAAGGAATAACCTGGGCAAAAGCTGCACCACTCCCCTTTCAGCCACCGCCCCTTATTCCCCCTTCCCACTCTCACCAGCACCTGCACTTCTGCACTGCTCCTGGGAAGTTCCCATCACCTGCACACAATTCCCACCAACTCCCTATAATAATGACTGGCTTGACCAGAGATGTTAAGATGGGTTTTTGAAGACAGGAGTCCCCTCATCTTTTTGAGATGCCAGCACTCAAATAAATCCCTTTCTTTCTCACAAGTTTGGCTTTCCTTGCAATAGGCAGCTGAACCTGGGTTCAGTTTCAATATAATCTCATTTTTAACTAGAGTTAAAATGATGTTTGCCACATATATAAAACCTTGTGCAGAGAAAAGTTTTTCATGTAAAATTAAAAAAAAAATTTTAATCTGTTGACTTAGAATGTCTTTCAACAATCATGTTTTAAAAGCCTTTCCTATTTTTATGCCAAAGAAATCATTTAAATTCATCAAATGACAAGAGGAAACAGCATATTGATATAAATTATTTTTATTGTGTGAAAACATCATAATTTACAATGGTTAAGAATAAAAATGCAGCATATACCAAAATAGGTGTTTAACTGTTAAAAGCCACCTGGATTTACAAAACTTCTTTTAAAATTTTTAAAATGCTTTAAGAATACAAATTAATTCTTGAGATACATAAAACATTAATTCCACTTCATTATATATTTAATTTCAAAGTCACTTTAATTAAAAGGATTCAGTAAATATTATACACAATTGCAAATTTTTAAAAAGCATATTTATTCTCAAACTAGATGAATTTTAAAAAGATGGAAAAAGTATGAGTTTAGCTTTTTAAAAAAAGAGAAATATGTTACAAAAATAAAAAAGATGTACAAATGAGTTTTTTCCCTTTAAAATTCAGATCAAAATTAATACATGTCTCCTTGTGTTGATTTCCTTACATATCAGCCATCTATGAAATTTAGGTTAGGAATTTTATATGTGAAATAGAATGCTAGGTACAAAACTGAAAAACAAAAAAAGAAAGAAAGAAACTGCGTATGATGATGACTAGAGTAAAAAGTGACCTGGTGAATGAAAGTTCAGGGAGTTTAAAATGTAAATAAAATGTTATGCTCTCCAGTAAAACTATAAAAGTAAATAATCATACTAAACTGCCGTAGACATACTTCTGTTTTTGTCAGATACCAGTATATGACTGTTGTCAGTACAAGTTACCAAACTATCAAATTGACAAGGTGATATAGGAATCATACTGTTTACAGTATTTCCACTTTGATATAAATATATGCTTTAAATTAAATGCAACATTATGAATTTATTCCTCATAATATACATCTAAAAGTTTGTCCAAATGCCAGACAAATAGAGAATCCTACAGATGTCATTGTTCTTTGCAAGAAACATGCTACTATTCTAAAATTGAGAAATTATTTTGGAATTATTTCTTCACAAAAATTATTTTGAAATTATTTGTTTATTTTTATTTCTTTAGTATCCCAGCATTTCCCTGTCATAAACACAAGTCTCTGGACCTACAGTAGCTTTTTCAGTCTTTTTGCCTTTAATTTCAAGGCACTAAAGTATTACAATAACCTAAGAATCACTGCAGCTGCTGATAGACAAGGGAGTGAGGAGTATTTTAATCTCTCGAAGGGTTTAACCTCTAACAGAGGGGTTTATTGGGACTCTTAATAGTATCTCACATAACATTTTTATTTTATTTTTCAAGAATTTTTTCTTTATTAGGCTCATCATCAAAGAAAGCAACAAAAAAACTGAACTGTCTCCTTAGGTAGTGCTTTCAAATTCTATTCTTTGTTAGAATAAAGAATTAGACTCTATTTTTTAAAGAGTATTATTTTAAAATTAGGTCAAATTAGGATGTATACTTCAAGAACAATACTATTATAAAACATACCTCAAAACATATAAATGTATCATTTGTATAGTTAATGTTCAACCAGTAAATTGACTCTATTTTCCAGACACAATTTAAACCAAAGCATTATAGAAAAGTATAGTCAATATCACAGTAATTAAAATTCTTAAACAAAAGTTATAGAAAAATATAAAAAGTTAAAAATTTAGCTTATAAATTCCCAAGAGTTCCCCTTCCATGAACATGTATCTTACAAAAAATGTTTAAGGTATAGAAATAAGACTATTAAACAAATAGTAATGAAAGTGTGCAAAGTCCATTGGCTCTTTTTCTGAAAGATTTTACTTCAGGAATATACCCATGAGAGGAAATGCATAAAGCAGTCAATGCTAATTATTACTAACTTGGTCCAAGATGCTCATCCCATCTGCTGGTCTTTTGCTTCCCCTGCCCCTTTCCCCCTTTTCCTTCTTTCTTTCTTTTTCTTTTTTTAATACCATGACAGCATGGAAAAGTAATTATCAGGTCAGTTAAATCTTTGGCTATTAATCGCCTCACTGAAATTGCTATGGTTATCTTGTCCCATTCATCAGCGTTCATGGTTTTTATTTTTTTGAAAAAGAAGGTCCTCCAGTTCATCTCGCTGATATTAAGACAGCCCATCCACAGGACGTGGTTATGAGATCATGTCTTGGACATCACTGTTAGGTCTCTGTCGCACAGCCAGGGGAGGTAGTGGCATCCCATAGAAATCTACGTACAGAAGGCATAACACAAACACAAAAACAGTTATGGTAAGTACATATTTTTGACACAATTCATTATTTGCCAACCAATGCCTTTAAAAAAAAAAAGACACTGACTTGACAGATGAAGCGATAGAATAGAAAAAAATCAAAATCTAAGAAAACTTGAATTCAAAATATAACCGCTAGAGTAAATCTTTAACACTATATTGTACATTAATCTCTAGTTAATTTAATAAAAAGCTGCACCTAATGTATATACATTATTATTCTTGTTTCCAGTTACATGTTCACCTTAGAAGAGAATGAATAACAAATATTCAAAATCTACGGAACCTGTTGTCAAAGCCTCGGTGAGTCAGTGTTTGTATAATCCACTTTCTTACTCAATTGCTGTTACTTCTAGGTGTTTTGGAAGAAATAATTATGTTAGTGTTCTGATAAGTAGGACTTTTTTATAATGATGCTTCAATATAGTTTAGTGATTTCGGGAATATTTGATACAAAAAGTGTTATTTTCTATTTCATAATAAGTTCCTATCCCTTCATTGTGACAAATTGGCTTATAAATTTAACAGCATATCTATACTTCCAGTAAGCAATTATTTCTGGCTTAATCCCTTAAAACTATTCTAGAAGCATTGGTGCTCAGGACTACTTGAAACAAATACATTGAAAATGTATTAGGTGGGCACACAATACAATGCACAGATCATGTATCATAGAAATGCACACTTGAAACCTATATGATCCTATTAACCAATGTCACTTGTACAAATTTAATTTAAAAAGGAAGAAAATGTATTAGGGACCCATTTCCAGTTCTGCATGTGTCTGGAGTTGAGCTAAGCTACTCCATGGTATAGCTGCCTCAGCATTCATTCTGTTTGGCCAAGTGGCTGTGGGGGGCCCTAAACAGACAGTAGCCCCTCATGCAAGCACATGCTCTCCATAACCATCTGCAGAGTCATAAGTAAGTTTCTGATATGAATTCCCCAATGACCCTTGTGGTCAAGAGTCTCCCTTGTCCTCCAAGGCCTTTTCTCATATAGGACCCCAGTGGAACTTAACAAAACTCCACTCTTTTTGCTTTGAATGGACAAGTTTGGCTTTAGCCTGAGAGCACCAAAGCACATCACCCACATACCCTAAAAAAGGCAAGTGCCCCACATCCTGTAGATCTCTCTGCCTGCACCCTGCCTGGATCGCCCCCTATAGAACCCTCAAGGCATGCCATGTACTTCCTCCAAAACTTGTGAGTATTAAATTCTATTGCAATTTCTCTTGTGGTCTTTCAGAACTCAAGCTTACCATACAGCACGCAGGGGTTCACCTTAAATGTTAATTTAACAAAATCATAATAGCATTTAAGGAACTTGGAAGTCACCACTCCATCTTAACATGAAGCAGACTGAAAAATTATCAACTCTCCTTGGATCCATAAGAGAGGGCAGGTCACAAGACAGAACACTGCGTCCAATATTGGACAGACAGACAGGCAAACGCAGGGAGTCTCAGTTTACTGCAGACATTCATGAATAGAAACTGCCAAAAGAACCAGTATCCCAGTAGAAAAACCTAGCAAGAAGTTATCTCTTTCCCTCCCAAAATATTATTTTATTTTTGCAGTTGATATTGTATTAGTTCTTTGCCAGAAAACTTAAATCATTCTACAAAGCAAGTTTCTTATTAGCTTAACTGTAGGGAATATAAATTGACCTTAGTGCCCAACTGGTATGACCAACTTAACACCCATTTTTATAAAGGGTTCAAACACTTTTAACATGAAAAATTAAATAGCAGTAATACTACATACAGAACTGTAAATTTTGAAAATATTCTCTAGTTTATACATTTGGTAATTTAGAATAAATTTCTGACTTATTTCTCATAATATACAACATATAACATATTAATGAAATATGGATGGGGAATGTTTGCAAAGGGAAAACAGATTCTCATCTCTTCCATGAATGCATTTGTCTTACCTGTTACACTGAATAAGCTTTTACAGACAATAAAAACGATTAGAAAAGTAGAATCAAATTGTTATCAAGGTAAATGTCCATAATCAAAGAACAAGTAAGAATTTGCCTTAAAAATTCCCATCTGACTATAACAAATTGTTTTTCATCATAGTAAATTTTAAGTGCCAAGCCAATCACAGTTAAATTTACTTATCTAAGATAGTTTATCATGTACTTGTCTACTTTCCATGAATCAAATGCAAAGAAATGTGTACAAAGTTAGAGGGGAAAAGAGAATGAAATTATAACATTGGGACCTATAAGCATCTTGAATGAAGATCTCATGATAAGCTCTAAAAATTGTTATTAAATTATTTTTATTAAAAATTTTAATTCATTATATCTGCTTTTTCCCCCTATTTCTACAAGCAGAAGTGATTATACACTTTTTTTAAAATTCAGCTTAGGTACAATCTGACTTAAAATTTATGAAAAAATAATACAGACATTTTTAATTTTTTGAAGTTATAGTGTTTTCTTATCTGCTATGGGAAGCTTAATTTATTGATATAAACTGAAAATTAACTGAAATATAGGACTATGGTGGTCCTAAACTTAGTTATTATAATTCCCAGTTCTAATTTTAAAAAAAGGGAAAACAAAACAAAAATGACCTTCTCAGCCCATTTTTAACCTCTTTTCTACTTGCCCTTAACTATAATGCCCCCCTTAGATGCTACCATTAGTTCTTTTCTCTGCATTCTACATGCTTTCCCCCAAATATAGGAAACTATAATTCACTCAACTTCATTCATTCAGTAAACAATCACAGAGCATTATGGGCAAAGCATTCCTATGGTGTGATGACAACTGAAATTTTAAAAAAAGGGAGTTCTGGCCAAGATGGAGGTGTAGGTAGAAACCCTTTGCTTCCTCACACAACCAAAAGGAAGATAACAACCAATCTAAAAACAATAAACAACCAGAAGTGCCAGAAAATCCAACTGCATGGAACTCTGACAACCAAGGAATTAAAGAAACAGACAACCAGACTGGTAGGAGGGAGATGGGAAGCGGGGCAGGTGGAGGTGGGGGACTACACAGGGTGGGTGGTGGGGCTGGCTGAACTGGAAACTGAAACTCAGAGCTGGTTGTCAACTATGGCAGGGGTGGCCACAGTGGGGAGAAACTCCCAGTCTCACATAAGAGAGTTCATTGGAAAGTGGAGCTCGAGTTGAGCAGGTGAACTGCACTGTTCCCTCTCTGACCTCTCCCTCACAGACAGCCACAATGCAACACAGAGGGTTGCCTTGCTCTGGTGAATATCTAAGGCCCCACCACCTTATAACTAAACAGGTGCACCGAGACAAAGAAACATGGCCCAAATGAAAGAACAGAGCAAAACTCCAGAAAAAGAACTAAGTGATGAGGAGACAGACAACCTATCAGATGTGGAGTTCCAAACACTGGTAATCAGGATGCTCACAGAACTGATTGAGCTCAGTCGCAAAATGAAGGTACAAATGAAGGCTACCCGAAATGAAATAAAGCAAAATATTCAGAGAACCAACAGTGAAGGGAAGGAAACTGGGATTCAAATCAGCAATTTGGAACAAAAGGAAGAAATAAACATCCAACTGGAACAGAATGAGGAAACAAGAATTCAAAAAAATGAGGAGAGGCTTAGAAACATCTGGGACAACTTTAAACGTTCCAATATCTAATTTATAGGGGTGCCAGAAGAAGAGGAAAAGCAAGAAATTGAAAACTTATTTAAACAAATAATGAGGGAAAACCTCCCCAGCCTGGTGAAGGAAATAGACTTCCAGGAAGTCCAGGAAGCCCAGACAGTCCCAAACAAATTGGACCCAAAGAGGAACACACCAAGACACATCATCATTAGGTTAGCCAAGATTAAAGATAAGGAGAGAATCTTCAAAGCATCAAGAGAAAAGGAGAGAGTTGCCTAAAAAGGAATGCCCGTAAAACTATCAGCTAATTTCTCAAAAGAAACCTTATAGGCAAGAGGCTGGAAAGAAGTATTCAAAGTCATGAAAGGCAAGGACCTACATCCAAGATGACTCTATTCAGCAAAGTGATCATTTAGAATGGAAAGGCAGATAAAGTGCTTCCCAAATAAGATCAAGTTAAAGGAGTTCATCATCACTAAGCCCTTATTACATGAAATGTTAAAGGGACTTATCTAAGAAATTGAAGGTCAAAAACTGTAAACAGTAAAATGACAACAAACTCACAACTATTAAAAACTAAACCTAAAAAAAAAAACAATGAAAACAAAAACTAAGCAACTAGAATAGGAACAGAATCAGAGAAATGGACATCACATGGAGGGCTTTCAGTAGAGAAGGTGAGGGGAAGCACGGGGGGGGGGGGGAGGTACAAGGAATAAGAAGCATAATTGGTAGGCATAAAATAGGCAGGGAGAGGTTAAGAATGGTACAGGAACCAGAGAAGTCAAAGAACCTATATGTACAACTCATGGACATGAACTAAGGTAGAGGGGGGAATGAGGGAGGATTGGGGGATAGGGTGGAGGGGAGAAAACTGGGACAACTATAATAGCATAATCAACAAAATATACTTAAAAATAAAAATAAAAAATCTACCTACATATCCTCCCACACACACTGGGCCCTTCTTTTCTCCTGAGCTCCAGAATCTCACTTGTACTAGAGTACAGACATTTCCAAACAGATAAACCTACACACATCTCCAAAGCAGGTTTTCTCCTCCCTCACAGATTTACAGTCTTACAGGTAGCACCTACTTTCTAACCCCTCTAGTCAAATAATCCTCTATTCCTCTCTCCCTCAACCCATACAACCATTCATCAATTAGTTATCTGTTAAAATGCTCATCGCATACATTTTTTACTCTCCATTCTAATTTCAATTCCTCCATTCTCACTTTGACTGCTGCAACAGCCTCCTAACTGGGATCCTTTCTCACCTCAGGTGTGGCCACCATCAAGTCTTTACTTCAATTTCTATCAAATACAGGTTTTCTAAACTACAAAACTAGTAACACTATTTCCCTGTTAAAAACATATAGTGTCTCTTGTAAAATTATACCAAATAGCTTAACACAGATGTCAGCCCCTTCACAATCAGTCCCTAAACCATAATTCCAATTTCAATACTCTCCATAACTTTAAATTTCCTCTCTTCTGCACTCTATCCACATGGAAATAAGCTCCAGTCACAAGTAACTTTATGCTATTTTCCAAATACCTGGTGACCTTTCCAACCTCTCTACCTTTGAAGTCTACTGCTTCTTGTGTTGACAGACTCTTCTCCTTTAAAGGCCCAGTCCTAATACCACTTTCACTAACTGTCCCTACAGCTTATATAGAGTACTCTCCAATTCTACACCACAGACATGTAACTGTATATTGTGAATTGTCACATAGTAAAGTAAGCTGAAGTATGGTCTTCTCTATTAGACTAGGATCCCCAGAAAGGCAGAATTTATGTCCTATTCATCTTGGCATTACCAATGTTTTAGGTTGCATCAAATACCAAATAGTTGTTTCTTGGATACCTGATTCAGTAAGAGAAAAAATATCTGTCATAAGAGATATTAATATTTGCTATATACACATGTTCGTGCATATATACACACAAACACAAATATATTAACGTTACCTATTTATTTCTAACAACATACTGAATATTTAAACTGATAATGTATTCTAACATATATAATTTCAGAATATAAAATAGAAACTAACCTATTATGGTCCATAAAAGCTTTGTGATGTAAAGTCAGTCAACCAAACAGATGTGATTTCACTGTAATCCTGATATAGTATAAGGATAAACCTTTCTCTCTTTAAAGATGAAAATAAATCTTCTAATTTTCGCTAATGATTGTTGGTATACTCAATTGATCTCTGATTCTACAATTGTGTTGATATTTACTTCATTTTAATCCTCAGCAACTTCATTTTAATCCTCAGACACCTTCTAAAACTCAGGTGTCTCATTAGAAGCAGAGAAACAGCAATTATATGCCATCGTTGAGTACATTGAGCACAGTGAATGAAGTTTTTAAAGCACTATAATTGGAAGTTCTATTTAAGTTGTAAAGCCTTTCACTTTCCATCACAATTTACATAAATATACAAGTATAATGGATAAACACATGCTATGATTATTTTGACCTCTGTATTCTAAGGTAAACATCAACTCAAATTATTTAGAGGCAAAGGGCACATAAAAATTTAAAAAAATGAAAATGAAAATAAAGATGTATAATGAAAAAGGATGGCTGTGAATTCTTCTAAAATTAAAAGTCTGTTGAAGCAATGAAGTAAAGAAAAGTGAATGCAGTATGTATAGATATTTGAAAACTGATCCTTTTGCATTACCATTATGACGTGTTTCACCAAGAGGCTCAAGTTTTGGAAGTCTAGTGACTTTGGGGGTTCCCCAGCCAACTAAAGAAAGAGAAAAACATTTAAACACTGTTAAATAATGTCTCTTTAGGTTGGTTGAGAGGATCCCTTTCTATATAGGAATGTATGTAACATTTGATGTCAATTCATATATACTGAATGACACAATAATGATTAGCCATAAACTCATTTTAAATTTCTACTTTAAAATATCATAGATGTTAACATTTGCTTTAAATATTATTTACCTTTAATTAAAATATAAGCATTTTCACCAGTACCACAAATAAACTTAAGCTATTATTTTAACTTCTAGCAGAGGCTATAAGAAATGTTTACTTATAAAATGGAATACTAGAAACGAGTCTTCAAATAATTCTCAAAGGAAAATGTTACAATGTAAAGCCTTCTAGCAGGGCTAAAAGGACAGTATAAACATATACATTTGTATATTTACCAAGCACCTATAATATACAAGGTACTATGCCTAGTGCTGAAAATTTACTCATAATTATTATGCAGTTATTATGTCCCAGTGCTTTAAATGCAGTATTGCATTTAATCTTCATAACAACTTAGAAGGTCGGTATATATGTTAGAAATATAGTGGAAAAATTCATGTATCTTGGTTTCAACTGTTAACTTTCAGGATGAAAGATGCAGTTATTTATTTATTTATTTATTTATTTTTATTTTAGTTTATTCAGTACAGTTTCTATCCTTCATTCCCATTCCAGCCCACCCACCCAACCCTCCCCTCCTCCCTCCCATTTCCAACCCCCCTGGTTTTGTCCATGTGTCCTCTCTATTTGTTCCTGTAAACCCTTCCCTTCTCCCCTGGAATTCCCTTTCCTCTCCCCTCTGGTCACTGACAACCTGTCCTCTATTTCAGTGTCTTTTTTTATATTTTACTTGTTTCTTTGTTTTGTTGTTTAGGTTCCTGCTAAAGGCAAGATCATATGGTATTTGTCTTTCAATGCCTGGCTTATTTCGCTTAGCATAGATGCAGTTTTTTAAAAGCTAACATTAGCCATCCTTTCTACTTAAATTTCTTTTAGCAATCTGTGCACTGATATTTTAATTAAGATTTGAATCTATTCTAGGAAGTTTCCAGGTAAGGTTCTCTTATCAATTTTATTTATGTTTACCTTTACAAAACATTTCTTACAGTTAAAAAAACAACAAATATACTTATGTTCATCAATTATGAACAAAATCATGCAAAGGATTCTACCTTTTTTGCCAATTCACAGGATAATGAATACACAATAAAAACTACACAATTTCTTTCCTTTTCTTCAATCCTGCTTTTGTTCAAAGTCGGATTTTAAATTCAGAATCAAGATCAAAGTACTCACCAGGACGAGGAGGTGGGGGTGGTGTGGGGCTCTTAGGAGCAGAGTCATCTGTATTAACAGGTTCTACACGGTGACTCCTTTTTATTCTTAGTTTCTTAGTTTTCTTTTTACTATTATCTACAAGAATATAAACATGGAACTTGGGAAAAATTAAACTCATATAATAAAAATTAAGATTAGAACTAGAATGTTGATATTATTACCATAGAAATGCTTCTTTAATTCAAGTTGGAAATTATTACCAATATCAAAATGTGAACTTGCTTTTACTAAGAATGAATTTTTAAATGATTGCCTATGAAATGATTAACAAATATGATACAAACAAAAAGCTTATATTCTAAGTTCTATGAGAGGTTACTCGGAATATTAAAAAAGTTCATATTTCCAAAGTAACATATTTTTTTCAAATGTTATATTAAGTAAATACAATTATTGCAAGGATTTCCATAAAACTCAGAATCACCTAGGGAAAAAGGAGAGGTGTTGACTTGTCTCAGTAGGAGATCATATAGAGAGGTCTGTCTGGAAAAAGTCCAGCCATTGTTAATATAACAAGAATGGTTTGGGTGACACAGATGTAACCTGGCAGCCAAGGAGAGCGGACTGGAATGTGCGTGTGTGAACAATGATGACTTCATTGTACTAGTCAGTGGGAATGTGATAGACGCCATTGAGTGAGCACGTGTACTGTGTAGCCGTCACATTCAAAATGACTGAGTGAGTAGAGCAACAAATCTGCAACAAATTTTGAGTTAAGCTTGAACATTCCTCTGTGGAAACTATTTGGATGATTCAAAATGCTGCAGTTATGGGCAACTGATGATTGGCGGCTTCATCATGACAATACGTCCGCTCACACACCAAATCTTGTGCAGGGTTTTTTGACAACACATCAAATCACCCAGGTGACTCAGCCCCACTACAGCCCAGATTTGGTGTCCTGTGACTTCTGGCTTTTCCCAAAACTAAAATCACGTTTGAAAGAGAAGAGATTTCAGACCACCAATGAAACTCAGGAAAATACGACAGGGCAGCTGATGGCACTGGGAGAACTGTGTAAGGCCCCAAGGCGCCTACTTTGAAGGTGACTGAGGTGTTACTGTCCTATGTACAATGTTTCTGTTATCTTGTATCTTCTTCAATAAATGTCTCTATCTTTCAAATTATATGCCTGGATATCTTCTGGACAGACCTCATATGTATGGTATAAATCCGGGGTCCTCAACCTCCCTCTTGCTGGTCTGTGGATGCCACTCGCACTACCCTCTGAGCTCCACCTCCTGTCTCACCCTCAAACCCAGCCCATGGAAACATTGTCTTCCATAAAACCGGTCCCTGGTGCCAAAAAGGCTGGGAACCACTGGTATAAATAGTCCAAATATAAACATTTGTAATGTAAAGAAGACCCTAATCAAACCTAAACAGATTACTCTTAAAAATAACCCCCAAATAAGGTATGCACAATATAAACACAGAATGCGGCAAAGGTAGGTTTACAGTTATTTGTATGAAAAATAATGCAATAATTAATGAATAATATAAGAATAAATTCTGTTTTGCATACTCACAATTGTAAATCTACTTTACCCTATGCTGTATATATAGCCAAGAATCACATCAGATTTGCAGAATTCATGTTCTTTTAACAAATAACTATTTCCAGATTCTCATATAAGCACGGGATAACATTTTAGGGCCTTGGCTGGTGTGGCTCAGTGGATTGAGCACTAGCCTAAGAACCAAAGGGTTACAGGTTTGATTCCCAGTCAGGGTAAGTGCCTGGATTGAGGGCCAGGACCCCAGCAGGGGGTGTTCAAGAGGCAACCACACATTGATGTTTCTCTCACTCTCTTTCTCCCTCCCTTCCTCTGTCTAAAAATAAATAAATAAATAAATAATCTTTTAAAAACTAACATTTTGGGAATATCTATGTTGTTAGTATGTAGACTTTAACAATGTAAGCCAGGATGGCATTGTAGTTAAATAACCAAACATAAAAGTTATTGAAATATTTTCATTCATAATCCCATACTAAATTTATATACTATGTAAAACATTTTCTAAAATGGAATTATCTGTTACTTAAGAAACAGTCAACATCTATGAAACCTACAAAACAATAAGGAATACAAACAAACATATTTAGAAACATGTTATTTTCTAAATCAATTAGTGTCATTTGACACATTTTACTCCAGATGGAAACAAAGACATCTTTTTACAATTAGAGCTGCCAGCTTTACAGCTGGCAGAAAGGAAAGAGAGCCTCCAGAAAAGTGTGGTACTGAGCTGAGCATCATGGAAAAGCGTTCAAGTTAGAGCAGATAATCTGCTCTAGAGATAGGGTCTCAGCCCAGCCACAGACAAGATATATGATCTTTAAAAGGTCAGTCAACCTTCCAAGTCCCTGGTTTCCTGTTCCATATAATGGGAATAACATACCCTAGGATTACTGTTTAATAACACAGTGCTGTATCAAATAATATAAGGCATATGAAACCATGTTCTAAATTATAATGTTAATTATAACAATAATTGTTATTATAGTTATATGATTGACTATCTTAGAACTTCTTATGCTTTATTTTCAAATATCTGTCAAATAACTTTGCTCTTTAACAATGTGTGTTAGAGTTCTTTTAATATATGGAGAGGCTACTTTAAGTCATTTCTCTAACTCTGCTGATAGAGCTATATGGGTACAATATGGCTGCCTTAACTTCCCAATTTACTAAAAGTACAACTCTCAAATCTAATTATTTTTTATACAGCAAAATATCCATGTTAGCTAATCTGTTCCTGAAGGATTGAGATCTTATTTTCATAAATTTTGATATTGTATAAAAATCCTTACATACAAATGGAACATATTGCTAACTAGGACTGGCAAGGAATAAAAAATTATTAAGTAGCTCCCATTTGTCAGGTCTGTGCTAGAACATTGTAGAGTTATTTTTATTATAAATAACCTTAAAATCTGTTAAAAATGATGCCTATTTCTGCTTTAGAGATAAGGAAGACTGAAGAATGTCATAGCATGTATCTAGGAGATGGAAAAGTCAGGGTTCCATCCCAGGTTGCCTGATTCCAGACACTGGCTGTGTCTTTATGATACCAAAAGATACAAACTTCCAGTTAAATTACATACCACTTAGAAAAAGAAAAGTAATTATGAATTGAAAATTTTCTATGATATTAAGTAAGAGAAAAATGACTATCTGGTAAGACTTTAAAAATGTTCAACTGATTATGGCTGCATCCTACAGAAATAGCAGGTCAATAAAGGACATGATGCTGATCGTAGTGTTACGGGGCTTAAAAAAACAAACAAAAACCTCAAAAAGCCTTTTCAAGGATTCCTGAAGCTATATTATATTCCAAATTTATGAAAATAAAATTGAAAATTTCTGCTGAAATTCTTTTAAGTTGCAAAAGACTACATTTCAAGGCATCTTGAATAAAAACATAGGTTAGCAAATTGACTAATGTGTAACTAAAAACCACAAGAAAACCATGATAAATACTGCATTTAGAGATAAAAATATAATTGTTTGTGAAAATAATCATGACATAGAGGTATAATTAAGTTTATATGATATATATGTAATCTTCTTATTTAATAACTAGATTTATCACCTGATTCTGACGATGGCTGATATGGCTCATCTTCATTCTCCAACTGCTGTGTTAATGCTTCGTTATAATTTTCTGCTATCCCAAACTCGTTGGTTTGTCGGCTACTGTCACTGAGCTGGCTCTGTGTCTCTACTTGCTCATGCTCCATTTTGTGTTTCTGGGGGCAATCATCATAGTCTTTCTCCATATTTTGCCTCTTTCTCTCTTTTTCAAGCTTTTTTTCATTCTAACAAAAATGAAATATATCATCTTTAATGTAACAGTTGTAGCTAAGATAGTTTTACAGGAAAAGGCAAATAATCCAAGAGTATTCTGTAACTTTGGAAAACTGTGATGTTTCCATTAAAATTATTTGTTAAATAAATCATTGAAACATGCTAATTGCCAAACATCCAAAACACAGACTGTATAAAGGAAGAAAACAAATATTACCAGAAATATTACCAGTAAATCCACAACCTACATATGACCATTATTTGGTGCATAATCACTAAGAGATGCTTTTCTTTGCCTACCACACATGTACAGACATACACCACCCACGAACATACATAAATGTGATAGATTGTTTCTCTATATATACATATTTATGTCTTTTAAACAAAAAGAACTGAAGTTTTAACTTACGTATATTTCTTTCGAATAGTGCCTGACACCTTGTCAAGTGTTACCTTAATGTCCTATAAGTGTCAGCAATGATTACTTTCACCAATTACATTATCATTTTGAATATTTATTATGATAATAAGTCATTATAACTTATTTTACAAATTCCTGATCAATGAACAAAGGGGTTACTTTCAATTTTTCACTATTGAAAGAAACACAACTATTGAATTAGTTCTTTAGAATAAATTCCTAACATTAGAACTGTTGATACTGGGTAAGCACATTTTAAAATGTGACACATTACAACCTTCCCTTTAGAAAAACTAAAGTCAATTTATATCCCAGGCAAAAGGTTGAAGAGTGATATTTCCCCATATCTTTTTGAATACTGTATATCATTATCCATCTTTTATATCTTTATCAAACTAATAAGTGTTTTTACCTCAGTGTTGGTTTAACTTACTGTTTTTATTACTATTTATCACTATTGAAAAATGAACTATTAAATACAGTTATTGTCATTTTTATTTTTCTTTAAGGAACTACGTATGGTAAACCAATGTCCACTTTTCTATTTGATTCTCATTATTTTCATAATAATTTTAAGGGTTCTTTTTGGTCCTATGTGTCTCAAATATTTTTCATTAGGGTTTGTTTGGGTTTTATTGCCTTTAACAGCTCTTAAAATAACATATAATAAGATTGATCTATTTTTACTTCATGGTTTGTGGCTTGACAGCCTTGCTTTGAAAGTTTTTCCTCCTCCAAATATATACAAATGTTTAACACTATTATGTGCTAGTTCTTTTTAAGGCTTCTTTTTAAAAAAATATATTTCAGTCTTCTGGATTTAATATGTTGTATACAGTGGCTGAAAATTTTACTTTTTTCAAGATGATTGTTCAGTTGTAACATCCAGTTCTCCCAGATCTGAAATGCCATTTTTATCTTATACAAAGTGCTCAGGCATAATTAGGTTTATTCAATGCTTATTAATATTCCACTGATTCCATTGGAACCAATGCCTCAACATTTTTATCTGTGGTAAAAATCAAATAAGTATAAGTTGCTTCTCTAAAATGCAAAGATTTTAAGGAATAAATTTTGTGGAAGAAAAAGGAAAATATGCTTTATATAAAGGACTATAGGTAATTGGTTTTCATTTGTTTCATTTCTTTACAAGTCTTAAAATTATTGTAGCTTAAAAGAGTAATTGGTGCATTTTCCCTTTGCCACTAATTGACTCAGGGATTTTCAGTATAAGGTATACTACTTCATACACTACATCTTCATCCAGTGAAAAATATAATGTTGGTAGAAGCGTTAAGGTCTTTTCTAAGTAACCACAGTACTAGGAAGTTGGGCATTATTCACAAGGTGAGCTTTATTAGACATATAAATTAGTATTTCAAACTAAAAAGTCAAACTTGATTTCTCTCTTCTCCACCAATATGTTTTAAAGAGCATAAAACAAGACTTGACAAAAATAATATTTAATAGGAGGGAGACAAAACAATAGCTTCTTATTAAAACAGCTTTCAAAAACAGACAGCTTTACTGTACTTAAAAAAGCACACATTTAATTAAGTTCAATGCAAAGGAGTTAATAAAAAGATTAAATACAATTAACCTTCCGGTACCTAAGCAACTTAAGTACAAATATTTCATATTCCAATTATTTTGCAAAATAAAGCAATACAAAAATTATCCAATCATCTTCTTACCTGTGGAGCTGCCTCCCTCCTCAGCAGCAGCCCCAAGGAAGAAACAATCATCCACCTTTCCAGCTGAGCACCTGTGTGGAAGGAGGCAGTGACAGGGGAAGAGGAATGGAAAACATGCAGGCTGTGGAACCAGCAAACCAGCTGCCACATTAAGCACTGGTGACTGGAGAGCAAGTTTAGGAAGCTCTGACTTGGAGGAGGCATGGCTGCTAAGGGTGAGTAAACTCTGCAAACCCTGGGTACCAGTAGAAAACAAAAACAAAGACACAGATATACAGACATACACACACACACCACACACAAAACCCCTTAACTTCTTCATGATTAATAATCCACAAGTTAATTTTGCTAAAAGTTTTGCCAATTACAATGAAAATAAATCACATTTATACATAAAAGACTTTGTTATAGTTTGAAACACTCTTAAGTATCCTGGGTAAAGAATAAGAATTTCATTTACGTAGTATAATGCATCATAAGCATCTAAATATTACTGTAAAGAGATGATAGTAACAGCAATACAGAGACAAAGACACCATGTAAATAAAAGTAAATACATTAATACCATAGGAAGTAAATAACAAAAAAGATTTTTCAGAACAGTAACTATTACAGTGGCTACATTCAATCTTAATTTTTATTCTCAGTTAATGCTGAAGTCACCTTTCCTTCTTATGCTAGAGGGAAATTTGAAGAGAAAAAAAGCAACAAACCTTTAACCTGTGTCTCCCATTTAATTCTTTTAGAAATAATTGGTCTCTGGTGAAACACTTTTGCCTCCTTTCCCAATTCCCTGCCTCCTTACTTAACTTCCAATTTTATAACTTAAGATAAAAAAATTGCACTTGCCACCATCCATACCTCAATGATTACAGTTGCTATCGGCTGGAAAGGATTAACAATAACTGGTTCTGGGTCCACCTCAGCCAGACCACTGGTTCCATTGAGTTCCACCTGCTCTCGCTCTCTTTGTTCTCTATTATTTGAGAGAGAAAAAAAAATGGAATTCCTGAGGCTTTGAATTATTGTCGAGTTTCAGAAATCCTTATGCAGGTAACAGGCCTTTATCCCCAGGTACAGATTATTCATTTCAATTTTTAAAGGAAAGAAATGCTGACAAAAATAACATTCCCTAGAAGTGATTTCTTAGTGTCAACAGTATATGTTAATAATTTTTCTATGTGCTAAGTTGTTTATATTTATCAATTATTAATTACCATCCTAAACCAATGCAGCCCTCATCACTGATGTTAACAGATAAATAAGTCCTCTTGTTAACCCTCTTCTGAAGGGCTGCGTCAAATTATTTATCACACATGAACTAGACAATGACTGTTGCTTTGTATAATAGAAGAGGCTATAAAGATAAGTTGCACTACACCACTTAGATTAAATAAGTATTTCCATATTCGTTACTACTGAAACATTTACTATCTTTGCGATTTACAGTTAATATAATCCCATACATGAAGAGTAATTAAGTTATAAAACAAGTAGCTAAAGACAGAACGATAACTAGTATAGATATGCAACTAGGTTACAAGTATAGTGTAGCAATATAAATGTTCATTACTATGATATTTATTAATTATGCCCTCTGATGGAAAGATATATCCTTTCATTCTACACTGAGAAAGCTAAGATTTAGAAATCTGCCACTTACTACCTCTGTGACCTTGGACATATATCTGCATCTTTGAGCAACAGCTTTCCCATGTGGATAAAAATACCTACTTCATAGGGTTGCTTCAGCTAAAGTTATATATGTGAAAGCATTCTGTAAATGAATATACTTATAGGACTATAATTGCTATTAATGGTATTAATTGATTAGCAAGCAATTTCAGGTATCTAGTATTAAAATACTGTTTTCAGATACCAACAATGACATGTTTTACAGTTTTCACTGTAAATATCTGAATCTATTAGATTAGATTTAATGATGTAAAAGTTCTTATTTTTTAAGATTTTATTTATTCATTTTTAGAGAGGGAAAGGGAGAACAGGGGAGAGAAACATCAACGTGTAGTTGCCTCTCACACACCCTCTACTGGAGACCTGGACTGCAACCCAGGCATGGGAATCGAACCAGCAATGCTTTGGTTCACAAGCTGGCACTCAATCCACTGAGCCACACCAGCCAGGGTAATTTTTTTAAATCACTCCTCTCTAAATGCCAATTTACTTTTAATTATGGAGACTCTGCTCAACAAGAGAGCCCTCAGACCATATGTGGCATGACGAGGAGAAAGGAGGAAAGGGGAATGGGTATTTGAAAAGCCTGCTATAACATGACCTAGAACATCTTTATGGAAAACTTAAGACCTTGGAAAAAAATGACTAACTTTAAGTTTCTTTTATCCAACTCAATTATTTGTTCTTTTTGTTGGTTTTCTTAATGGAAAAGGCGTCTTCACAAAAGTATGACCATATATTTTACTTTTATAAATATATAGAAGGTAGGCCCACCTCTAGATCCCAAGTCTAACTCTAAATTAAATGAAAGATACCCATAATCAGAGGATTTCCCTGACAGTGTAAGAGAACACCTCACAAAGGCATCGCCAAGTGGGTTCATGTCTACTAGGTAGTAACTATGTTAAAGCACATGGAAGGCTAATAATTACTTAGGTAGATGGAAGACAACTTTGCGTCTTATAGGAGCTCACGTAAACATCTTTTCACTTCTCCCCTTCCCTTCCATGCAACTATCCAGTTAAGAAAACATAAATTTTGGGATTAAGCACTAAATTCAACTTTCAATAAAGTTTGAGCACTTTTTTTGCATTATTAAGATTATTGTAAGTGATTCTGTGGTAGAATTTATGTAATCATTTCTATTTAAATTCAGAGTTTGCTAAATTTAGTTTAAAACTTTCCTTTTAAGAAATATATTTTAAAAATAATTTGAAAAATAAATTTCAAAAACTTGAGACAGTGCAATTTAGTTTACTTTCTGACAAAACTAGTGTTGAAGATTGGATTTTGCTTCAGTTGACTGATCCACTAACAGATTACCTTCTGTCTTTGCTGAGACTGAAGGCTTCTCAATCTATTGACATAGTGGACTCAATAATTCACTGCAGTGGACTGTCGTGTGCAGCATATGATGTTGAGCAGCTTCCTGGCCTCTGGCCACTACATTGCCAGTAGCACCGCATCTCCCTCAGCTGTGCTGCGTAAACGGTCCCTAGACACTGCCAAATGCCCTCTGAGAAGCAAAATCAGCTTATTGTTTGAAAACCACTGCAATAAAGGTACCCATAAAAAGTAGGATAAAAATTTCAAAACTAAGTCTTAGAAATAATAAATATATAAAGAGTAATTTAACTACCATAACACCATCAGGAAAAGTACAGTGCTATCACCCAAACTTGCATGGAGAAAGATCCATAAAAGTAGAAAATTGACCTAGTGTCTGCCTTCAGATAAAAAAAGGAAACTGAATAGACAAAACTAAGAAATTATTCATAAAATTTTGGTGTACTTTTGACTTTTCAAATGCACTGTGGTACAAAATTAACCTACTTACCTTTCTTCTCGTAATTTTCGCACTCGCTCAGCCCTTTCTCGTTTCTCTTGTTCCTCAAGAGCACGTTGTTCTGTTGTGTCTTTTTGGATGCGTTCATTTAAGGCATCAAAGTCTCTTGCAATGATATGTAGCAGCCAATACAGGCCTTTTCTAATGGACTTGTCAATTTTCTTTCCAGATCCCAAGACTGCTGAACAAGGTTCCTGAAATACAGCAATTTGAATCAAAGATTAAAACTAAAAGTTCTCCACAAAAATGTGCACACAAACCATTAATTTCTGGTAAATAAAAACCAACCCATTAAATTAATGATATGAATAACTTGCATATTGAACTCACAAAACATATCTTTGCAATGACCACTAACATTAGTACATAGAAGGTGAAATACTTCAAATGCAGTAACTGTAAGTTATGAGAGATATTATGACATAAGAAGTCAACAGTGCCAGTTAGAACCTTATACTCACAGGAAGACAAAACTGAACTCCCAGAAGAAAAATACCCCCACTTATTAAAAATAGCAGAAAGTTTTAATTCCTTATACTTGGGAATTTATAGTACTGATTGTCTTTTAAGACCGACAATCTAATGATCATCTTCTGAAACCAGAATAAACTTCTTGATAGGATGTTTTAAAACTCATTTAAACCTCTCCTATGTTTAAATTTTGTATTTATGTGTTTTTTTTTTACCATTTACAAAATTTATAGCAAGATGTATTTGAATAGCTTCTAAGTCCTGTCAGCAATATCTTAAACAAAAAGCAAACCCAGTCCTTCAAATCTCAAATGATAGTTTATGGAAGTCAACAATTAAATAGAAAACATATTACAATATTAAGTCATATTAAAAAAAACTGTGAGAAAGTAATTTCTAGGGTGAAAAAATTGTTTTAAAACACTAACGAATTATTTTGATAGCTGTCTACACCTAATCGCCTATCACTTTTATAAAAACTAAATTATACTGAGCATATTTCATAGGGCAAAAAACAAACTCCAAGACTTACTATTTGACACAGGCACTTGTGCTCATTGACCATTTTTTCCAGAGACAGACACTCAATCACATCAGCTTCTCCTAAAGCCCCTTCCTTATCTTGTTTATTTGCCAACCTAAAGAGATATAAAGTAGTTTTATAGCAAATATATAATCAAAGAGCCACCTCAAAATATTTTGACCATGTTCTCATTTCAAAATTTTAAACCTATTGACTACAAAACAAACCAGTTTAAGAGAGTGCTGTAGTATACATTTCATCATTTTCCCTTATTTTACTGGTAAAGTAAGTTTGTAAGAATTGGCCTAAGAAAGAGAAAACAGGTAATGTTAAGAAAACAAGCAATATCTCAACAGGCCAACAAAAAAAGGCTACACAGAGATAAAGAAATGGACTAGTTTCCATAGACCTCAGTCATCAATTCTAATTTTCACATTCAATATGTCTTTATCTTCTTAAAATATATTGCATCAGGATGTAAAGAGTCTTATCTCCTGTCATTATCTTCTTAAATACGTGTTCATGGTTTAAAATTTTTATCTTCACCTGAGGATATATTTATTGACTTTAGAGAGGGAGGGAGAGAGAGAAACCTTGATGTGAGAGAGAAACATGGAAGGATCCACCCTCTTAAATACCCCGACCAGGAATGGAACCTGCAATCCAGGTATGTGCCCTGACCGGAAACCGAACCTGCAACCTTTTGGTACATGGGATGACGATCGAACCAAATGAACCACCCTTGCCAGGGTCAAAGTGCTGATGTTTTAAATACCCAAATATTTAATCTGAACTTGTAGTATTTGAGCTTATCTGCATTTCCAGTGTGTGAATATGTCTACATAAATGTGTAATTTACTGGAGAAGTGGGGCCGCTTCTATCTATAATAATTTATTTTGCATAGCACTGTACATAAAGAACATTATATCCAATTAGAAACAAACTGGGAAACAACAAAATGAAAAACTAAAATAAGTTCTAAAAAAATTATCACAAAATACCACAATTTACTATCAGGAGGCATAAGTCAAAAAGTTTAATAAAATACTGCTTTGGTCAGGGTCTGATAAACATTTCAGGTAAATATATGTTATTTAAAAAATACATGAAACAAAAAAATCTAGTGAACCCTTATCAACTCTCTTTAAATATTATCCATATGGTGCTGGTACTTAGGAGGCATCTGGTTGTACCGCGATCAGTGGACTCAGCTGGAGTCAACCTGATTCAGCCAAACTAGCATCACTGAATGAGTTTAGCAACCACTGATGATCTCTGCTAAATTCCAGTATTTTATAATAACTTATAAAATCACAACTTTTCTATTCTATATTCTTTCTGCATTTACTAGTTGGATTTTTTTGCTAAAAAGCAAGCTTTCATCAACTATTTGCTTACTTCTATTTACATACAATGCAGAGAAAAGTCAAGATAAATGATCAATCCTTTGCCTTCATTTCCTAATTTAATAATAATAAATTTGTGCTCTACCAATTTCCAAAGGTGATCAAGTTGCTTTCTTTGGTTTGTGGGGAATAGCATTATGAAATAATGGATATTAAAATATATTTGATGTGTTTCAATATATTGTAGTCACAGTACTTTTTCAGTTACCCATTCTTGGTCAGTGGGAGTCCCCTTTTATTTGGCTCCTATATTCTTTTTGTACAATTCCTACACTCTTTGATATCTTCTGGCTTTTTTGTAAGAAATAATATTCCAGACCTAGAATCAGCCATTGCCTAAGGAGGCCTTCTTCCTTTCAGATGGATGGTATTTTAATGACCGCAGCCTGGGTGCTATAGACATTTGTTGCTATTGACTTGCTATTGTTTTCTAGATCCTTTCAGTGGACAAACTAGGGGGAAGAATGTATTTTTTAAAAAAGAAAAAATGTAGAGTTCTTCTGACCAAGATGGGAATAAGTAGAAATGCTTTGCTTCCTTGCACAACCAAAAGAAGGACAACAACCAATTTAAAAATAATCATCAACCAGAACTGCCAGAAAATCAAACTGCATGGAACTCTACAACCAAGGAGTTAAAGAAACATTCATCAAGACTAGGAGAAGGGGCAGAGACAGGCAGCCAGATGGTAGGAGAAGACCAGCAGCAAGGCAGTGGACGGCGCAGGTGAGCAGAGGCTGATTGACCAGAAAATTAAAGACTCTAAACCTCTAGCTATAAAATACTGTGGGGGTTGTGACCGTGGCAGAAACTCCCAGTCTCACAGGAGAGTTCATTGGAAATTGGGGCTACAGCAGAGTGAGCAAGTGGCAATGTTCCTGCTCTAACCTCTCCCCTGCAGACTTGCCACAATGCGGAAAAGAGGGTTGCTCCACCCTTGTGAATACCTAAGGCTCTGCACCCTTATAGCATAAGAGGTACACCAAGACAAAGAAACATGGCCCAAATGAAAGAACAGAGCAAAACTCCAGAAAAAGAACTAAGTGATGAGGAGACAGACAGCCTATCAGATGTGGAGTTGCAAACACTGGTAATCAGGATGCTCACAGAACTGACTGAGCTCAGTCGCAAAATGAAGGTACAAATGAAGGCTACACAAAGTGAAATAAAACAAAATATTCAGGGAACCAACAGTGAAGGGAAGTAAACTGGGACTCAAATCAATGACTTTGAACAAAAGAAAGAAATAAACATCCAACTGGAACAGAATGAAGAAACAAGAATTCAAAAAAATTAGGAGAGGCTTAGGAACCTCTGGGACAACTTTAAGCGCTCCAACATCTAAATCATAGGGGTGCCAGAAGAAGAGGAAAAGCAAGAAACTGAAAACTCATTTTAACAAATAATGAAGGAAAACTTCCCCAACCTGGTGAAGGAAATAGACTTCCAGGAAGTTCAGGAAGTCCAGGAAGCCCAGACAGTCCCAAACAAATTGGACCCAAAGAGGAAAACACCAAGACACATCATCATTAAGTTAGCCAAGATTAAAGATAAGGAGAGAATCTTCAAAGCATTAAGAGGAAAAAGGGAGAATTGCCTAAAAAGGAGTACCCATAAGAATATCAGCTAATTTTTCAAAAGAAACCTTATAGGCAAGAAGGGTTGGAAAGAAGTATTCCAAGTCATGAAAGGCAAGGACCTACATCCCAGATTACTCTATACAACAAAGCTATCATTTAGAATGGCAGGGCAGATAAAGCACTTCCCAGATAAGGTCAAGTTAAGGTAGTTCACCATCACCAAGCCCTTATTATATGAAATGTTAAATGGACTTATTTAAGAAATAAAAGATCAGAAACTATGAACAATAAAATGACAACAAGTTCATAACTATCAACTGAACCTAAACAACAAAACAAAAACTAACTAGCAAAATCAACAAAGCAAACAACTAGAACAGGAACAGAATCACAGAAATGGAGATCATATGGAGGATTATCGGTGGGGAGGGGGGTGAGAATGGGGGGAAAGGTACAAGGAATAAGAAGCGTAATTAGTAAGCATAAAATAGACAGAGGGAGGTTAAGAATAGTATAGGAAATAGAGAAGCCAAAGAACTTGTATGACAACCCATGGACATGAACTAAGGGATGGGGGTAATGCTGGAGGGTTAGGAGTTGCAGGGAGGAGGAGTGATAAAGGGGAGAAAACAATTGGGACAACTGTAATAGCATTATCAATAAAATATACTTAAAAAAATAAAAAGGGGATGGAAAGAAATCAATGATACTATAAAAAATACTCAGGGCAATAGAGAGGTTTTTAAACATATGACAAATATTTTAACTTTTGATGAATAAAATATATACTTTCCTATTAAAAAAAAGAAAAAAAATTAAATCATGAGCTCATATTGATTTTTCCATTTTAAATCAAATATTACCAAGTTTTTACTTAGATTCCTAAATTGTATAACTGTTTTAAGCTGAAAACTACAGTTCCTAGTAACACTGTCATTGATGATTTGCCTTATCGTACAATATATGAGTTTCAATACAATACATTATTACTAAAAATATTACTAAATGCAGATTAAAATCTCTTTGTGGTTATTCTTGTCTCTGAAATATATCGCACAAGAGATGTACAGTCAAAATATCAGGATTTTAAAATTACTTGAAACAATCCCTCTCCGTATGGTTACTTCACCATAGAGCCAGGTTCACTTGTGTCAGCATGCTTTTGCTTTTCAGTTTTATTTCTTACTTTAAGATTTAATTTTTAAAACATTTATGTGGTTCCAAATTCAAAACTATAAAAGCAAAGTACAATCAGGACACCTTCTCTCTCTATCCCATCCATTCTCCTATAAATAACCATTTTCATTAGTCTTTAGTTCACTGCACCCTTCCATTATTTCCTTTTGAAAATATAAACATGTATATGGGCAAAATGACATTTTAAAGATCACAGTGTGGGCACTTTAGATGTTAACTGCTATTCACCAGTTGGGTGATGTTTCTGTACGTGTCTCCACACTTCCTTTCTTTCTAAGAAACTAACATATTATATATATACACTCTTGTGTTCCACCTTCCATCTCTTTAAACAGTAAATCCTAAAATAACTCTGAAGTAGTGTAAAGTCATCTTCTTTACTACTATATTCTTTGTAAGTGAGCAAAAGGCTCATTATAGGGTGTTTCATTGTTTGAAACAGCCAGACCCACACTGAAGGACTTTTGGGTTGTTCTCAGTGATTTGTTTTTACAAAGAGTGCTGTGAAGAGTAAGTATGGGAAAGACTTATTTCTTATTTGGGGAACAGATTCCAGGTAGTGGATATACAAAATCAAAGAACAAATGCAAATGTTATTTTGATGGGAATTATACCAATGTCCCTCCTTTCACCCTCAAATCATAAAAATCATGCAGAGAAAAAGGGGCAGTAAGGAAATTCAGCAGTGTTTGGGGAAATTTAGCAGTGTTCTCACTTTTTCAAACAAATACTTCACTCTGGTAAAACTTAGTTTTGAATTTTTATATTGCTATAAAAACAGCATACCATTGCCACATAACTTTCATTTTCTATATTGAAAACTATGGAAGAAACTTATTTTAAAATAAAAATAGCAGGTATAATAAAAATGGGGTGCAAGGTTGAATGACAGGACCTCTTTTCTGGCAGTTGTAGTTCTGAAGTTCAAGGTTTTTTTTATGAGTGAAGCCCTTGAGACTTCCTAAAATATGATACAATTCAATCATTTTAAAGCAAATGGAACAAAAAAGCCTTTACACCAAGTTTCTTTCCATTCCTATTCCAAATTCTGTATATTTAGCAAGTTCTGATACCTAAAGAAAACAAAGGAAACTTTTGTTTAAATTCAACCCCCCTTTTAAGTGACTAATGTATTTTATATGTAATACAGGATTGGATGTCAGAGTCTGTGCCAAACACTCCATGCAGGCCTTTTTAACAAGGACTTCCTGTTACCAACCAGCTCCAATGAAAATGATCTTTCTTTAATCTAAAGACTGGGCGGTTAACAGGCAGAACCGGATTCTCCAGGTGTGAAGTAAGCAATTTGTTCTTTCAGCAAAAAGAAAATTTATCTCTAACTTATTTGGTCTCATAATTTGGCTTTCAGTTAACTTAACTATCTGAAAACCATACAGAAACTGCCTGTGAGCTATAAGATAGAAACTTAAATATTTGATCAAACCATTACGGGTGAAACTTAGTTTTTCTTTCAAAGGCAGAACTCCGACACCGCAGGTGGAAAAGCAACAAAAGGAACAAGACCAAAGGTAAATAAACCACTCTTTTCTGTGCTTTTTAATGTGAGACATGGATGGCCTGAAATCTGTGCCATTTAAAATAGCTCTACAGATAATTAAAATTACTTGCTTTGTTCAGATTTGGACAGAATTACTGGCAGCTGGCTTGCTCATATATTACTACTGATAAATTGAACAGGATTTGGGTTTAGATATCTCAGAAATAGACCACTATAATAAAAATCAACTTTTTCCTTTAAGGCCTTTAAAAAAATTGCATCTCATTTTGGAAACACTAGAAGTCAGATACTATGAAAATAAACTTCAAATTCTTTCTTTTACAGACTGACTATAAGGAACACTTTTAATTAACATTGAGTTCTGAAAACCTTATGGCCAAATTTGACATATGCATAACTTCTAAAAACTTAAGATTAACTTTCTACAAGGTTTTAATTAATTTCTTCATTGTTGTTTCCCAGAATATTTTGAAATTGAGAAAATTAGAAAATAGTATTTTAAGAGGACTACTATAAAATATCAAAGTACTCACTTTTTAAATGCTTTAGCTAGTGTATTAAAAGTATGTAATTATAAAATTTAAAATAAATATTATATTTGATTTGATAGTTTTACATTGTTAAGTCAGAATAATTTAAATGCTATATATATGTAGATCTGATATTTTCAAAATTAAGCAATATATAGAGAATTAACCAAAACATAGTTTATTTTCTGATATTTCTTCAAAGTTATTTTATAATCGTTATCATTCTAGAACTTAATAACCTGTTTCAAATCAAAATAATAATGGCTTTTAATAAGTGTTTTAAGGGTAGCTTTGGAAGTGCACT
Organism: Trachops cirrhosus; assembly: GCA_028533065.1. Taxonomy (NCBI): domain Eukaryota; kingdom Metazoa; phylum Chordata; class Mammalia; order Chiroptera; family Phyllostomidae; genus Trachops; species Trachops cirrhosus. The sequence goes on from CM052539.1 coordinate 123,187,353, forward strand.
CTATAATACCTACAACACATTGTCTTCATGGGAATACAGTTTTAAATGTAATATAAAAATCATATTATGCACATACAGTGTATTTCCATCAGGCAAGTAAGAGTTCAAAACGACAGGTCTTAATATTTAAATAAAAAGGTCTTACTGTTATATTGAACAAGTCAGTTAATAATTAACTTATTTAAGCTAAATAAAAAGAAGAATTAAAAAGGCCCTGAAAGACTGCATTACAAAAAATAGCAGATAATTTAAACTTAGAGAAAATATATGCAACTTGTTATTTTTTTGTTTTCCTCATTTACATAACCAGAGGTAAATATTCTTATAACATCAGCTCCTTTCACCTTGAACTAGGAAAATTCTGTAAGCTGTCCTCATACACAAAGAAAAAAAAAACAGCTCATTTTATGTTAGATAAGACCGGGTACATTTCTTGAAATATTTTATTTGATCAATATAATAACTATAAAAATATTATCTTTAAAAATACAGGGTCTGGCAGAAGGCCTGCTTGAGTGTGGTTGGTAGGGTAATAATATGAGTGTAATAATTTATAGTTTTAATTTGAATATTTCACCAAAAATGTCACATGGTATGCTTGAGTGTGACATTGCTGTGATAAAGAATTACATGCCTATAATTTTGTAATAAAGGATTTTGTAATTAAAACATGGGCATTATTGCTGAAATTAAAACATGCCGGACGTATATATAAATCTATAAAGTATATATTCCAGGGTACATTTCTTAAAGCACTAGGTAATTTTTATTCATATTTCCGTCCCTGGGAATGTTCCTTGTCTGTATTAGGGTAGAGAAAGTTTTATTTGAATCATACAAGTTTACTTTTCTATTTCCCAGAACAAATAGTCTAAGTCAATTACCATGTTTATAAATTAGTTTTCTTTTTGCAAATATCAAGTTTAAGCTCAAAAGTATAGTCAGTTATTGACAGAATTCAAAACTACATAGCAATGAAGAAAAACATGCTGAATGATAACTCGTGTTTAAGTAAAACTCTTCTGACATTAAGATAATAAAAGGTACAGAAAAGATTGTGTAAAATGGTAGACTCATCAATTTCACCTAGCTTAAGCAATTAAATCATTTTATAACTATGAGTTTAACATTTTATGTTCGTGAACATTGTCTCTTCCAACTTTTAAATCCTATCATGCTTAGATGTCTCACTTTGCCTAATATTCTATCTCATAAAGACATGTGATTAAGCAACTAAATTGGAAATAGTTGCACATCTAGTTATGAGTACACAACTACTAGAAAATGGTAAGTGCGCCTGAGTATCCACATTAAGACAATCTCTGCAGAGATGAAGGCGGATTCAGGGAACATTTTGAATTGTTAACTCTACACAGATAAACACCTATGACCTTCAGACAAGATGCACAGAACAGAAATTCTTCCCTCTTCTACGTCAGAAGTGTCTGATATGATCTTGTGAAAAAAAGACTTATTGTAAAACTACATCATTACATGTGAAGAAAGAGAGAGTGCCAAGTGGCAGAAATGAAGAGGGAACATACAGAGTAGGAATTAAAGGAACTCCATGAGCTACCAAAAGCTGGGGTTTAGTATTTGTGCCTGATTAGGGGACTAAAACTGAGTTTACTGAACTAGGAAAAACAGAACACAATCTATATACACAGACAGTAAAATCTCTGTGGCTTCTCCAGGATTTTACGTGAGGGATCCACTCAGGCTATAAAAATTAGTAGAGAAAAATGCCCATATTTATACTACCCAGGCTACAACAGGCAAACTCCATGAGGCCCTAGCAGTGACAACCACAAAAATGGTTTAAGAATATATTCAGAGTCCTCGAGGCATCAGTGCTCTGTGGTGCTGGAGGAATCTTGTTGCATGTCAGCCTGTGTGCACATGCACAGACATGGCTTCATGACTGTACCAAACAAGTCACCCAAAGCTATTGGGACCTTCCCTACCCAACCTGGACAAGGTCCTTCCCAGCAGAGCTATCAGACCTGTGGACATCAGAGCTATAGTGGCTACAGCCAGAACACCTATGGTTCTTCTGGACAGGCCCAAAACACAGGCTATGGCAACAGTCAGCTCCCCACAGACATAGAGCAACTGGTGGCTATGGCTGTGACTAGAGTTTTCAGTCGTCTTATGGGCAATGTCCTAATCTGGCTATGGCCCACAGCCAGCTCCTAGCAGCACCCCAGGAAGTTACAGTAGCAGTTCTCAGAGCAACAACTAGGGGCAGCCCCACAAGTGGGGGTCATAGAGGCCGAGGGCAAAGAGGACCCATGGGCCTTGGAGGCTATGGAGATGGTGACAGTGGTGGTGGTGGTGGTCAGCAACCTAGCTATGGACAGCTCCTATAATCCTCCTCAGGACTATGGACAACAGAACCAGTACAGCAGTAGCAGTGGAGTGGCAGAGGGGGTGGTGGAGAGATCAATGGCCAAGATCAGTCCCACATGAGCTGTGGCTGAGGTTATGATGATCAGGACCAGAGTAGCAATGGTGGTGGTGGCTACAGGGGAGGCCAGCAGGACAGTGAGGGATGAGGCCATGGAGGCAGAGGTAGTGGCAGTGCTGGTGGAAGTGACTGTGGTGGCTTCCATAGATTTGGTAGCTCCCAGGATCAAGGATCACATCATGACTCTGAATAGGATAATTCAGACACCACCACCATCTTCATGCAAGGCCTGATGAGAATGTTACAATTGAGTCTGTGGCTGATATGTTCAATTAGATTGGTATTATTAAGGCAAATAAGAAAACAAGGCAGCCCATGATTAATCTGTACACAGGGAAACAGGCAAGCTGAAGGGAGAGGCAACGGTATCATCTGATGACCCACTTCTGCTAAAACAGCTATTGTCAGGTTTGATGATGGTGACAGTGGTGGTGCTTGCCAGCAAGAATTCACCAGTGGAGGTGGTGGCGGTGGAGGACAGCAGTGAGCTAGGGACTGGAGATTTCCTAACCCTACAAGTGAGAACATGAACTTCTCCTGGAAGAATGAATGCAACCAGTGTAAGACCCCTAAACCAAATAAGCCCGGAGGAGGACCAGGAGGCTGTCATATGGGGGGTAGCTATTGAGATGATCATCGTGATGGCCAAGGAGGCTATGATCAGGGAGGCTACTGGGGCCAAGGCAGGGGCCATGGGGGCTTCTGAGGAGGCCAAGGTAGTAGGGACAGAGGTGGATTTGGCCCTGGCAAGGTTGACTCCAGGGGTGACCACAGACACGATTGCAGGAAGAGGCCATACTAGCCTGCCTCCTGAGGTTCTGGGACAGCTTGTCTTCTATACCCATTATTTTGTAACCTTCCAGCTCCTGATCACCCACATTTTTTTGTGTCAGATTGTAATCTCTGGTTCCCACTAAAAGACATCACTTTAGTTAAATATTCTTCCTCTAATCCCTTTTCAGAGGACTGATGTCCAAGTCAGGAATGTGGGGGTGTTTTCTTCCTTCAGCTCTTCCTACCTATCAGGAACTGGGATAAAGTGTTGGATACTTGGGGGGGAGGTATTGGTGAATGTATCCACAATGCAGGGCACTCCAGACATTCTTGTATAAGACCATTTCCCACTGAAGGTAAACGACTAACAAAGTTCACTAAATCCACTTGCCCACCACCAAGAGAAATTGACAGTGGCCACAAGAAAGATATTTATTCCTCAGAAGCCAAAATAACCTAATAATGTAAGGGATCTTTTAACATAAATACCCTTTAACTATTCATAGGAAATAAATGAAGACATAGGATCCATAAACCAAGATGAACACAGTATCAACTTTACGGTTAACTTCATATAAACATCATTTCTTCACTATATTACATATGCCATGATATACAGCTCTGAAAGGAAATCCGTCTTTCCTGTAATACCAATAACATAAAGAAATTTTAAAAAGATTCAGCATATTTACTTGTTTTTATAGTAAAGTTAATGAATACTAAATACATATCCAAATATTTTGAGTAGTTTCTTCAAGTACCTTTTATTCAAATATGAGTATAGTACTCCTTCAGGAAACTGTCCTTCCATGGACAGGAACCCAGGAAAAGATGACCTTTACAAGGGTCAGAGTCAAATATCTTGGTTTCCAAAATCAGTGACAGTAACATTCAACTTTCCAAAAGTATACTGCAAAGGTACACTGTGTGACATTATCAATTTGAAATATTCTATTTTTTTTTTTTAAAAAAAAGTATCCCTGGCTGGTGTGGCTCCGTGAATTGAGTGTCACCTGTGAATCAAAGGGTCGCCGGTTTGATTCCCAATCAGGGCACATGTCTGGGTTGTAGGCCTGGTCCCCAGAAGGGGGCGGGCAAGAGGCAACCACACACTGGTGTTTCTCACCCTCTCTCCCCCACTTCCCCTCTCTAAAAATAAATAAATACAATCTTTAAAAAAAGTAAACTACAATGTTTTAGGAAAAAAGGATTATGACGGAACTGATCATTTATTTCTAATTTAAAAAAAAAAGACCTATCCAGCTATAAAACTGTTAGAGGGATTTGTTTTAGGATTTGTTCCAAGTCATATTACCAAAGAGAAGTTGGAGACATCATAGCTCTTGAGAAATTTAAAGGTTATTAAATGCTTCTTAGCATTAGATAGAACTTAATTCTCACTAATAAAAAGATCAAAATGTTTTGATCCCGATTGTTCATCCGAGCCTCCAATACTGTTAACTCTTTTCTTTGTCCCATATTATCAGGAACACAAGTCCATTTAAAAAATTAGTGCAACAAACCATATCTGCTATAGAGTTTGTAGCTGTAAGAATTCATAGTACAGGTTAGTATAAGTAAGAATAGAAAACAGAAATCTCTACAGAAATAGGAATGAAGTATACCTCAGTTCCTATCTATCTTATCTCAGCCTATGACTATGAGCTAAAGCAGAAGAAAATACAACAATCCCAATCTCTACATGATGTCTAGAATAGGATTCAAAATTTCTTAGAGACTTCCTGTGACATAGGTCTATGAAATCAGAACTAATCCCTTTTCTTCTCTGTAAAATGTTTAATTTGGTTTAATTAAAGATCCCAATAAAGCTGCAAACAACATAATTATTTTAGACCTGATATACTGTATTACCTCTTGCAAGAACTTTTTTCTTTTAAACACAGTATTTATACTAATAACGTAATACAGTATTTGATACAGATCAACTTCATTTGCAGTGTGATTCACTAGTATAATCTATCACTAGGGATTAGGGGAAAAACACAAATTTGCATTAGGCAGATTTATATCTGAAAGTAGACAGCTTTGTAGTTTTGTGGCTTCTGACAAGAAACTTTGCAGACACTAGGGAAATTAGAGTACTTAAGAAAGTTAACATCCAAATAAGGGGAACTTCAAAGAAAAGTATACTAAGAAAACGGAAAAGCTGAAGTTCTTTTAAAAATTAGGACCAACCCCCACAAAATCCTAAATACATGAATTTTCAGATTGAAAAGAGCTATTTACTGTCTAGCAAATACCGCAGAAGGGCCTACCCTCGGTATGTTATTATGAAATTTTAGAACACCAGAAATAAAAAGAAAAGGCCGAGTTTCATAAAAGAAAAATTTTTAAAAATATGTCAGGAATCAGATGGCAGATTTCTTAAGAGCAACAAAGAAAGTTAAAAGAAAACATGGCAAAATTTTCAAAATTATAAGGGAATATATAATTTTCAAGAATGAATTATATCCACAGAAAATATATAATTCAGATGTAAGAATAGAATAAAAAACATTTTCAAAAATAAAAGTTACACATTCACATTTTAAAAGGAAGCTATGGCATGCACCCCAATTAAGTGATAAACCAATAACAGATATCAGGAACCAGGAATCACAAGATATAGAAGAAAGAAAAAAATTCCAACACAAGACCTGCAAATCAGGTCAAGCTAAAGCAGGGTATCAAACTCATTTTCTGGGGGTCACATCAGCCTCACCATTGCCTTCAAAGGGCCCAATGTAATTTTAGGACTGTATAAATGTAACTACTCCTCAATAGTTAAGCAAGAGCTTAAAACAAGGTGGAAGGCCAGATTCAGCCCACAGGCCTTGTGCTTGCCACCTGTGAACTAGAGGGTTCCAGAAAAGAAACCTCAGAAGTTGAAATAATAACATGAAAGAAAAAAAAACAGAATACATATTATTTTTAAAATACTAAGAAGATATTTTCAGGTCAATTTAAGAGTTTTAGATTGAGTTAGTGATACATATGTATTAAACAACTGAAAATATATATATGAAACAACTGAAAAACTTAGGTAATAATTTCAAAGAAAATTAACAAGTTAAATGGTTCTTGATCAGTGTGATGACTGCAGTTCCCTTTATGAAAAATCATGAAATTATACATTTTGGGGGGCATTTTCTGTATATATGTAAATAGGTCAATGAAAAGCTTTCTTAAAATAAATCTATTAAATTTTCTAGCTCCATCCACAGACATGACCTAGAAACAATTTTGTTAAAAAAACTTATTTGAGAAACAAAGTATCTAGTACACCTTATTTGACTGGTATATATAATACTTGTTTAGTCATACTAATGTTAACACAGAATATTGATTAACCAAAAATTGTGATATGACTATAGTGATAAGTAAAAATTAAGGGAAAGATGGGCGTGTAAGCAAAAGTTAAATCCACACCTTTCATAACAAACACTCTATAAATTTTAAATCTGAAAAAAGCAGAGAACACCTACCTAAGCAAATTACATAAGCTAAGGAGTTGACGATGACCCCCTTTGGGACTTGGGAACTGAAAATGAGGTGTGGTGGGGCAGGCAGGTGTTGGCTGTGTGTCTTTTACAAGCCTTTGCATTATTTGACTTCTTACTGTGCATATGTATTAACTTAAGGAAAATAAAAATGTTTAAAAAGCCAATTTAAAACAGAAAAAGCTTATGACTACATCAAAAGTGATGTAATATCTTAAACATTTTTAATTGTATATTGTACATCTCCCCTCACATAGTAAGTTATTCAAGGACAGGTATTACTGAATATACTCGTATACTACAGCACTTAAAACTTTGCATATAATAAGCCTGAGTAATTATTGGATGAAATGTCAGTCCTTTAAAACCAAAGGAATATTATCAGGGACACTGGTTTAACTTTTTATGTAATGCAGGCATCATTTTTACAACATCCTCGACTGGATCATCATTCAAGAACATCTCACTGACCACCTCCAGTGATGGCAAGCTTACTGACTCATGAAGCAGTTCATTTCATCTCGGAACAGCTCCACTTGTTTGAGGAGTCTTCTTTATACTAAATTAAAACTCTCTCCATGTAATTTCCATCCAGTGCCATTTGGAGTTATGCCAAGTAAGTCTAATTCCTTTTACATATCCAGACCTACACATTTTAGAAAACAGTTATAGATATTCCCTATATTTCCATTTCTTTGAATAATTTCGAAATATTATATGTGGTCTTCAAATCTTTTTTCCATGACAGTTTGGAAATTCCTAATTTATGAATTTTCATCTCAAAATATCACAGTCCCTCTCCCATTTGCTCTGACTAGCACAGAGTCAGTGGATCAAACACCTTTCTTAGTCAACCAAGGTATCACAAGTATTCATGAGAGCACAAAGACTATTCTGATGGTTCTGACAGGAAGCTCACCATTAAGTTAAATCCCCAGTAATTTTCATAAACTCCACTATGAATGCAAAGGCCTTCCATTTTGTAGATGTGAAGATGTTTTCTAAACAACTCCATGAATATTTCATATCTACCCTGGTTAAACACATTTTTGTTACTTTTAGTATAGTGTCCCATGCTATTTTAATCTTTAAATCCCAACTCTGTACTTCAACATAATAAAGATCTCTCCAAATTTTGTACCATCAACATATTTGATAAGCATGACTTCATGATAACACCCAAATCACTGATAAAAACATTTGCAAAAATATATCAAAACTGAGTCCCATAGCATAACAGCATAAGGAGACCTTTTTCTCTGATATTGATGTTTTGTGTGTTTCAGTGAGCTATTTGTAGCTCCTTCAACAACTTCTTAGCTGCCAAAAAATCATGAAAGGCATGTTTAAATGCCTTTCTAAATCAAGATATTCTGTGAAAATTAAGTATTTAATTAACAGCATTGCTTTTTATTCACTTCATTATATATAAAATGATACATATTATTATATATAAATTATGCACATCTACTTGAACCTTTAGATAACTACCAACATAAGGTGTGATAAATGTCAATATTATCAGTGCCCCCAAAATAAGATTTTATATTAATATATTCCTATGTTTGTAAAAACATCACTTAATATAAACTTTGTTCTAAAATAGTCTGGATATCTTTGCAAAGGAATCCTAAGAATGAGAAATTAGTTTAATCGGACCAAGAATATGTTTTCATACACATGCAATGCTTAAGAAAACCAAACTATGTCAAATAATGTTAATCAATCCAAAGCCTCAGAAATTTTAAGATAAATTCAACGTTATCTCTATTGCTTAAACCTCTCATAAGAAATCTTCCCTGCCACTATACTGGTTTTAACTAAATTATGCATATTTAGCAAAATGAGTATATTTTTAACATTACATAGACCAAATTAACCAGGAACAGTATCTTTAGCAATAAGAGCACTTTCAGGGAATCCTTTTAATTTTAAAAGCTGAAGATATGCTCAAGTCAAATCTTCCATTCTAAGATATATCTTCCTATATCAAAGAAAATCTATTATTATGTGGCAGTTTCATGACACAAAATATTATTTTGGGGCAGCTGTATCTCAATCACTGCTTTCTCAGCTACTTCACTCAACTGAATGGAACTCATAGTATTCCCACATCATGCAAAGCAATTTACAAATTATTACACATTACTTTTTCTACTGTACTGGCATTTATGAGAAAATTCTTATTGATCTTTCTAATTTGTTAATCTCTTTCCAGAAAAGTAGGAGGATTTCCCCTAGGAGGTAAGTATAGCTTTGTGAAGCCAACTACCCCAGGGGAAAACACTAAATTTTTCTTTGTTCAACACAACGATTTTTGCTTTTTAGGAGAAAAGGGAAGATGAAGGACCGACTTCAAGAACTAAAACAACGAACAAAGGAACTCGAACTCTCTAGAGACAGGCATGTGCCAACTACAGAAGCAGAGGAACAAGGAATGTTTCTGCAGCAAGCTGTTATTTATGAAAGAGAGCCTGTAGCAGAGAGACACCTACATGAGATCCAAAAGCTACAGGAGAGTCTTAACAATTTGACAGATGGTGTTCAAAAATTTGGGCAGCAACAGAAGAGTCTGGTGGCGTCAATGAGAAGGTTTAGTCTACTTAAGAAAGAGTCTAGCATTACAAAGGAGATAAAAATCCAAGCAGAACACATAATGAGAGGTTTGGATAATTTAGTAAAAGAAGCAAAAAAATCAGAGGCTGAAAATGGTCCGTCATCAGTGGTCACAAGGATACTTAAATCTCAGCATGCTGCAATGTTCCGCCACTTTCAGCACACTATGTTTATATACAATGACACGATAGCAGCAAAGCAAGAGAAGTGCAAGACATTTATTTTCCGTCAGCTTGAAGTTGCTGGAAAAGAAGTAACTGAAGAAGAAGTAAATGATATGCTTCAGCAAGGAAAATGGGAAGTGTTTAATGAAAACTTGCTTACAGAAATCAATATCACTAAAGCACAACTTTCAGAGATAGAACAGAGACACAAGGAACTTGTTAATTTGGAAAATCAAATAAAGGATTTAAGGGAGCTTTTCATTCAGATATCTCTTTTAGTAGAAGAACAAGGAGAAAGCATCAACAATATTGAAATGATAGTGAATGGTACGAAAGAGTATGTTAACACCACTAAGGAGAAATTTGGACTAGCTGTAAAATACAAAAAAAGAAATCCTTGCAGGGTACTGTGTTGTTGGTGTTGCCCATGCTGTGGCTCAAAATAAAGAAACTATTTTAGAAATGTTTCCAGCTGTAGAGTGATGTCTCATATTTTAGTATCTTGTTTTTCTTCCTTTCACAGATTAATTCACATACTTTTCAACACTATTAAGTTAAAATTTCCCCCTTTAGCCCTCACCCACCAGAATTACATAAACTTCTAAAGCCAGTGACATAAAATGTCTTCATTTCCTAAACTAAAAACAGTATACTTAGCTGTTGAAAATGAGATGATCGATCTTAAATTTCTAATCAGGTATCAAGCTCTATTACACATTTTTGTAATTTCCAAAGCCTTTAGAAGATGAAAGTCAACAAGCGACAACTACTTAACAATCTTTTGGTTCATTTGAGAATATTCTTGTAGTTAAAATGTGTATAAAGCAAGACCTCAAAGGATGCTATGTTCAAGCAAAATTAAACCAGAAGCTGTATCAAATCTTTTATGCTCAATATGTCAGATAATTCAGTGTTCAACAAATCCTGATAAAATCAACTAGGTACTTAATGAAGAGTCTAGCTGGTAACGAGAAGTTGAATCTAGTTTTAAGTCCTGAGAAGGTAAATTAAGGCACTGTTTTCCTGAACTGGGTCCATTCAGGACACTGTATTACACACAGATCAAGAGGGTTCGCTAATAAAGTAAAAAATAAAGGTAACTGTATTCTCAAAAGTTTCTCCATCACTTTTTTTTTAAGCCAGACATTATGAGATAGGGACATAGTTTAAACTCAAAAAGTGATAGAAGTTGTAACTCATATTCTAGTGAAGAAAACAGATAACAAACTAATACAAATATTAGATCATGTTAAGTTCCTGATAGACTCAAAATAAGGATATAATGAGACAATCAGGGTAGCTTCTTTTGGTTGGGTGGGTCAATGAAGGCCTCTCTCAAAAGTAATATTAAGTGAAAATCTAAATGATGAGGACAAGGAATGGTATATTCCAGTCATAGGATACAAACAATAGAAAGACCCTGTGGAAAGTGTAATTTACTCTGTCCAAAGAAAAATGAATAGTATAGCTGTATCATAGTGGCAAAAGAACAGTGAGGGATGAGATGAAGTTAAGAAAGGTCAGCAGGGGTTATAGTTAAAACTTTGTAAACCATGTAAGTCTGAAATTTACATCAGGTATAATCAATGAAGAGCCCCCAAACTAATTCTGACCTGGGAATAATGTTATATAATTTATATTTGAGGAAAATCATTCTGTCTAGTGTATGGATTCAGGGCATATGAGTGGAAGACAAGCACATAGGTATAGAAAACAATTAGAAGGTTAATGAAGTTGTCTCAGTAACAGATAACGGAGGCATGGACTAGAATGGGAGTAGAGGCAGTGATGGTAGTAGCAGCAGTACTCATACTCAACATTAATGAAGTATTTGCTATGTGCCAGCATTGTTCTAATAACTTTACAAGTTTACCAACAAGAGCACAGAGATATACAGCAAGGCTAAGTAAACTATCCCAGGTCACAGAAACTATATCTAGAGAGTCAGGATTTGAACCCAGGCAGTATGATTTCAGAATTAGCTCCTAACTAGTATATATTACACAGTAGTGATAAAAAAAATTAGACTAATTTGTGATAGACTTAAGAGGTAGAAACTATAGGATACTGATGTCATTTACGAGATGGAAAAAGACAGAAGTGAAGGTTTGACTAAGAGAATCTGTGATAATAATAAAATGTCCAAGTGAAGATTTAGAAGGTAATCGTTACATCAGTAGGAGCTCTTGGGAGATAACAGGGCAGCTGAAAGTATAAATCTGGGTCATTTGAGTAAATAAATGGTATTTTAGATCAGGTGACTTTAGGATGAAGTCACTTAAAAAGTATATACATAAAAAAAACCTGGAAGTTCAAAAAAGAGCCTGGGCTACTCCAAAATTTACATTTAAAGCAGAAAAAGGAGTTAGTAAAGGAGACTTGAGAAGAAACCAATAATGAAATAGGAGGAAAATCATAAAATGTACTGCAAATACTGCAAAATGCAAGAGAAGACTTTAAGAAAAACAAAGTTCAGGAAATTGTCAATTTGAGGTAAAAAAAAAAGAATGGCAAAGTGACAATGGGTTTGGGAACATGGAGATAATTTACTGATTCCAACAAGAACAGTTTCAAGGAATTGTAGGGATGAAAGCACAGGTGGAGTATACTAAGCAAAGAATGCGATGTGAAGAATGGCAATAGCTACTACAGACAATTTTTTCCAGAAGTCTGAATGGACTATAAAAAGGAGTCAAGAGCTAAAGAGGGATGTGGAGTCAAAGGACTCTGTAATAAAGTTAAGAAACATAAGAGCACATTCTGTTAATGGGAATAATCCGGAGAGAGAAACTCTTGACACAAGAAAGGGGAGGGGTAAGCAGCCGAAGTAGAAAGGGCTGGGATCTGGAGTACAAATGTAGAAGCTGCCCTGGATAGCACAGCAGCAGAAACAATTCTTCCATATTATAGGGAGAAAGGCAAGGTGTAGAATAAAAGCATCTAGTTCAGCAAATTTGGTGGTGAGAAAATGGGAACTCTAATGGGACAGTTTCTATTTCCTCAAGGAAGTATGAGGCAAAATGATTAACTGAAAGCACAATGGATATTAGGGAGAACAGAAATGTACATACAACTACCTCCTAACACTATTAAATAATTTTAATTTATAGAATATAAAGAAATTGAAGAGCCTTCCACTGTGTCAGTTACCAAGCATTACTGAAGAAAAACATGTATCACACATGCCAGCTTCAAATGTTTAAGGAACACTATAAAAAAGGTAAACTGAAAATTGATGATAAACTCTCAAGCTAATCGGGTGGTGACAGACATATTTCTTCTGTCCCTTCTAAAGTTGTGCTATATCTTTTTATCTAGTGCCTTACTGATAGTTGTTTACAACTGTTCCTAAACTGTTTACCATGAAAACAGAGAATATTAAGTACTATGTAATACTCACTGGCATAATTATATCCAGATAGATTTGTAAAATAATAATTTTTATTAGCATTTATATCAATGCATAGCACTTTTAAAGCAAGGCTTCAGCACAGAAACTGTCAGCAATGTATTAAATACAACTTTGTTATATTTTAAAACCATTGTATCATCTTAACCTACGCAACAAAAATATCATGATATTTAACAAATTAGTTGCTGAATATTTTGTATATTTTATTCACATACTTAATTGACACTACTAGTAATTTTTCCTTAAAATAACTATCTTAACTGAAAAAAAATCTTAAGTAACGGAGGCACAGTATCAGTACGCTATTGGTTCTGAAAGTATGACTATTAAAAATAAAAGTAATATGAGTACTTGTACTCATATTCTTACCCACTAAACTTATATTATTTTCTGTAATCAAAAGCTTCATGTAAATTCATATGATGAGATACTTCAAAACTGGATCCCCTAACTCATCTCCATCTGGACACCGTATATTATTAATAATTAATTATTCATATCCACCATTATATTTATAGAATACCAGTAAAGCACTGCACTAGATGCTTTAAACACATTATTTGGAATCCATGTGACAATACAGGCATAAAACCCTATTTACAAATGGAGACACAGAAGCTCAGAAAGATTAAGTAAACTATCCAAGGACTGAGTCCAAAGCCCACTTTCCCCTTCCTTACCAGTAGCTTTCAATTTCTGCTGTGCATCAGAATGATCTGGAAAAACCTGTGGGGGAGGGGGGGACAGAAACAGTCCTGGCCCTACCACCTAAAATTTAGGAAGCACGAGCTGATGATGCTGGTGTTCCCTAGACAACATCTTGCTGCTTAACAACACTGCCAAAGGGTTTTTCTTTGTTATTTTGTCTTTACATAGAGTGTGCTAGGGTGTGGGAGAGGAAGGATAGAAACCTCTTTAGACTGCTTGTACTTAAATTACCAAGGAAATCATTTAGCTGAGAAGCTTCAGTGTAAACTAGAGCTGCTATTAGAAAAGCTAGATACCCTTAGAGACCAAGGAAGCCCTCGGGGAGGAAATCTGGAGGTAAGTGAACTAAATGACATTTATGAAGTGACATCTTGGTAAAGTTCCACTGGAGAGAAATCTTAAGCCAATGGAACCTATAAATACAGTGACTAAGGGGTTCAGATGGTAAAAAATAGTAAAATTAAGAGACTCACCGCTATTATCTAAGTATCAAGTGACATAGGTAATCCATACTTCTAGGTTCCTAGGGCTCTAAAAAGTACCCATGCTCTTCTATTTATTAGTTAAAGGTCTTACTTAGTAAAAGTACATTTGACTAAAATTCTAATGAGTATTAGGAAAATTGTAACCTATTAACTTCTCCTGGGTACATATAATAAAGAGTATAATTAAAAAATACCTGCAAACTAACATTTGCTTATAATATTATCTAGAAGGAAGGTAAGTCAAGTAGGCACATAAAGGACGGAGACAAAAATCCCACACTGAAATAGTAATGATAAAAGCTTAGTTATTGTTTCTCATAATATGGAAACTCACTGTCATGGTTTTTAACATTTTTGGCCATGAAATCCTTTCAGTATTTGATGAGAGTGACAATCTGCTCCCAAAAAAAATGCACATACATGGAGAATTGTGTATATGATTTTCAAGGGTCCTGGGAAGCCACCCATGGTGCAAAACCTCCAGATCAGAGAAAACCCTTTTTTAGTTTTTGGTACAGTGTCATCCATCTGCTTCTGAAACAAGGACCCAGGCTCCTCTGACATTTCTTGAATGAAAAACAAGGAATATTTATTTAATGGATTTCCACATTTTAAATGTGGAAAAAATAAAGCCTCTTTTTTTATTGAAATATTCGTAACATCTAGTAGGATCTTATCAGAGGTATTATGTTTCTTCCCTTAGTGAAACTCCTCTATATTTATCACTGTTGCTGTGAAGCATTCAATTTGTGAGATCTGGCCAAAAGTTAAGTAAGAACTACTAACTTAACGCCACAGAAAAGCAAACAATATGTAATGAGGAAGCAGCACCATTCCAAGAGTTCAAGTGTGCTAATACAAAGTAGAACTGTTATCACCCTGGGAGGAAATGTTAGCCCGAGGATCTCCACA
Source organism: Trachops cirrhosus (assembly GCA_028533065.1). Classification (NCBI taxonomy): domain Eukaryota; kingdom Metazoa; phylum Chordata; class Mammalia; order Chiroptera; family Phyllostomidae; genus Trachops; species Trachops cirrhosus. The sequence continues at coordinate 123,202,391 of CM052539.1, forward strand.
GTTATTCCAATGATAAATTACTAGGAGGTTCAACCATAAAAACAGAAAGGTAATTTACTATTTCTCTGAGACTAACTTTTAAGACTACACTGGAGAAAGAAGAAGAAAGAGCATGTGCCTTCTTATAACATGAGTGTAACCTTGGATGCTGATATTTTCAATAAGTTAAGATGTTTAAAATACCTCCCAACTCAGTTCTTTCCATAGGTAATCAACAAACAGTGCCTTGTATTATTTTTTAATGTATTTTATTGATTATGCTATTACAGTTGTCCCGATTTTCCCCCTTTGCTCCCCTCTACCCGCTATCTCCCATTCCCTTCAGCAATCCACCCTTAGTTTTCATGTCCATGGGTCATGCACATAAGTTTTTAGGTACTCCATTTCCTACACTGTTCTTAACATCTCCTGTCTAATTTGTACCTACCAATTTGTAATTCTTAATCCCTGAACCTTTTCCCCCATTCTCTCCCTTCCCCCTCCCAATTTATAACCCTCCAAGTGATCTCCATATCTATGATTCTGTTTCTGTTCCACTTGTTTGCTTAGCTTGTTTTATACATTCAGTCATTGATAGTTGTGAATTTATTGCCATTTTATTGTTTTAAACATTTTATTTTTAGAGAGATGGGGAGGGAGAAAGAGAATGAAACATCAACATGTGAGAGATGCATTGACTGGTTGCCTCTCACACACCCCCAATGGGGGACCCAACCCGCAACTCAGGCATGTGCCCTGACTGGGAATCGAACCCGTGACCCTCTGGTTCACAGGCTGGCACCCTAGCCACTGAGCCACACCAGCCAGGGCCTACCATTTTAATGTTAATAGTTTTGAGTTTCTTCTTTTTCTTAAATAAGTCCCTTTAACATTTCACATAATAATGGCTTCGTGATGATAAACTCCTTTAGCTTTACTTTGTCTGGGAAGCGCTTTACCTGCCCTTTAACTCTAAATGATTGCTTTGCTGGAAACATCTTTGTGCCTTGTATTATTAATGGAAAATATCTATGGTAGATATTTTCTACCATATGATAGAAAATCATGTTGAGCTTCAAATTTGGGATTACTGCTGATTTCAGTTCTATATAAAACTGCAAAAGTTGTTTATTTTTTCTCTTGGAAAGGTCTTCTTTATCTATTGGTATAATTTAGTCTTAGGTTTAAAATTAGGTTATAGCCCTGGCTGGTGTGGCTCAGTGGATTGAGCACCAGTCTCTGAACCAAAGGGTCACTGGTTCAATTCCCAGTCAGGGCACATGCCTGGGTTGCGGACCATGTCCCCAGCAGGGGGCGAGTGAGAGGCAACACACTGATGTTTTCTGTCTCTTTCTCCCTCCCTTCCCCTCTCTTTAAAAATACATAAATCTTTAAAAAAGTAAAAAATAAATAAAATTAAGTTATAAATGGTTAAAACACGAGTGTGGGTGGCATAAAGGTAGGTAACAGTTCACACTTTAGTAAATCAGAATATAAATTAAAGTTAATCCCTATGTTAATATAAGGGAAAAAGAAAGACTTTCTAAGTAAATAACAGGTTAGTTACACAGCAGAATGTTTACATGCCATCTATTCTTTGTAGAAGAAATACAAATCACTTTTATCTTTTTAGTGAAATGGATTCTTGGGGTGGCTACAGTATGGTTCATGTTATTATGCAGAGATGAATAGAAATTCACAATTACAATATTTTACAGCTCCCATTATAGAAGAGGTATTCAACCACTATCTGCTGAACAAAACTTCCAAGTTTGTAATACACAGAAGCCTAGTGAATGTTCTATGATTCTGACCTTTCAAGAGAACCCTCAAGTCTATGACATTTAGTGACATTTGGCTGAGGCTTCCTTTGCAGTGACACATGCTGTCAGACTGGTGTGCAGGAGGCAGGGGTGAGACAGGTCCAGGACCTGCTACTGTGGTCATCTACTCTGCTTCCCATAATATGAATGAATCTGGCTCTGTCAATTTGTAATTTTGTGATTATAGACAAGTTTCTAATTCCTCAGGTTTATTTTCTTCTGTTAAATGACTGAATTTTCTCAGAGGTCTGTGGTTTTCTCTATGTGTCCATTATTAGAGGGTGGGAAAAGAATATCATCTAGGTGTTGAAGTGAGTTCTAAGAGGTTTTCTGGGACCTGTATCAACTAGTGTGGCTCCGACAAGGGGTGAGCAGAAGAGATTAGATGCTATAATTGGATTCTGCAGTTGAGACATGTGTGCAACAAGGAGCACTGTAGACTGCCTCCAAAGTCAGGTACCTTCCCCATACTTCTCCACAGACCACCAGTTCCAGTACTAAGCTAAGTAGGGCTGATTCTGCTGGAGGCTCTTCCCACTTATTATTCAATAGACTTTTCAATGCCATAACTATTAGGTGCCAGAACTATATCAGTTAAAAAACAAAATTTCCTAGCTGCTTAGAACTATGAAGGTAATCTAAAGGACCTTTAAGCAGAGTAATAGTAAAATGATCAAATTTGCATTTAAAAAAAACACATATCCTTTTTATATTGTTGCTTTATATCACTTCTTAAAGCATTTAAAAGCATGTATCAGTTTTTATAATTTAGAAAATATCAAATAAATAAAGAAGTTCCTGCTAGGAATGTACAGGTGATTAGAGTGAAGGCAAGACTGCTGGCAGGGAGAAAGACTGGGTAGGAAACCACTGCTCTCAGTAACACAGAGGGGAGTGAAGAGGGGGAGAAAGGAGGTAACACCACAGGGAATAGAGAGCTTTGAATGTATTTCAAAGATATCTGAATGGTATTCAGACAGTAACATCAATAAGAGAAATTAATTGTAGGTCAGAGAGAGAGGTAAAGAAGAGAACCGTAAATATGGGGCTTGGGAAGATGATTCAAGAGGGATATAAACATAAAAAGAGTGAGATACCTAGGTTTTCAAGTTTCTTGGCATACAGTAATCCCACTGCTGGGACTATATTCTAAGAACCCTGAAACACCAATCCAAAAGAACCTATGCACCCCAATGTTCATAGCAGCACAATTTACAATAGCTAAGTGCTGGAAGCAACCTAGGTGTCCATCAGTAAATGAATGGATCAAAAAACTATGGTACATTTACACAATGGAATACTACGCAGCCGAAAGAAAGAAGGAGCTCATACCCTTTGCAACAACATGGATGGAGCTGGAAAGCATTATGCTAAGCGAAATAAGCCAGGCATTGAAAGACAAATACCATATGATCTCGCCTTTAGCAGGAACCTAAACAACAAAACAAAGAAACAAGTAAAATATAACAAAAGACACTGAAATAGAGGACAGGTTGTCAGTGACCAGAGGGGAGAGGAAAGGGAATTCCAGGGGAGAAGGGATGGGTTTACAGGAACAAATATAGAGGACACATGGACAAAACTAGGGGGGTTAGAAATGGGAGGGAGGAGGGGAGGGATGGGTGGGTGGGCTGGAATGGGAATAAAGGATAGAAACTGTACTGAATAAACTAAAATAAAAAATTAAATATGAAAAAAATAAAAATAAATTGGATACTAAAAAAAAGAGTGAGATACAAAATTTTATGTATTATATGATCACTGTATATATTACATTTTTAAAAAATATGCACAGGAAATTCATCAAAATGTTAGAAGTGGTTCACTCTGCATGGTAGATCAATCATTTTTTAAAAATTCATTCTTTCCTGTATCTTCCTAATTTATTAAGAATATACTTTGTTGTACATTTTGTATATTTTTGAAGCACATTCATTTTAAGAAGCAGTTTACCTTTCTTTTTTTTTTTTTTTTTTAATTTTTATTTTAGTTTATTCAGTACAGTTTCTATCCTTTATTCCCTTTCCAGCCCACCCACCCATTCCTC
>CM052539.1:123206739-123231897 GCA_028533065.1 Trachops cirrhosus
TTGCGATCTCCTATTTTCATTTATGGCGTGATAATGTTGGCTCTTTGCTCTGTACCTACGTAAAATGACTCAGATTTTTTTTCCCTGGTTGTGGGAGAGTAGAATCTGCTGCATCCTACCACGCCGCCATCTTCTCTCCCAGTTTACCTTTCTTAATAAAAATTCCATGGTTGTAAAACTCCCTAGAGAAAAACTGGTCAAACAGCAAACCATATTTCATAAACACATTATTAATATACCAGCCATAATTAAATCTCATATCGTTGTGAGATCTCACTATGAAATTACTGACTAATGGTGAAGCAATCATCCTAGTTGTGGATTTTCTCTATTCTAGAAATTTACTAGCTGAGAAGTGATGGATTGAAAGCAGATCTCTTGCTGACAGTCACTGGATTACTCAGTAATCACTGTAGTCTCATGAACTGCATGCCCCTGCTTTGCAGCTTTTCCGTGTCTATCTGTATGACTGACTCTTTCAACTCAAGTGTCATCCTCTCAATCAAATCTACTATGTTTATCATAAGAGTAATGTGCCCCTGGCACAGGATTCCCGATATTCTTTTACCTGTTATTTTCAATACACTTATCACCTAAAGTATGACATAATTTATTTAATATATTCAGCGTGTTGCACCCCATGCTCCCCACAGAATATAAGTTCCTGAAGTCATTCATGGTTTTATTGTGTTTGTTTCCAAATGCATCCCCATCATCAGAATAATCCCTGGCACATAGTGGATGCTCAATAAATATTTGCTACGTTAACACATGCATGAAAGAATAAATTAAATAAATGACTATTAATTAAAAAAGCATACACAATTACTTCAAAAATGAGTATCAGTCATTAATATTTTTTTACTTTAGAAGGCACTGATTTTTCTGCTTAAATATTTGTAGACTAATTTAGCCTATGGGGTTCAACAAAGTGTCCTCTTTGTACATACGTCTCTTAAAGTTTCCTTCAAATTGAAAAAGGTGAGAATTGATTACATAAATCAAATACTTTCTCCAACAGGTTAAATGTATAAAAATTAGACAGTATAAGCTTTACCAATAAATGATGCAATAAAGTTGTACTTCTTATAATTAGAGTTTTTAAACTGCTTCATTTAAAATTACTCATTTACTGTTAAGGACCCCTGAGAAACTCTGCTTACAGTTTCTCATTTAAGTACGTGTTCGTCTGTTTTTTTATTCTTACTAATGAATCACAAGAATGAGGGCAAATGGACAAGAAGGCAAGGGCACACATTCACCTTACCCCAATCTCAAGAGCAATTTAAACTCCTTTCACTTTGCTGTCTTGTAGTTCTAGCACCACCTGGTGCTTACTATGCAGAAATGCTATGAGGGCAAGTAATGCAAAAGTCCTTTGTCAGTCCTTTAAAGTGTTTTAAAAAGGTTTAGATGGCTGGACATAATGATGTAAGCATGTGACTAAGTGACAAATCATAGGTTTAATTTGGAAATATAGAATTAAAAACTGAGAAATCAATGTGGCATTGGAAGAATAAACCATTTAAATAACTTTCAAACAAGAATATTCTTCAAGGAATAAAGGACAAAAGCAAAACACAAATTAGTTATTAAAGGAGGAAACATTTGCAAAACATTCTAGAACCTTGTTAATAAACCACTTAAAATGCAAAATTTGATATAAAGTAAATTATCAAATAAAACAAAGAGTTTATATTTGAATACCCAGGAGTGCTAATTATAGGGCTTGACCTTTAATCCTGCGGAGAGCATTATAAGGCCTCAGTATATTAACAACTCCCAGTCAGTTAACATGCATTTTGTTATACAAAGGCTTGACCATGTTAGCTTATTCAGTCTTCTGCAACTTAGGTCAATTTCTTTATTGGCTAATGCTGCTAGTTCTACGTTTACAGTAAAACCAACATTACTTACACCAATATAGGCTTTCCAGATATCCTAGGATGTCTTAGCACTTCTGACATTGTCTCTTTTGTCTCTTCCATTCTTTCTTCATCACTGGAATCCACAACAAATATTACCCCATAGGACTCAGCATAGTAATTCTTCCAGATTCCCCTAATTCTTTTTCCGCCTCCCAAGTCAAAGATGGTGACTTCAAACTTTCCTTGTCTAAGGTCAATTTTGGAAAATCCAACAGTAGGAGCTACATCTTCAGGATACTCTGTTTCAAATGATATTAAAAAAAATGTTAGACTTTAAATTAATAACAATTTAACTTCACAACTTAAATGACATATAAAGTATCATACTTTAGTAGAATGGAATGGAATGTTTATTATTTCCTTACAGAACAAGCATTACTGGTTTGGGAGAAGAGTGTAAACTACAAAAATACCCAACTAGGATGTACACTCCATACAGACAGGTATTTCTTTTTCTGTTTTTGTTTGTTTGCTTTTATTAGTATAATGCCTATCATATAACAGGTACTTAATAAGTATCTCTAAATGAATAAATGAACTTTTGCCTTTAAAACTATTTACTGTCCAAGTTACAAACAATAAAATTTCTAACCATTCAACACCACAGGCTCCCCCAGAAACCATAAGCTCTGTGGAATTATAAAGAAAATCTGAACATTTAGAAGACAGTTTAACAGAACCAAAGAATGGCAGAAGCTATGAAGAGTAGAAGCATTTTTTTTTACTTAACTGCATTCAAGCTATAATTGGAATAAAAAGCCTTGTGAGGGCAGCTTACAAATATAAAGAGGAGATTTCATTATTTCTACAGGAACGTGTTTTGGACGCCCTTGTAAATTTACAAGAATTTTTTTGTTTTACTTCTGTATATGACAGCACAGAGAAGGTACAGGATATATAATACATGCTTATAAATACCAAGGAGTGGTAAAGACAATAAGAGATTAAAAAGATCACCAAGGTTCAAGAAAGACTTGAACTAGAAGCTGGGACTTAGGCCTTAAAATTAGGTATGATTTAGACAGAAGTGATCTAAGTAACAGAAAGGGCAAAGGAAAGAAGTACAAACAAGTTGAACTCTCTGGGTCAAACCCTTAAGACCTTGAATGCAGACTGAAGAGAGTTCTAAAGATAAGAGAATTGCGAACCACAGAAGGTATTTCAGCAAACCAATGATATAATTAAGGTGACTAAAGCTGTGCTTTATTAAGATTCATCTTTATAAATAAAGTTTATAACTGAATGGAAATGTGAGTGATAGCCAGAGAGATTAAGAAAGAGTAATCAAATTTGGTGTCCAATGGTTATGGAGAAGAGTTTAAAATTCATGTCTGTCTCTTCTACTCTCTCTCCACCACTGGAATCCACAACTATTACTCCACCGGACTTTGTTTACAGCTACACAGCCACAAACTACATGAGATGTTTTAAATTGAAATCAATCAAAAATAAATAAAATTAAAAATTCAATTCTTCAGCTGTATTAACTACATTTTAAGTGCTCAAAAGCCGTATGTGGCTAGTTTCCCACCCTATTGGACAGAACCATTATAGAACGTTTCCATCACTGCAGAAAGCTTTAATGAATAACATTCGTTTAGAGGGTCTTATCCCACATTCAAAATGTGCTATTACAAAGACAAATTTGAAAGGCTTTTGCTGCTAGACTTAGGTGTGACTGAGAAATAGACTTGAGATGTACCACTCCCTTTCACCAAGCATTTTAGGGAACATTTCACAGCTTGCAAGGAAGTTAACAAAGACATTACAAGTCACATTTTTTTAAAGTTTATTTATTGTTCAGTTACAGTCATACTGCCTTTTTCCCCACTGTTCTCCCCTTCCTCATCCCCCCACTCCCACACTCAAGCCCCACCATTGTCCGTGCCCATGAGTCCTCTATTCATGTTCCTTGGCTTCCCCTTCCCCTTCTTTCTCCCATTATCCCCCTTCCCTCTCCCCTCTGGTCACTGTCAGTCTGTTCTTAGTTTTACAAAAATGTGACTTGAGCAAAACAGAACAAGTCACATTTTTGTAAGACTTCCTTATCTAGAAGAAACAGGCAAGTTCTGAAAGCAGTATAAGCAGCATGATATTAAAAAAATAGGATTATAATAGACATTTAAAAATGTGAATCTAGTCCAGGTCAGAACTGATTTCTACAGTTAAAATAGGCAGCTGTCTTTGAGTATGATTAAGAGATATCCTCAGGACATTATCGGTAAAAATAAATATGCTGGGGATAAAGGAACTAAAACGTATGGAACACCTACTCAGTACCAGGATTTTGTTAGGCATTAGGATCTACAGATAAGTAAGATAGGGTTGATATCCTATACACAATGCAATACTGAGAGACAGGGTATCAAGGGGAACAGTGTAAGAACCAATGAGTTCTGTGAAAAAGTCTGGAGAGGATAGTGTGAAGGTGTTATGGACTGCGTGTCTGTGCCCCCACAGAAGTCTTATGTCACATCTGTCTCCCAATGTGATGGTATATGAAGGTGGGGCCTTCAGGAGGTATATAATTAGATTTAGGTGATGTCATGAGGGTGAAACCCTCATGATAAGATCAGTGTCCTTACAAGAGACCCAAGAGAGCTTCTTTCCTCTCTCTCTTTCCTCCCCCTGAGGACACAGTGAGAAGATGAATGTTAGTAAACCAGGAAGCGGGAATCATCAAGCATGACCATGTTGGCACCATGACTGCAGATGTCCAAGTGTCTAAAACCACGAGAAATAACTGTTGTTTAAGCCACCCAGTCTGTGGCATTCTGTTATAGCAGCCCAAACTGAGACAGAGGGCATTCAAGAGGAAAAAGGCAAAGAGGAGGGAGGGGTGAGTTATGGTCTAAAAAGGCTTCAGAAAGGAAATGAAATGGCAGTGAACTCTTAAAAGCTACAAAATTATAACAAAGGGAGAAGACCATTCTAAGCAGGGAAGCAATGTAAGCACAGATAAGATGATGGCAATATTCCCAGGAAACCAATTCAGATTAAGTAATTTTTTTCATGGTTACATGGTAGGCAGAGCCGAAAGTCAAATCCAGGTCTTCAGGACTTTAAAAGCTTGTTTCTTTGGATACATGAAACACCCTACCCCACTTCTCTTATTCTTTCCTCTGATTCCTACTTATGAGTCTGTGTTTCAATGCACAAGACAAATATTCAGGTTACAATCTTCCCTTAAATCCATCTCTGATGAGTTCTTCTTAAGTCTGGTACCACTTATACCCTCTATCACAAATTCTGTCTTCTTGCTGGTCTTCACAATAGCCTATACCTTCCCAAGAGCTGGGGCCTGTCCTTGTAATCTTAGCACTCAGCACAAAGCATATAGTGGCTCAATTTCACAACACCGGACTGCAAAGATACCTAAAGCTGCTGTCCTTGTGTCCCTTCTTCCTTTTTACTTCTATATACTTACCCATCCATCCATGCTTGTGATCATTTATTGAGAGACATTCTATGTAGATCAGGCATCACACAAGAACCAGAGGTACAAAGACTACAGTGCCCAACCCTGAGGATTTCAGTAAAGTACATGTATTAAAACAGCAACTAGAAAGTCCAATATATAATGAGTAACTATTTATTGAATATCTGTTATATATGTATAACAGATATTCACCTATTCATTGTGTAAGGTCTTAGATATATAAAGATTAATAATAATAAGACCCATCTTCTTATCTTAAAGAGCTATTCATAAGAGGAAAAAAAAAAGAGGAAACATCTATTGGGTTGGCCAAAAAGTCTATGTTTTCTTCTATAAAAGATACATTTCTCATTTTCACCAATAACTTTATTGATTTGGATATCTTGAGTGTGTTGTCTATCTCACACATGGTATAACATTGGTTGTTCTCAAGTCATGTCTCGATTTGATCTCTATCAACTTTTCAACTGGTCTACCAAGCTGTGGAGCATCGTCCACCATGAAACTTCACAAACCACTTTTGACACATTCGATTGGTCACAACACCTTCCCCATACACTGCACAAATCTTTTTTTGCACTTCAGCTGTGTTTTTACCTTTCTTGAAAAAATAAACATAATATGCCAAAAATATTGTGTATTTTCTTCCATCTTCAATATTAAAATAGCTACACAAAATACACCAATTTTGATGTTTTTTTAAAAATGCACACTGATATGACAGCTGTCACAATATAATCTAATAAAATTATTTAGAATAAAGTTAAAGACAACTAAGCACTACTAAACTATCTTATGGAAAAAAACAAATGAACTTTTTGGCCAACCCAGTATAAACCAATTAACTACAATATAATAAAGAAGTGTTAACTTCCAACAATGCAAATTGTTGGGGACCAAATTAGGGACCAATTTACACAAAGAATTTTCCCACTTAAAATACCAATAATTCTTTAGGACTTTAAGGAAATAGCATTGGATAGTCAGAGAATCCTAGATTATTTTGGCTAAGCACAGGGCTAAATAGGATAAAGGCTACATTCTCTAAGTCTCTATGGCAGTTAGGTGTGGCCACGAGAGCAGGTTCTAGGTAGTGTGCTAGTGGTATGCTGTTAAATGTTTAATCAGGTCAGGGGAACTATGATACGCAGTGTTTGCCAATTTCCATGGTATAAATACTCCCACTATGGCCGATTTCAAACTACTAACACAAGGTACCTGAACACAGGGTTGGAAAGGAGATGTGCATATTTAGCTCTTGCTAACTAATGTAAGACAATAAACATAAGTAGGAGCCAGATCCAGAACACCACTGATTCTAGTAAATGGCAGGTGAGCTGAATGGCAGGTGCTGGCTTCAGGTCACACGTTAAAGGAAAGAATGGCTTCCCCTTGCCCTTTATCTCTTCCTTCCAGCTATAGTCATGAGGCACACTGCACTGGCAGGCAAGGGAGAACACTTGGAGTGGCAAAGCAAACAGGAGAAGGAACTTGAGTCCCTAACACCATGGAGATGCTATGACACCCTAGACTAGTTTTCCTGCATTGCTATGAGAGAAATAAACATTTGTTTTGTTAAACTGCTGTTATTTTACTTCTCTGTTACAACAATCAAACCTATTTCCAATTAGTACAATATAAACCTCTATTTTGTTAAGCTGCTGTTATTCTACTTCTGTTACAAGAACCAAATCTGTAATTAATACAATCATTTTGACAGACATGAAGATTGAAAGTTAAGCTCCAAGATAGGGAAAGCACTCTTAGATTAGAAGCCACTGTAACAATATAAATAGAGACAGTGCTGGTCTGGATTTAGACAATGGCAATACAGTTAAGAGGAAGGATATATATCTCATAAGAAACAAGCAAATATCAAAACAAAGAAACAGAGAAGAATAAAGGACATATAGACAAAAACTAGGGGGATTAGAAATGGGAGGGAGGAGGGGAGGGATGGATGGGTTGGCTGGAATGAGAGTAAAGGATAGAAACTGTAGTTGAATAATGATTAAAAAATAAATTTAAAAAAAAATTTAAAAAAAGAAAAGAGAAGAGCCAGAAATGAGTTGAAGAATAGAAGCCATGAGTAAAATGTTTTAAGAATAGTGACTGCTACACTTAAGGCATGGCCTGAGCTGGGACACCAAAATGAATAAAACTATCCTTTGGGAAAATACAGTTTGGAGAGGTTAAGAGATACATGAACAAAAGGGCAAATAAGTAGTGATCCAAGCAGGACTAGGTAAGAGTAGGTCAAAACAGGAAGAAGTTGATTCTATTGATGGTAATGAGTGAAGATAGCAGAAAATCAGAAAAGATTTCATTAAGAAGGAGACTATATTACAATAACATGTCTTCAGAGACAAGTAGATATTCTATCTTTAAAGATAAGCAAAAATATTCTCTTTAGTAAGACAAGTGGAAACAATAAACAAAATTACAAAGGCATGAAAAGGTACAATTTGGGAAAGTTCAAGGAGTTCTATGTAACTAAAATCTTTAAAAAAGAAAAAAAGTAAGAAATCAGTCACTGGAGTAGGCTAAATAGTAAATATGAGATGAAGAACAAAAACAGAGCCAGAAAGAAGCTCAAAGTTGAAGGCAGTTTTGACTTTTTGTTCATCTGACACCTTAAGCATTTTCTAATCTCAAACAAAGACACTAATGGACACATGGAGGTGGAAATCAAAAGAGGAAGAACCTAACGGATGGAGGATATTCTAAGTACACATAACAAATCACATGATCTAATTAGCAGATTCTTAGGGTCTGCACCCTTGAATGTAAGGCTCTGAAGGAATGGAAGAAGGAAAGATGTTTAGATAAAGCAGTCATGACCTAAAAGCCAAATCTGGATTACCACCTGTTTTTATATTGCTCTCAGGCTAAGCCTGTGTTTTAAATTTCATAACACACCGAATAAAGTTTTATTGGAATGTGGCCATGCTCATTTATTTACATTCTGTCTATGGATGTTTTCATACTACTATGTCAGAATTGTATAGTTGGGAAAGAGACCATATGGTCCTCAAAGTCTAATATATTTACTATCTGGACCTTTAGAGAAGTTTGCCCACCTGGGTTTATATGATGACAATGAGTGCTCTGGGAGGAAATAGTCTGAAGGTACCAACAAGGCAACAGAAGAATGCCACAGACAATAATGTTATTTACACCTAATGTCACATAGTAAAATTTACAGTGACAAAATGTTTTTCTCCGACAGAAAGTTTTGCAAATTGTTTGCTTTCATAAACTTCCACAAATGAAAGCCTCCTCCCATCTGTATGCATAATATCTTCTTGAAACATCCATTTTCAGAAACAAATACAAGTTAGGTATCCTTCCAATTCACACCCTTAAGATGCCTGGATGGTACTACCTCTCCTAGGTACACAAAAGAACTCTCTAGCACGTTTATTTCTATACTGTAGTAAAAAGCATTAAATTAAGACTAAAGAAATACATCCAATGAACTGAAATATAAGTGACATAAAACCCTTTAATAACATGGGCCCTATCTTTAATATAACTCTTAAAAATTACATATCAAAATAATCAAAAGACACACACAGCTGTGCTGGATAACTATATTTCTACCTCCCTTTTATTTAGGTGTAGCCTTGACACTAAATCCTGAACAAGAAAATGGAAGTAGGAGATGGGTGTCCTTAGAAGCAGAGGCATGCAGCTTTTTTTTTTTACTTTTCCCTTCCTAAGGGCTAGAAGACACATGTGTTCCTATCAGCTGATAAAAAACCTCAAAAAGCCTCTTTGCGTTTATTCAAATTTGACATATGATAACAAGCTGGTATTATGAAGCCAGCGTCTACTCACCATTACCCACAGTATAGTGAGAATATAAATTAATGGAGAGCACACTAGCTTTACTCAATGAGTATGTAACAAAGCAATTTAAATAAATACATAATTTGGAATAATAACAAATATTTTCAGCTTACCTCCTTGGATTCCCTTTGCTGTTGCCGTTTTACCAGCATTATCAAGTCCCACCATCACAAGGGTCACCTTTCTTAAAATAATGAAAATTTAAAAATCACTGAGTTAATTCAATATTGGGAAAAAAATAAAAGCAAATACATACATTCATTCAAGCAACATTTAGGAGCAGGTACTGTACAAGACAATCTGCTAGATACTAGAGGTAAAATGACGAACACGCATATATCTAAACAGCAAAATTCATGAAGAATACCTTTAACATGTTATCCTTTTGTTCTCTAAGCAAAAGCATCCTTTTGTTCTCTAAGAAACTGTATAACAGGTAATTGAAAGGATACAGGACAGAAAAAAATTGAGAGAGGGAGATGGATTTTAACAAATGAGTTATGTACAATGGTTGAAGAATAAACTTTCATTTCCCCCTAAGACCAGGAACAAGATAAGGGTGTCCACTTTCACTACTCCTATTCAACATAGTATTGGAAGTTCTAGCCACAGCTATAAGAAAAAAAAAAGAAATAAAAGGCATCCAAATTGGAAAGGAGGAAGTAAAGCTGTCCGTTTGCAGATGACATGACAGTGTACATAGAAAACCCTATAGACCCCACCAAAAAACTACCTGACCTAATAAAGGAATTTGGCAAAATGGTAGGATACAAAGTCAATATTCAGAAATCAAAGGCATTTTTGTACACCAACTGTGAAATATAAGAAACAGAAATTAGAGAAAAAATCCCATGTACTATAGCAACAAGAAAAATAAAATACCTAGGAATAAATGTAACCAAGGAGGTAAAAACCTGTACTCAGAAAACTACAAAACACTGAAGAAAGAAATTAAGGAAGACACAAATAAATGGAAGCATATACTGTGTTCATGGATTGGAAGAATTAACATCATCAAAATGTTCATACTACTCAAAGCAATTTATAGATTCAATGCAATCCCTATCAAAATATGAATGACATATCTCACAGATATAGAACCTTTCAAAAATTGATATGGAACCATAAATGACCCTGAACAGCCTCAGCAATCTTGAGAAGGAAGAATGAAGTAAGAGAAATCACAATACCTGATGTCAAACTACATTACAAGGCCAATGTAATCAAAACAGGCTGGTACTGTTATAAGAACAGGCACATAGACCAAGTGAACAGAATAGAGAGCCCAGAAATAAACCCATGCCAATACTGTCAGTTAATATTTGACAAAGGAGGCAGGAACATAAAATGGAGTAAAAATAGCCCCTTCTATAAATGGTGTTGGGAGATCTGGACAAGTACATGCAAAAAAATGGAACTAGACCACCAACTTACACCATACAGCAAAATAAGTCCTTTTATCAAGATGGGTAAAAGGCTTAAATATAAGTCATGACACCATTAAAAGTCCTAGAGGAAAACATAGGCAAGAAAATTTCAGATATCTCATGTAGCAATATTTTCACCAATACTCCCTCTAGGGTAAGGGATATAAAGGAAAGAATAAACAAATGGGACAACATCAAACTAAAAAGCACGGTTTCTGCATGGCTATAGAAAATGTCAACAAAATGCAAAGGGAACTAACCGTATGGGAAAACATTTGCCAATGATACCTCGGACAAGGGTTTGATATCCAAAATATATAAAGAACTTGCATGACTCCACACCAGGAAGACAAACAACCCAATTAAAAAAATGGGCAAAGGACCTGAACTGACACTTCTCCAAGGAGGACATATAGGCCCATAGACAGATGAAAAAATGTTCAACATCACTAGCCATTAGAGAGATGCAAATTAAAACCACAATGAGATACCACTTCACACCAGTCAGAGTGGACATCATTAATAAATGAACAAATCACAAGTGCTGGCAAGGCTGTGGAGAAATGGGACCCCTGGCATATTGTTGGTAGGAATGCAAACTGGTGCAGCCACTGTGGAAAACAGTACAGAATTTCCTCAAAAAATTAAAGATGGAACTGCCTTTTGATCTAGTGTTCCCACTGCTGGGACTATACTCTAAGAATCCTGAATCACCAATTCAAAAGAACCCATGAATCCCAATGTACATAGCAGTGTTATTTATAATGGCCAAGTGCTGAAAATAGCCTAAGTGCCATCAGTAAATGAGTGGATCAAAAAACTGTGGTACATTTACACAAGGGAATACTACACAGCAGAAAGAAAGAAGCAAAGGAACTCCTACCCTTCATAACAGCATGGATGGAACTGGAGAGCATTATGCTAAGTGAAATAAGCCAGGTGGTAAAAGACAAATACCATATGATCTCATCTGTAAGTGGGACCTAATCAACAAAACAAACAAATGAGCAAAACAGAACCAGAGACATGGAAATAAAGAACAAACTGACAGTGACCAGAGGGCAAGGGAGAGAGGTATAACGTGGGAAAGAAGGGGAATGGGCAAGCAAAGGAACACGAATGGAGGACTCATGGGCATGGACAAGAGGTGACTGACTGTGAGAGTAGGGGGGCAGGGTAGGTGAGAGCAATGGGGAAAAAGCAGAACTACTGTAACTGAACAACAATAAATAAAAGTAAATTTTCTAGTTAATTGAATTCTAGGGATTATTAAAAATCTGTTTCTTGTGAAATTATTTAAGAATTATTGTTATATTCTAGGTCCTACTTATGTGCTCAATTCTGTTTTTAGATATGTGTAACACCTTATGAAGTATATCTTAAATATGGTATAATAACATGATTTATTAATGCTAAGATATTTTGAAAGACTATAATTATAAAGCTTAAAATGCTTCTGATAACACAGCTATAAACTTCACAGAGTCAGAAAAAAATATATAGTCTAGTTCAATTTTATACCTGAAAAACCATAAGCCCGGAAACAGGAGACACAAGACAATGAGTAGGTTATAAAGAACCAGCCAGCCAGCAGTGTCTGCAGTGTTATTGATGAGAAGAGATAAATTCTCACAGACTACTGAGTCCTGTGGAAGAAAAGGGACGGCACAGCCACTCTCTCAAGGGGAGAGCGACTGACTCTGGCCTTGACAGGCTTTTATTGGCTTTCTAAAAGCATACATCAAAGAAGGTTTTCATTCATTACACTTAGGTCTGATTTATGTAATTACTTTTTACAGATGGCAATGGAAAGGAAGTTACTGATCACTTCTTACAGATTAACAAGGAAAAAATGTTGCAAATGCAAGGGAATGATAAGAGTAATTGGTCTGGTTACACTTCAATCCTTGGGAGAATTAGCACAGACTTCAGGGAGTTACTTTAAAGATGTACAGTAAGCATTTGCTGCCTGAACTCAGGGTGAGGACGTTTTAGGAAGAGCAAGTCTCAAAGCAGCCTAGGTATAATGCAGGCCTGATTTCCCACAGGAGAACTGATCCATGGGTTTGGCTCCTGAGTGCCACAATGTGCCTATTGGGCTTTTCAATACGGCTGAGCTATAATCGCCATTGCCAGGCAGATCAGTTCCCTATAGAGGCAGTCCAGCTATGGGTTGAAAGATGAGGAAGAATAAACTCACAAAATCTTGCAAAAATCAAATTGGTCATTTGTTAAACAAATAGTTACTGACCATCTTCTGTGCATCAGATACTAATATTTTAGGTATTTGAAATACACTTGTTTATTAAAATAATCAAAACAATGGAAAACAAACTCTTCCCTCATTAAACTTACATTTTAGTGGCAGAAAACAGTAACTATAAATATAAGAAATAAGTAAATTATAAGTTATATAGTATGTTAGAAGGCAATTAAGCACTATAGAGAAAAGAAGGGAGCAAGGTAAAGGGGAGCAGTAGTGGGGACAGGAGGCAGGTTGCAGTTTTATGTAGGGTGATCAGGGTATGCCTGGTTGAGAGGTAAAGTCTGAGAAAGACCTTGAAGGAGGGAGTTAGTCATGCCAACATCTGGGGCAACAGAACAGCTGGGGCAAAGTGGGGGTAAGGTGGGGGTATGCTGGAATGTTGTGGTATCATCGAGGAAGCCAATGTGGTAAAACCCAGTAAGAAAGGGACAGGGAAAGACAGGAGAGGAGATCAGAAACATCTAAGACAAGATCATGTGGGTCCTTGCAGGCCATGGTGGACTTTGGCTTTTGTAAAATTAATTTACTCTCCATGTTAATTCCCTTTGTTATTCAGAAGGCTGCTTCTTTTCTAAATGTTTCAACCATCCCTACCCACAATGGTAAATGGAAGGATGTCTATGCTTGAGTCAGTGAAGAATAAAGTAAATTACAATTAGCAGCATCCGCATACCTCATCCCCAGTCAGTCAGTGGTGAGGTCAGTGAGAACGCCCAAGAGATCAACAGCCAACTATGAATTTAAGGAGATGAGGTAGTATGTAGGTACTTCTATTCATGTGGAAAATTTTACCTACACTTTCAACTTTGAAAAATGAGTTTACTTCTTTAGAGTATAATTTATTATTTTGTTTGAAGGACTCATAACTACCAAATATCAAGCAATAAGATTTAAGCACAAAATAATTTCCTAAACAAAATATAGCACATGACTTACTAAAAAGATAAATATTGTAGTATCTTAAATAATATTTTAGAAAAATCAAGACAACAGATATACAATGAATTAAACTAAAATTACATTGAAGCTAATTCGATTGCTCTTTCATAATTTATAATCCAGTTCAAGATCTACAATGCTTCTAACATCACCGTAAACCAAAACAATTACTTTTGGAAACAATCACCATTTTCTGATTGTTTGCACCATTTATTCTATAAATATTGATTAAGCACCTATTATATAGTAGCAAACAAACATCCACAATCCCTTGCCCTCACAAACCTTGCAGGGGCGACACTAGAAGAAGAGTTGTCTGGGGCTACACATTAAAGACACTGTGACACATGATCACAAAAAAATCTCATAATGTTTTAAGTAAATTTATGACTTTGTGTTGGGCTGCATTCATAGCTATCCTGGGACACCCGCAGCTTATAGGCTGCAGGTTGGACTCCCCTGCTTAGAGCCGAGCAAGAAAATAGGAATTGGAGAGGGAATTATGTGTGATGACTGGTGTAAAGGGAAAGCACAAGCAGCTGCAGGAACAGATAACAGGCAACTGTGCCTGTTGTAGAAGTCAAGGAAAACCACACTACAAATACGCTGCACTGGGTCAGCAGTTCCTACCACCATCATAAAACCTTTCTCTATTCCTCATGAGACAAAAAAACCTTACATATGCATTTTCAAGGAAAATAGCCCCTCATTGTCTTACAAGGATAGTGTCTCATGCTCCCCCAACACCCATTATTATCAATATTTTAGTTAAAAAAAACCTCCCAAAGTATTACTATTACACATGGCTCTTGAAACTAGCTACCAAGGACGTTAGCTCTTACTTTAAAAACTTTCCATTTTTTAATAGGATATTAGATTCAAATTTTTAAAAAAATCTTCAATCATGAAAATCACTCAGGAAAATTATCATCATGCTGAGACTGGCACAAAATAAGCCTCTCTGGATTTCTACTTTTACTTCGACTAACCTTGCAAGTAGTTAATATTTAGATCATTAAGCCATATACTTGAAAAAATGGCTTTAATTAAATATTTAAGGGAATTAAAGCCTTAATGAATAAACATAACATTAACATACAAATAAAAATCAGTGTGAATTCCTGCAATGCCTAATAAAACATTAAATTTATATGTTAATAATGGAGTGTGTTTAAAAGGTTAACATTTATCTTCTCAAAATTCTATGCAACTCTTTAAATACTGAAGATCTACAATCTAACACATATTAAAAGGCTCATCTCATTTTAGCTTTTTTAAAAACAGTAAATTATCACTGATAGGAAATATTTGGCAGTGGTGCTCTATGACCAACTCTAAGATAAAAGATTGTCTATGTCTTTTAATCTCATGATTATTGATCAAATACATCAGCCATTCAACTGAAAAAAATAATACATGGTGTTCCTAGGTTTAGAGTATCTAGAAAAGTTGACTAGTAATAAATCAATCATTTAGTCATTTGGTCAGACAGTAATTCAAGAAAAAGTACATTAGGTACTGTGGACACAAAAATGCCTGAGGTGTGTCTTCTATGCCAGAGCGCTATCCTCTAATGAGAGTAACTAAAATGTAAACAAATATTAGAAGACTGTGATACAATAACAGTTTAAAATGCTCATTTATATACACAAGATGCTAAAGGAAAACAGAGCAAGAGGACAGGACTTTATCCAGCCTAGAGATACAAGAGAAAGTCAGGGAAGCTTCTTACACAAGATGATGCCTCAGCTAAGTTCTTAAAGTGGAGAAGTTTGTCAAGCAAGGGGAAGGTGAAAATAGAAAAAGGGGAAAGAGATTCCAGACTGAGAACACTGTCTAAAAAGTCAACACATCAAGGAGGTGAGAAGGGGCAAGGTGTTGAGTTAGTAACCCCAGGGGTTAAGACCACACTTCAGTACAGCAACCTTAAACAAAAGGAAAACATACTTGTTAGATTCACACATAATCGCAAGTCAATACAACTATGTATTAAGTCTAAAGGGAAACTGATGTACTTCTACTTAAGACACCAGTATCATCAAATAGTAAATAATCTGACCTTTCCATAAGTTGAAATTGACCACTTATTTCTGATCTTTAATTAGGTACTAAACTATAAAGGTTGATCTGAAAAGAACTCTGGTGTTGTAAAATGTACAGTATATTTGTACTAGTAGTAAGAAACATAACAGGGATTGTGGGCACTCATATATAGCCACAAACCTGGTATTAGATCTGTGTTCAAGTCCCATATATGCCATTTTCAAGCTAAATGACCTGGGACACATTATTTAATTTCTAAGAATTTTATCAGTAAAATGGGATAATAACAATATTCACCCCAAAATTAAATAAGACAATGCAAATGAGGTACGCAATGCCCGTGGCATACAGTAAGTGCTCAACCAACAGCTATTCTTATTGCAGCATCAAATTCAAGACCACAAGATGAGACCAGAGAGATGGACAGGGACCAAGTACTACAAGAGGATTAATGGGTTCAATGTCGCACGTGTTGACAGGGTGCTTGTCTCACACTGAAGTCTGAAGCTGGAGGAGAGACCCGGACTGGGTTTATGAGACATATCCGCCGTAGATGAAACTATGAGACAGATAAAAGAACTCAGGGAGAGCACAGGAGGAAAAGGAGTCGGTGAACAAGGGACCATGGAACTCTGAGAACCTTTGAAAAAACCTTTAAAATTGTGGTCAGAAAGAAATGAGGAGAACAAAAAAATGGCAGCACTGGAACAGCTTCCAGAAGAGTTAAAAAGTGAACTGTATCAAATAAACTATAGTTTTGTAAAATAAAAGTAGTTTTTCGGTGATTGCCCCAAACTAAGTACCTCAGAAATAAATGTTCTCAGCTTTCCCCAAACCCTGCAAATAACTAATGCTTTGAATTTACATGGCATGTCTTGACAGTTCAAAGCTATTTCACTCTGTCATTTGTCTTCACACTGTCCCTCCGAGTAGAGCAGGTACAACTTACCCAAGATTACAGTGCTAATAAGAAGTTAGTCAACAGCAGCTTCCATGGAAAGTTTAACTACAGTAGTTTGTAAAAACAGTAATAATTACTACTATTTTAAAGGCTAACTTCAACCATTTTGTTTACCCTAAAATTTATTCATATATGTGAATATATTTATTCACATTATATGTGTATACACACACATACACAGATTATACATCAGGTATCCAGGTAGTCTGGTTCATTTTCATCAAGATATCTTCTAATTTTTTCCCCAGACTTAAGCCTATCACAATAATAACCTAGTTCCTGTACCTAATAGAAGGTACATCAACTAGTAATAAGTATATTAACTCAAGTCATGAATTTCAGGATGTTCATGAAAATCAAACCATGGTATTTTTCTGCTTAAAATCCCTAAATAGAATCAAGTCCAAATTCTGCAACCTATTCTTCTGCCACTCACCAGGAGGCTACAAGGCCAGGGATTCCCCCAGTTGTTCCTGACCATCTCTGCCACCACAATAAACAGACCCTAACTTTGCTGTGCAGCTCGTCACGTGGTCAGGTTCTCTTCATCAACTCTGTAGCCCCAGATCAAATGTACTGGGCACACATTAGGCATCTTTACCAAATGAAACAACATAAATATAATTTCTGATTATATTTGCTGAATATACATGAAGTAAAATTAAAATATATAACTTTAAGTTGAAAAAATACTGTATAGAACTTAATTTGTAAAAATCTTCACATCAAAGTAACAGTTCAATATTTGAGAATGTAATGAAAATCACCTATCTTCTAACATCAAAACAGCTAAAATTTTTTGAAAAAGTTTACATGTTCATGGTTCCAGGTTAACAGTTAACAGTGTTAATCTCAATTGAGAGTGGAAAAGATTTTCAAAACTGAAATAACTTTGAGTAAAAAAAGTGAAATGTAGGGATTAAGAGATCAAAGGCCTGGTTTATATATTTTACTTCATGGTCCCTCTTTTATATAAAAGATATTGAAATTAGCACACCACAAATATAAGCAACAAAATATTGGCATTTTGAACTTAGAAAACATTTGAATTTTGAATCTTTTCTGAATGACATTACTGCAATCATTTGAACATCTACACTCTAAACCTCATCTTTTAACTAAGGAAGTCAACACTTCAAGTGAGGTAATTACATAAAAGCTATTTCTAACAAAAAATATTCAAGTCAAAATAAAATATTTCACTAAAAACACTAAAAAACAAAATTTGACATATCAAAACTGATATTTATTAACTAAAATACTTAAAACTACATGGAGCAAGTTTTAAATTTAAAAGTAACACAAACTTATGAAAAGGGACTTGGAAACACTTTAATAATTTATAGTTAGGGAGTGAAAAAAACTACCACAAAAAAAGATACCAAAGAAAGTATGCTGTGATTTTATTGTAAATTCAGATTATACAGTCCAGGATAATATTACACCAAAATCACTATCTAAATTTATGGAGCACTGACAAACAGTAAGAGGACCAAACTTGGGATTATTTGCTAGCTTTTAAGTCTTGTTCAAGTAAAATTTTTAGTGTCAGTTTGTTCATTTCTAAAATATAAAGTGGTAGAATCAGGATATCTCAAGGTCCCTCCCTATCCTAAAATTCTAAAATTCTTACACTGAATTAACAAGAAGCTGTAGAGGGATAAAAAGAAATGTAAAATATGCCAGTTCTGCATATAGCACATCAGATAATCCTTGCTAATCTGTATGTACAGCTTAATTAAGAAATTAAGAACACAGCAATTTCTATATATGGTATAGATTTACAGGTATATTTATTTAGACCAAGAAAGATGGCTATTAGAGTGCCATTTCCCCACTGGAAAAAAATCACAGCAGAGATTATATCTCATATCACAGTATGCTTCAGCAGACACCACAGTGATCACCACAGTGATCAATGCACACTGCTTACTGTGGCATCTGCGGCTCTTCTTTAGACTTGGCCACAGTGAACAATTTACTAACAAATCTGAAATAAAGCTTTGCTAGTCTGAAATATGACATCAAAAAACAGGTGAGCAAGGAACTCATAGTTCCAGCAAGTACATAACTGTAGGGAGGAATGGGAGGAGATGGATACAATGAAGGGAATTTGAAGACTTCTTGTCTATCACTTTGGGGAAAAAAACCTTGAAATGTCACAAGCAAAGATTAATATTTACAAAACCTGGGTGGTAAGCACATGAGTACTTATATTTTTCTTTTTGGTTAAATACTGGTAAAAACTTTGTATTGTTTTAAATTAATTACAGAATTCTCATTGCCAAAATTCAGTTAAATTAATGTGAACTTTCTGATTTTCTTAATGAGCCATTCCTGAAATTATTCTCATAATGAGCTTAGGGAGGTAAATTTCTTCAAGATCCAGATAAAATTAAACCCCTTCTAAAATCCTGCTGTCAATTCCTGATAAAAATCTTGAAAATCATCTTCCAACTCTTGTGTATTCTATCATACTTAATATGCACTATTTCATCAACTAGATAATATCTGGTATAAAAAAATAGGAGTTCAGTGTATGTAGATGACAATATGGAAGGGTGGGGACCTGCTTACAGGTATTTACTGGTTTAGTAGTAATGAACTTTCACAATATTATGCTGAAAGATATGTTTGAATGAAATATTTTAAATGTGTATGATTTCAAAAGCCACCAATAAATTTAAAAACATAATAGAAGACAAATATATTCAACACATACTACAGACTAGAGAAAACAGTTGCTACATTAAATACCTAAGATCTCTTCTAGAAAATTCACTGACAAAATGTACCTGCCCCAAAAGAAAAACATCAAAGAGAATCATTGGAATATCCCCAAAGAATATGGATATCCAGCCCTGGCCTGGTAGCTCAGTTGGTTAGCGCTTCTTCCCGATATGCTAAGGTTGTGGGTTCAGTCCCCAGTCAGGGTACATACAAGAATCAACCAATGTATACATAAATAAGTGGAACAACAAATGGATATTTCCATTTCTTTCTCTAAAAATCAATAAATAAATTGTACAAATGCTCCCCAAACTATTATTACTCCACAAACTAATATTTAACCATTCGGTTAAATATTTTAAATACTAAATATATAATAACAGGAATAAGTCAACACACTTTGATGAATCTATGTAACACACTACTCTGCTACTATTAGAAAGTTGAAGAAAAATACATAATGATGTAAAAAGATGTGAATTATACATTCAAGCCAAAAATAAAAAGAAGCTGTGAAACTGCAGTATTATCTCATATTGTTTTAAAATTTAAATGTATGTAAGAGATTCTACACTAAAATACTAAAAGAGGTAATCTCTGGGGGTGTGAGATTATGGGTAACAAATTTGCCACTTTTTGGTTACCCAAATCTTCAATGTTCTACAAAAAATATGCATTACCTTTAAATAGCAATAAACAAATTATTTTAAATGTTTTAAAAATAACACCAGCTCTTGTGTACAGGACAGCTTGGAGGACTAGTCAAAGAGTTGAGTAAACATTTCATTACAATTCATGGATAAGCAGAGACAAATATAAGGTGCAAGGCAAATACAATGAGAGGGTGAAGAATGTAGATGGAATTCAAAGATAGTTTCCTAAAGAATCTCCCAGTTGAGATTTGAAGTGTGATTAGGAATAGTCAAAGAAAAAAAAAGACATTTGGGAGAAAAGGAGGCACTAGAGAACTTAAGAACCCCAAATTTGCCATGAGAGGAGGAAAAAGAATGATTTATGAAGAAGAGTCTGCGTAGCCAGGTTCAGGTCAAATCATGAGTAAATTGTAAGTAATAAATTTGTAATAAATTTAATGTAATGTAATTTCATGTAATAAATTATAAGTAATGAAGACTTAAAATCTGTTGTGTCCTAAGAAGACCATAGACAGGAGTGTGGAGAATTAATCAAAAGGGGATAGTGGAAAGTGTCAGAGACCTGGGAATGGAATATTGGGCAGAGCAGTGGGTATGGAAGAGCTGAAGGAGTGTAAGATGTAAAGTGGTAAAAAGCAGGCAGAAACCAATGGACTTGATGCTTGAAGAGAACAAAGTACACATGGGTGTCCAGGATTACTCCTGGCTTCTGATTTGGATAAGAGGAAGGCAGAAGCAATTCAGCATGGAAATGAGAGATTAAGCTCATTTTGGATATGCTGGGATTGAGGGTTCTATGGCAACTGGATATGTGTGTCTTCAAGTCATAGATGAATCTGTGTGCTGGAAATGTGGACCTGGGAGTCCATGTTCAGGTGGCAGCTGAAGTCCCAATACAAGGTGATACTGACCACAAAGGGAGAATGTGTTGAAGAAGAAGAGTTGAAGACAGGCCCTCCGGCAAACCTGGGAGTCAGAAGAAGAAAGGCTAACTGGCAAAAAGGCACAGAAAAGAAAAATGGCAGAAAGGTAAAGATTTAAAAATTCAGGAAAAAGATATCAGAGAAATTTCAAAAATGCAGTTGTCTTGAGTGTCAAATGATGCCAAGAGATTGAAAGAATCCATTTGTTTAATAACCAGTGTATCTGGTATAGTTAAGAACAACTGCATTGAAGGGTCTGGGCAGAAGTCTTCTAATGAAAGAAGTTAGGGAATGCATGAGAGAGGAGGAAGTTGAGAAGGTACCTATAATCTACTGCCAACTGTTAAATCTGGGTGAAGGGAAAGAGGAATGAGGGTTGTTTGCTACAATGCCCTCCCAAAAATGTCCACATCCCATACTTGTAAGTATGTTGCCATACGTAGCAAAAGAAATGTTGCCAACATGATTAAGGATCTGGAATGGGGAGTTTATTTTAGAGTATCCAGGAAATCACAAGATGGCTTAAAAGGCAGGGACAAAAGATCAGAGTAGAAGATGAAATGCTGCTGTAACTGAAGATGGAGGAAAGGGGCCCTGGGCCAAGTAACGCACATAGCCGCTTTCTTTGCTGGAAAAGGCAAAGAAAACCAGATTCTCCCACAGACTCTCCAGAAGGTATGCAACTCTGTTGACACATTTTAGGCTTCTACAGTCAAAACTATAGGCTAATAAATTTGTGTTCTCTGAAAGCACAAAGTTAATCTAATTTGTTATAGCAGCAATAAAACACATTTACATTTTTGTGGTTGGGTTTTTTTTCCAGGTAATGAAACCAAAGGTCCTTAAGACTTTAATTAAATTTAGTTTTAAATCCTAAGTCTAGAAACCATATTTCTCTCTCTATATATATAATACATATATATACCTCAGAGACCCAGTCTTTCCTCCAGATGATCAGTAACCGCTAATGCAGCAGAAGACAGTAGCCCAGACCTGACTAACGATCACGTGGTCTGGACCTCTGGAAGGCTAACAATAACACCTTGACCTAAATTATGTTTCAGTTCCTGAGCCCTAAGGTAGAACAACCACCTGGCCACTGACCCATGAAACCAGACACAGAGATGCCAGAAAAGACCTCAGAGCTGTCCTCAAGACCTGAAGAGATGATTCATTACCCTTACCCCACCTCCAACCAATCAGCATAACCCCACACCGCAACCCAGTGTCCTGTGATTTTGCTCTATATAATCTGTAACCTACTTGCCATGCCATCAAGGAGTTCAGGCTTTTTAGCATTAGTTTCCTGTTCTCCTGGATGGCACCATTCATCAATAGTCTTTCTCCACTGCAGTTCTCGGTCAGCGTCAGGCGTTTGGCTCTGCTAGCGCCAAAAGGATGAACTCTTTCTGTTCGCGCCAAAAGGATGAACTCTTTCTGTTCTTTAACAGTAACAATGCCTTGAGCATGTTTATGTACTAAAGAAAGAATAAAAGTGAACTCTGAGGACAAAACAGAAAGATTTTTTAAATTCAGAAATAAAATTGAACAATAAATTTTGGGATAAAAGTTTAGATTTGTTCATGCATCCCAGTAGTTCTCTGATCTCTGACCAGATGGTGAACTGAAGTTCACCAGGAAGTGGGAAGAAATGAAATAAAGACATAAGAATTAATCTTGGTAAAGAAAATGGACCCTTCTGCCACTAACAATGAAAAGTATAAAATGAATTAAGGAGGGTAATTTACTAATCATCACTTGTCTCCTAGGATCCTAAGTGTTATTTACTAAGTATTATGTGCAAAGCATCAAGTATTTGCACAAATTTTCTTTCTCAAAGTGCAGCGAAACAGAAATTATCCACACTTGACAAACACAAAAAAATTGCCAAAGCTCCTGGGATTCAGATGCAAATCTATTTGACTCCAAACACTATACTGAGAAATTGGGCAGACATCACCACACCAAGTAATCAAGGATAACACCACCAGTAATAAGACATATCAACATCACACACCCCTTGATGTAAAGTACTGAGATGGACACCTCACCTCTGTGGTATCCCTCTGCCCAATTAATCCGACACTATCTTTATCAAATTACAAGAAAGCATCAAACACATTGGGTATTCTACAAAACAACTGACAAGTACTCTTCAAAGTCTCATGGTTATAAAAGACAAGGAAAGAGTGAGGAACAATTACAGATTGAGGAAGATCAAAGGGACATGACAAAGCAACGTAGACTCCTGAAATAGGTCTTGGACAGGAAAAAAAGTATGGGGGGGCATTAGGTGTTAAAACTGGTGAACTGAGAATAAACCCTATACTTTACTTAACAGTATTGTAATGAAGTTAATTTCTTAGCTCTGACCACTATATTATGGTCTCAAAATAAAAAAGTTAAAAAAAAACACTATATTACGCTGCTTCTGTAAGAGCACTTAACTACCGGTCTAGCTATTAGTCTAGCCAAGAGTAATTTACAGATTGAAAGCCTAGGTTCAGATCCTGACTGGTGGTTAGCAACAGCATGCGTATTTTCCCTGAATTGCCTGGCAGCCTGATCCTAACTCCTCACCTAGACTTGTGCCCTAACACTAGATCTCTGACTCCTCTCATGTCATTATCACACATTCTGAATACTGCACCTAATCCCTGATCCCAGTTCTCTAGAATAATATGCTCACAGTGACATCTAAGTGAGGACAGGTAAGTAAACCCCAAAAGTGCAGGATATATTAGATAAGTCAGCAAAGTAATATTAGAACATGAGGTATTAATAAACATCTCTTATACCCACATTTGCAAACATATCTTCATAATATACAAACATGAAGATGAATCTCAATAAGGAGCAGCATAAACAAAAATTTTAAACATACAGAAGATCATAAAAGCACAAAATTTGATATATACTTTTTAAATCAGTTTGCTCACCTCTCATTTATTCTAGTAACTAGAACGACTTGTGAACATTTTTTACATTAAGATGGTTATTGCGGACTTCCGGCCAAAATAGAGGCATAGGTAGACGCACTGTGCCTCCTCGCACAACCAAGATAGGGACAACAACAATATAGAAACAAAATAACAACCAGAACGGACAGAAAATTGAAGTGTATGGAAGTCTGACACCCAAGGATTTAAAAACAGACACATTCATCCAGACGGGTAGGAGGGGCGGAGTCGGGCCAGGCAAGGGACGCAGAGCAGAGAGCTGAGCAACCAGGGTGGCACGCAAGTCCACAGCAGGCAGATCCTGGGTGCACAAGCGGCCGTGGCTGGTGGCCCCCGGCCAGGGGGTGGCGACCAGCAGACCCAGCGAGGCGGCCATTGTGGAGCAGGGCACTGCACCCAACTCAGGGTCCGTCCCAGCACCGGGAAATAGAGCTTTGGGTCACTGACTGAGAAGGAAGGTCCCGCGGGGTGCACAGGCCCACCCATGTGGGAATTGGCACCAGAGGGGCCCAGTTAGCTCAGGGGAAGCGGCGGAAGGGTCTGAGGTCCTATGGAGAGCTGAGCAAGCGCCATTGTTCCTTCTCGGACCCCACCCCCACATACAGCGTCACAACCCTGCGACTGGGGTGCCCAGAACTGGTGAACTCCTAAGGCTCCACCCCTCACTACAGGAGCTCGACATGACCAAAAAACAACAACAACAACAACAACAAAAAAAAAACAGCAAAAAGATGGCTCAAACAGAAGAATTGAAAGCTCCAGAACCCATCCTTTTAAGTGACCAAGAGATAGCCAACCTATCAGATGCACAGTTCAAAGCACTGGTGATCAGGATACTCAGAAATGGTTGATTTTGGTTGCAAATTAGATGAAAAAAATGCAGGCTACAATAAGTTTAATGAAGAAAAATGCACAGGGAACCAATAGTGATGGAATGAAAGATGGGTCTCACATCAATGGAGTGGACCAGAAGGAAGAAAAAAGTATACAACCAGAAAAGAATGAAGAAATAAGAATTCAAAAAAATGAGGAGAGGC